>QLNU02014176.1:45875609-45893717 GCA_006491805.2 Dysdera silvatica | reverse complement strand
GGGCCCTTTAGAGTTAGTGTCCCCGATACTCCTGCAGTGCATTTTCACAAATGGTATTTTGAATATTGCTGGAAATGTAGGCTGGCCACCTACAGCGATTTTCCACCTTTTTTAAATCATGGTGCACTGAACAAGGTGCTAAAATATCGCAGCAAACCTTCATTTTTGAGTCGCGAAACAGATGAGAGTTATTTCACTTGTTTTATAATTATTTCAGTATAGAGTATTTTAATAACTTTCAAATTATCATCCTCCTTATTAAAAACAAAGCATGAGAAGGAATTCTATTTTTTTTTAGGAAAAAAAAATTCCATTCAGAATTGCCTTTCATTTTGAAATTATGACTTCTGTTCATTAATTTTTATAATAAACTTTTTCCAGTTATTATTTTATACTTAATGAATTTAAAAGTAACAGGTGCTCATATGGTGGTGATGCATTCACCTAGTGTGCCATTATCCCAGATTTGACTTGCAGTGGTGGGGGTGGGGAAACGCCGACTAACCGTTCAGTGTAGTCTAGGGTTTGGTTCCCTAGGTCATAAGAAGTACTGATTCCTCAGAAAACTTTAGATGGCACTTTTGTCGAACAGTGTAGTAATGTGTTTGCCTAGTGCACAGTTAACTTGAGTTCGACTCCCAACAGTGCAAAGAATGCTTACTCAGAGATCTCATAAAGATCACACTACTCACTGTGGTCCAGGGTTTGGTTCCCTAGACCATAAGAGGTTCAGATTCCTCGGAAAACAGTAGGTTCCGGCGCAGCATGACCACTATAGTCCTTGAGCCGTAAAACCACAAACAAACAAAACTGTAGGTCCCGCTGCAGCGTGATTTTTGCTGTCCTTGTGCCCTAACACTCACAATCAAAAGAAACAGATCACCCATATCTTTTCTTTGTATCCAAAGTTCTAATAAAAGTGTTCTTGTGTGTGAGGTTAAACTTTGCGAGTGCAGAAAACAGAAAAGCCAGTACCTCGACATATTTTCTTATGTTCTATAGCGGAAAATTTAAATGGATTTTCAGTGCAAGATATTTGTTTAGCACCCTGTAGTTTGTGAGACATCCATCCGTCATTCCTGCAAGAAAGCTGGGTTTGACTTTTGTTGCTTTCAAGCGCTTTCCATCTTTTCTCAGTCTGTGTTTGCTGTGCAGTGGCGCAGTATGGTAATGCATCTGCCTAGTCCAGCGTTAATCCGGGTTCGACTCCCAACAGTGCAAAGAGTCCTTACTCAGAGATCTCATGAAGATCACACTACTCGCTGTCAGTGACGGTTTTGTGTTGTTGAGCACCAGTGTGCCATAGATATTTTGTCACTCCCCCCCTATGGGCGGATTTACCATTTTGCCACCCCTAGGCTATTTTTGCCTCCCCAAGGCTCCTTTTTGCCGCCTCTTCCTACCAGTCTGTCCCTCCAATCAGCAGTAGAAACATAAAAATTGTTACATTCAATATACGCCAAAAACTTTTGTATTGACAATAAATGTGTTGAAAAACAAACACATAAATTGAAACATAAACATTAAACAATATTAACTTATATTGAAGTATTATTTCTTTTTGGTATATAATAAATCAAATTCAATTTTAATAAAAAAATAAAAGCATATCGAACACTGGTATTTAAATGGAAAGCATGATGTCTAGCTTTCTTCTCGGCAAAACATCTGATTATATCATGCGGTATTGATTTTGCTATATCAGACTCAATGTACCAAATTTTTCCACCTTATTATAGCTTATTGGGAAAACGGCAATGCCCCCCCACAATCCCCCATCTTTTTTGTTCATAAGTGAATATAATATTCTAGATTTCTAAACCAACTCATCGGATTGGTCAGCCACTATGTTTTTATTACCATTCTATTAAATTAGCAAAGGCAAAAATTAATCTGTAAAGAATATCCTTATTTTAATTCTGAACAAAACAGAAATGTACAAAAATATCATACCGACATAGCCACAATCTGAACCTGGTTCAATGATTTAATGAAAATCATATTAATATTTCATAGCGTATGATTTAAAAAGGTACCTTATGTTTCAATATTCGGCAAATACATTTTTTTTTAAATAGAAAATATCCTTCTTAAGTGATAACTGACAGGTTGGGGGTCAGAATATAGCTGCACATTTCTTCAGTATTTGCATGTTAAAAAATGTAATAAAAGCTTTAAAATGATACAAAATCTGAGAAACTCTAAAATAATATTAATTTATAAAAAACTCATACATGCGTTACATAAATATTGATTAACAAAATAATAATTAAATTATTACAATCGTAATTAATACTTTTTTAAATCTTCAAAATTTTATCCTTACTTTAAAAAAAAATAATCGTTACATTATGTTTTTTTTTAGTTTCAAAGGTAACGATTTTTAAAAATATTAAAAAATCTCATGTTCTTTAGAACTCAAAATGAAATTATCTTTTAAGTATGATGGTAATTTCGTTTTATTTTTCCAAATTTCGCATTGTGGAAAAATAAAGTATAAGCGGCCCATTGTTTTATTTATTATTTACTTTTAAGTTCATATAAACCATTGCTTATCTCCCTGAAATTACAATGCATGTATATAATAGGCCTATGTATTACAGTATATTAAATTTTTCATATGTGAAATCACTAGATCTTCCATTCGGATCCTATTCCAAAACCGATGTGGTTAAATGACATACATAGACAAGTTTTATTTACTTGTTGAAGTTTACAGATACCACAATTACGTCATATATTTAAGTGCATGCTATTTGCATAGAAATTGATGTAAAATTTGCTTTGATATAGTTTCTAAAATGTGTCGAAAAAATGCGCAGTATGACGTCATAAATGCTACTATTGGTTGATGAGATTCAGCAATGGGTACATGACGGAATCCCTACAGTTTTACATGTAAATTTACAATTTTTAGTTGGACGGAGTGAATGCACCTTCTCTCATAGGGGATTTGTAAATTATTATATTAGTCGGCCGAGCTGTAGATGCCGGGAGTTATTTGTAATTTTTAAGGCTGAAACATGTCCAAAGGATTAGAGATCATTAATGGGGTGGCTGTTGATGGGCTGGCTGTGATTTTATTGGAGCTGTACTGAAATGCAATCCACTATTTACAGTATCACAACTGAAAGTTGCTGCTTATACATGTTTTTTTTTTTCCCCCAGGATGTTTTGAAATCGTAAAAAATAAGTTTTTTACTATAGAAGTACATGATCAAATTTGGCTGCCTGCACCATACACTTGGTAGAACCAGCCTTGCTCACTCCAGGGTTTGGTTCCCTAGCCTTTAAGAGGTGCAGATTCCTCTGAAAACAGCAGGTCCCGGCACAGTGTGACCATTGTAGTCTTTGAGCCGTAAAACCACAAACAAATAATCAGTCTGGGGTTGTATTTCCCTATGTGATGTAAGTTTCAATTCCTCATGAAACCGTAGCAGGGTTCTCATACCACCTAGAATTGTCAGGGAATTTGAAATAGTCCCTGAAGGTTAGGGAAAAATGAGATTTTTTGGTCAAACCAGGAAGAGTCAGGGGAAAACTATCTTTGCTTCCGTTTTGTGTAGCTAAATCTCCCCCGAACATGAAACCATTTTCTCTGCAACCAGAGTTTAGTTGAAAGTTGCTTGTGATCGGCCAAGGAATTTTGCTGGGAAAGTCCGGGAATTTTTGTCTCCAATGGTAGTGGGAACTCTGTGTGGGTCTTCTGACAACACTGTTTCTGCTGTCTTTTCACCATGAAGTGCAAGCAAGCCCCGCTGCATCCGACGTATACACACTTACCAATAAACTGCTCACTGTAGTCCGTGGATTGGTTCCTTAGGCTTGTGGGAGACGCATCCACAGATCGACAGAAAAACTATAGCAAACGAAACTGGCATCAAAACTGGCAAACAGACTCAAAAAGGAGATTAAAAAAGAACTAGTTATGAACATTCGTTCTCTCAACCTCATTTCGAAAGCACATGTAAAAAATGCTCTCGCGCTGTACTTAATGTTAATTAAATTATGTTGATGTTTCTCAATTTCGCATTTAATTCTTCACGATTATAGGCAGTAGTAATCTCCTATAGGCTTTTTAGGGGTTCAGTTTGATTTTTCATTTATATTTATTTGGTTGTTACAAAATTTATAATTATTTAATATATTGCATATTTGTAGTTTTTAATTATTTAATGTCTTGCATATTTGCATTTTTTGCTTATTTGTAATTTATTTATTTATTTTTATAAATTTACAGGCATAATGGGTGAAGCTTTCACATATTCAATGAATTTGACTCGGCCTGTTGAATATGTCTTTGCCACTGGAAATTTCACTCCTCGATCCGGCGGCAGCTTGCAACAATTTTCGGGCCTTACTGTTGTTGCAGATAAGTTGAACTTTTGGCGATACATATCCCATTTCAGATGTGTTCATCGAGGTGCCTTCTTTGCACAAATGAGAACAACAAGTGTTCGCAAGCTATTACCAGAAGCATGGGGTCAGTAAATTTAAAAACTAAGTATTCATCATCCGTAACGTTGATTTTTCGTTAATTCTAATCATGAAATTAATTTTAGGTTTTATCTGCCCCGTGCATACACCAGATGGCACCCCATGTGGACTGCTGAATCATTTGTCTGCTGCATGTGAGGTGACTCATTCTTATGATTAAGTATTGTATAAAATGTATATATTTTTTTCGTTTTTAAAAATAGCCCGGAAACTGCCAAATACTTAAAATGGCATTAAGGAGATGTGTTGACTTGCCGTTCAGCCCTGCTGTAGCACAGTGTGGTAACGTGTTCGCTTAGTGTGCCGCTAACTCGGGTTTAACTCACAATGGTACAAAAAATGCATACTCAGATATTTCATGAAGATTGCGTTGCTCACTCTAGTCATGGGTTTGGTTCCTTAGGCCTTAGAAGGTTCAGATTCCTTGGAAAACAGTAGGTCCTAGCGCAACATAATCATTGTAATCCTTGAGCCACAAACAAACAAAAATTTTGTTTTGTTTCCTATAATTTTTTATATTCTTGTGGAAATCAGTGTCTTTACTAAAAGTATTACATAACGTTTCAGGGAATTTTTTGGTATGTTCAGGAAATCTGGTGTGGATGTACAATCACCCCTGTGCTAACGTGTTCATTTACACTTCCGTTAACTTGCATTCGATTCCTAATGGTATCACAGAAAGTGTGGTATTTTTTTGCCCACTGGCTGGTGGTGGTAGTAGTTGCATAATAGTATTGACTTACGTCAGTATTGGCTGTGGAGCCATGAACCGGAAATTTAACGAATAACAGTTAGTTCCAGAAGTTGTTTTTACTTTTTTAGTAAAAGGCGTCACTTTGAACTTCTTCCTCGTTGTTGAACTAGTGTATCCTCTTATCATATATAGAGAAAAATATTACAGCAACATTTGGGTTTACAATAAAACCCATAAAGTTAATTTTTAATTCACGTAAACTTTTTTCTGATCATCCCTTGTCACTTCTTCCCCTTTTGCTGAAATGTCTGAAATACAACCATCTGTGCTCTTCCACATTCCTTTAAAAAAAAAAGTGTTGAAGTTAAAAACACCCTTAGAAATATGAGGGCGAATCAGAAAGTCTTTGCCCCTATTTTTTATTAACCAAAATAAGGTACCTACAGGTAATTACAACTATACGTACGTTACACTATTTTTCCACATAGTCCCCACACCGGTTCAGATATTTGTCCCATCACAGCACTAAATTTGGGACGCCCCTGTGGTAGAATTCATCTGGCTGACTGTGGAACCACCGTCAGACTGCTGTATTGGCTTCATCATTGCATGTGAATCACTGTCCTGCCAGGAACTTCTTCAGCCGATCGAAAACGTGGAAATCACTAGGGACGAGGGCCGGACTGTATGGCGGGTGGTCCAGACTCTCCCAGTGAAATGACCGGAGCTTGTCGGCGGTTCTGATTGCCACATGTTCCACACTATCACGTCTGCAGGCTACCATCAGGCGAAAGCACTGTGGGATTCTCGATGCGGACAATGTTGTTTTTCTCCACGACAGTGCAAGGCCACATGTGGCAGTCAAAACCACTGACAAGCTCCGGTCATTTCACTGGGAGATGCTGGACCACCCACCATACAGTCCGGACCTTACCTCTAGCGATTTCCACATTTTCGGTCAGCTGAAGAAGGTCCTGACAGGACAGCTGCTAATGTGCAACAATGAAGCCAAGACAGCAGTCCGACGGTGGTTCCACAGTCAGCCGGATGAATTCTACCACAGGGGCATCTCAAATTTAGTGCTGCGGTGGGACAAATGTCTGAACCGGTATGGGGACTAGTGTGGAAAAATAGTGTAAGGTACATAGAAATAGTACCTATATTTGTAATTACCTGTATGTACCTTATTTTGGCTGATAAAGAATATGGGCACAAACTTTCTGATTCGCCCTCATATATTAAATATGTATAAATATAATATATGTAGAAATCATGGTTGGCAACATAACGTCAAAAACCAAAAATTTCAGGGTAAAATAATTAGAAAATAGCAAACTGTACATGTTGTGTCATAAATATCCAGGATCCACATATTATTAATATAGCATATGCTATACTTACAATATAAATATGTGTGTATATATATAGGGCCGCTTACAACAATTGAGATTGTTCTCAGTATTAATAAAGAGACCCTTCTAAATTACTAAAATATTGTTAAACTAATTATATTCTGGGTTTATACTGTTTTTAGCTAATTTTTGGTCAATGCTGGTTTATTCAGTATTAATCACAAATCTCAATTATTGTAGTCAGAAAAAGCAAACCAATAACAGGGATTTTGTGCGGTCCCTGATGAAGAACAAAATTCTTGGTATTGTTTAATCTTTTACTCCTCTTCACCTTTTACTACTACATGTCAATTTTTATTCTGAGATGTTTCTACTACTTAAATTTACTTGGTTTTATTACCTTGTGTGATATTACTTTACAACTTTAACTTTGTCCAAGTTAATATACATTTAAGTATGTGTATTCATGTATATTACATTAGAAGGTACTACATGTCACAATCATACTACAATTTTGCCATATATATATATTAAAATATAGCAAAAGAGGAAAAAATAAATACCAGCTACTGTTTTAATTGAATCAATATACCAACAATTGTTCTGCATTTACTTCAAAATTGAAAATACGGCTTCCTGGGTTATTAAAAAACTACATGATTTTAGTAATCTGATTCGGTACCTCTGTGGAGCATTTGGTAGCACATTGCAAGTTTGGAGCTTTCCTTATTGCTTAATCTATTCCGCAATTTAGAATGAATAATTCCAAAATTAGAAAACATTCTTTCGATAGAAGCTGAACTTGCAAGTTAAGACAAAAGCGTCATTGCTAATTCTGCAAATGCAGACGCTGCATTATCCTTCTGAGATTTTCACACTTTGATAGGCTTCTCCATCATGAACGTTGTTTACATGTTTCACACTGAAGTAAGAACTGGGGAATGAAGTTTCACGGGCTTCCAGTGCTATCAGAAGTGGTAAATAATTGGAGCTTTTTTCAACAATAAAAGTATGAACAGTTTGCATTTTCTTATCCGTTCTTGCCTTCACCCATATATTTAAAATGGATATGGCAAAGCACGAGATAGTTGGAACCTAAAGCTTGTTTTAGTCATTTTTTCAAAATTGTAGTATGAAGTTGTAGAGAGTTTCCTTTTATGACTTAGCTGTGTATGACCTGCATCAGCTATTGTCGCTACGTCTGTCTGATGGGCATCTGGTACAACAGCTATTGAATTTAGCTGTAGTACCAAGTCTTTTCACTGGTTGTAAAGATTGTTATTTGTTACGTATATTGTAATAGCTTATATATTTAACAAAATGCAATGTGTTTATAATATAGTCGTTGGATATATTCAGCAGTTTTGGACACAGCATACATTTAGAGTAGTTTTTGTATAGATATTTTAAATGGCAAAACAAAATTAAATTCAAATTTTTTGTAGGTAATTTCTTGTGAGTTGTGTATTTGTTTAGTTTATATACCCTTAACTAATTGAAGGTGTTTTATTATAATCATTAAATTTTGGGTTTTGAGTTGACGATTTAAACCGTGGATAAAACCAGTTAAAACTGTCATTCATCAAAAACTTGCCCAAACTGGTAGAAATATATAAATACATCAGTGGCATGGCCATCTCCAAGTCTTTAGCATCCTCCCCCCCCCCTTTAAATGAAAAAGTCACAATTCACAGTAAAACCCAAGTATAGTTCAATTCAAGAGACTGAGCAAAATTCGCACTACAAGCAGGATCACACAATATCTGGGAAATCCTTGTAAATGATAACTAAAGTGTTTTTTGTTCAAATGAAGCATTTGCTCAATGATTTGTAGTTCTAAATCAAATTATGTAATACAATGTATGTATATACATGTGCGGCTACCCAATAAGAAAGACACCTATCTTGAAAATAGACTCTTCCAACTTCCGGGTATTGAGCATTCAAGCTCATGACGCCAACAAGGATCGACATGCGGTCGCAATATTTGTGTTAAAGTATGACCTAGAAATAAATGTTTAATAATGTGTTATATGCTGTATACAAATAAATATTAATTCAACTCAACCGGGCTATCACAATCAAAACCATACAAGGAACATTTTCAATAAAGGAAAGGTTTTATACATGCATACGAATCTGCTAACAAATAAAAATAAAATACAGTATTTGAAGTTACAAACAATATGAAAATAAAATACCTTATTAGCGAACCAAAAATACAAAATTGGCAAGAAAATCGAGTAAAATGATAACACAATTTATCTATTAGCCTACGTAAAATAATCTTCTATCTTTGCCTGGATGAGAGGCGTTGTTTGATAATTGCGTTTTCTGTTGCGTTCACCTAGCAAAAAAATGTCCTCTGTAGATGAATAATCCCGAGAGGAGGTAGAACTTCATACTACTCCCGGAGCCTCAATGACTGACGTCAGTGTAAGAACAGGCAGTGGTTCATCCGCAAGCTCATACTATCATTTTCTGTGACTTCTTGTTCAGAGGCAGTTATACGGATGATGATATCTTCAGTACTTCTCTCCCCACTCATGGTTATATCGTTGTCAACTTACCTTTTTAAAAGTTTCACGCTATAAGCATGTTTTTTAGTACATGTTCATTCGGTGTTGTTCAAGGTACTGAGCACAAAAAGCAAGATTGCACTATAACCGGGAGCATTATACCCAGGTTTTAGTGTATATATACCAGGATTCCAAATTAGCAGGTGCACATGAAATTTTATCTGTGCACATGAACTTTTAATTTAGGTGCACGCAGTGCACCTAACTATTTAAAACTATGGTTATTTACATTTACTTTCCAAAAACAGTGACCTATGGAATAATTTTATATAATTTTCTCAATGTATCTGCATTTATGTTGATTTTTTTTGTTTTGTTTATTACAAACAAATATTCAATTATTTTGAAAAGTTGCATTCTTTATCTTACATGTTTTAATGTAATTATTTCACTTACATTTTACCCGTTTTTAAGGTTGAGGTTTACTTTCTATTCCGTTCGTTACTTGTACACCTAACTAGTATTTAGTGCACCTGATTTAAAAAGTTAATTTCAAACCCTGATATATATATATATCATGATGATATATGTATAAATTGTGACTTTTTTATTGTTTGAAGTGGGGGATTATAAACTCTCAGAGATGGCCCATTTTTGAAGTTGCACTATGCCGTTTATATATATATATATATTATGGCAATTTTCTTCTGCTTATTACTTGTAAACGCTGTATTTTGGAAAATTGAAAAGGTTAAATATGTATATTATTAACCATTTTATTTTTGTCTTTTTGTGCATGAAATTGCCAGTTAATTTCCGTTTTGTTTTAACAGGTGATTAATGTCCAGCCAGTTGTTAGTAAATTACCTCAGGTGCTAGCTCGCCTTGGGCTTTTTCCCATCAATGTTCCTGTGCCTCATCTATTCAGTGAATGCTACCCCCTTCTTCTTGATGGTAAAATGTTGGGCTGGGTGCCCAAAGATAGAGCCGAAATGTTCGTAAATCGCTTGAGATACTTGAAAGCAACAGAAAATGCTGAGGTGTGTGTCACAGATGTTTCCAGTGCACAATTTAATTACTTGCTTTGTAGTTATAAATAATAATTAAAATGTTCAGCTAGACAACTTTCATTCGTATAGTGACACTTATTGTAAATTGGTTTGACGTCTGGCGTTTGTAGATTTTGATTGAAGTTGGGGATGTTTAGACTCTTTAAGAAATCATGGTTTAGCATACTTTTATACCACAGGAATATGGACGCATTTTCTCCCATTTCTTGTATTATGAATATTAATTATTTCTGCCTTAGAATATTCAATTCACATCACTCTATTAGCTCAAACATCGAAACCACAGCTTTCCAGTTTTCTGAGTTGGGTTCACAGTAAGCAAAATTCAAATCTATTATAGATTGAATTTCCCGGGCAAGAGATTTGGATCTCTCAAGAAATTAAGGTTCCTGTCATAACATAGTCATCTTGGTGCCATAAAACACCGACCAACCAAGTCCTGCAGTGAAGTGGTAACATGTTTTCTTAGAACACCATTAATTGATAAGGTTTGACTCCCAGCAGTGCCAAAACAGCATTCCCACACCACCTGGAATTGTCAGGGAATTTAAAATGCTCCTAATGAATGGGAAACATGAGATTTTTTGATCAAACGTGGAAAAGTCAGGGGTGAAATCTTAACTTCTGTTTTGAATAGGTAGATCTCCCACCGGCATGAAGCCATTTTCCCCGTAACCCAACTTCAGTTGAAAGTTGCTTGTGTTTGGTTAGGGAATTTGGCGGCAAAAAAAAACACTTACTAATTGTTCACTGTAGTCTGGGCGGATTAGTTCTCTACAGCAGCGGTTTTTCAACTGTGGTCCGCGAGATCCTCCCAGTGCCCCACAAAAGTTCGGAAAAGTACTAAGACACGAGCATTTACTCTTTAATGCTAAAAATAAATTACGAGGGAACGAAAAATTCCTTCCCCAAATGGTGAAAATCAGTGATGAAACATTAGAAATGAATGTGTAATGATTCAAATTCTGGGCTTTAAACTTTGAGTTAATTCTTGGGGGTCCGCGGTCTAGGAAAGTTAAAGAACTGCTGCTTTGGAGGTTTATATTCCACAGAAAACTGTAGGCCCTGGTATGTCCTTTGCTGTCCTTGCACCATAAAATCACAAACATATTCTGCCGGCTATGGTTCGATTCCCATGGCAGCAGAGGTTAGGATACCTCAGAAAACTAATTCCCAGTGCAATTTATGCTGTCCTTGCGCCAGAAAAATATGCAGCACATTGTGGTTTAATGGCCACAATAAGCTTAGTCACATAGTGATAATACAGTTGTTTACCATACAGAAAACCAGAGTTTATAACTACAGTTATCTCTCTCTGCTTGACGACTGTACTTTACCATCCCGGCGAATGCTTCATAGAATTACGAGCAATGTTTATTGCCTTTCATTCATGTCGAATGTGATATTTACAATAATGGGCTTTGAAACATTTGATTATTCCAGCACCCAAAGGTTGTAAAACCTCGGTTGTAAAAATCAGGTGGAAAATTCTATGCGTATGTGACTCATTAAGGTTGCTTTATATGTAAGGTGCATTATCTACTGTCAGTAGTATGAAATGTTCTTTGCTTTCCATTTTAGCGTTAAAACTTGATAGCCATTTCTTAAATAAAACTGCAGTCATCCATGCTTTCTTTTTATTACATAATCAACATACGTATAATATAATAATATCTGTATTTGGTTCTGCATGTGGCATTAAAACTTGTTGGATTTATAATGCATGCATTACATCGTTGCTCCTACACGGGAGAAGATCTGTTTACTGCCAATTTATTGCACTATAATGGGGTTTAACTGCAGATATACATATGTAAGTATATATGTACACCTATAATAATATGCATAATATTTTAATAGATCATCTAGTTTGATTACTCTTTAAAAAAAATGTCCTACTTAGTTCTACTTTCTTTGCAAAATGTCCTATTCTATCCTACTTTCTTCACAGAATTTCCTACTTTTTGAAGTTCAAAACCTGCTGTAACCCCTGTCATGAGATAGCAAATTTCCTTAATTATCGAGTAGATATTCCTGTGAATTAAAATTATGTTTCAAAACATTTAATCTATTTTTTATAGGTACCTGAGTCTACTGAAATATGCTTTGTTCCTATGCGTGAGTGTAACTCTCAATATCCTGGAATATTCTTGTTTACGACCCCTGCTCGAATGATGCGACCAGTAAGAAACCTTTGTACCGGTACAATAGAATGGATTGGAACAATGGAACAGGTCTATTTAAATGTCTGCGTTGTTCCCTCGGAGGCTTACAAAGGGGTGTGTATTTTTTTTAATAAAAATTTTGAAACCGCATCGTATATTGCATGTATATAAAAAAAAAATGTTTGAAAAGATATGTATGTAGCATGAAGTCTCTCGATTAAATTGTGCCCCAATTACAGCTTTTTTAAAACGTGAATTTCAATTGTAGGCATCTTGTCAATTCTCCATTTAATAAAACGATTGTAGGCATCTTGTCAACTCTCCATTTAATAAAACGATTGTAGGCATCTTGTCAGTTCTCCGTTTAATAACAAAGCAATTGCAGGCATCTTGTCAGTTCTCCGTTTAATAACAAAACAATTGTGGGCATCTTGTCAGTTCTCCGTTTAACAACAAAACAGTTATGGGCATCTTGTCAGTTCTACATTTAATAACAAAACAATTGTGGGCATCTTGTTAGTTCTCTGTTTAATAACAAAACAATTGCGGGCATCTTGTCAGTTCTCCGTTTAACAACAAAACAGTTGTGGGCATCTTGTCAGTTCTCCATTTAATAACAAAACAATTGTGGACATCTTATTAGTTCTCCATTTAATAACAAAACAATTATGGGCATCTTGTCAGTTCTCCATTTAATAACAAGAAACAATTGTGGGCATCTTGTTAGTTCTCTGTTTTAGTAGTACTTACCAGTGTCTGTTAACTGAAAAGATTATTAGATCGCAAAAGTTTGATTAATTTATGATTAGATGTAAAAGAATGATAGTTTAGTATTTTGTACTGTAATTTTAGGACTATACTATGAATTATTTAATATTCTCATCATTTTCAGAATTAAAATAAGCGTTTAATGATCTCTCGAGAAGCTTTTACGAAGCAAATGTCTTTACAGCAAAATTTTGTTAGAGAAAAATTAAATTGTAGGTTTACTATATGTGTATGGTTGTTAAATATAGTATACTCATATTTGTATGATTCATTTTACAATTTTAGGTAACTACACATCAAGAATTAAGCGAAACTTGCATTCTAAGCGTGCTTGCAAATATGATTCCATTTTCTGATCACAATCAAAGTCCTCGAAACATGTATGAATGTCAGGTATGTTCTTTGTTTCAATGGCAACGTTGTTGTTTATTTGTGCATTGGAGTTTTATTGCTGCTCATCTTCATATTCTATCATCGTTGAATCGACTGTCGAGCAGCTGATGTTAAAACCTCCAAAAGGAAAAATTAAATATTAAAAAAAAAAAAAAGTGCATTTAAAGTGAAATTTAATAGAATTGTTTTTGTTTTTCCCTTCCAGATGGGAAAACAAACGATGGGAACTCCATGCCATGCCTTAAAATACAGATCTGATAATAAGTTGTATCGAATTCAGTGTCCCCAGTCGCCACTCGTGAGACCGATCCTGTATGACTCCTATCAGATGGATGACTATCCTTTAGGAACAAATGCCATTGTTGCAGTTATTTCTTATTCAGTATGTACAGTGACCTTATACGGTGACCAATCGCATGTCACCGTATTCAGCTACGTGCATTACTAAACCCTTTTTCTGAATAGTGGAACAAAAATTGAATGCATCTTCTCTGCCACTAGAATAACGGATATTCACTGTATTTTCTTTTACAGGGATATGACATGGAGGATGCCATGGTCCTCAACAAAGCATCTGTAGAGCGGGGTTTTAAATACGGTAGCATTTATAAATCAGAATACATAAATTTACGTGAAATTTCTGGGGAACGAGGAGCCGCAGTCTCTTTGATTTTTGGTCGGAAAGATTCCGGCGAAAATATTTCAGAGTTTGTTGATGGTGATGGTTTGCCTCACATCGGCGCAAGGATGAATTATGGAGATCCAGTATGCAGGTGAGATTCTGTCCACATTGCTAAAGTAATGAGTATTAAAATGAACCAATGGTTATATTATGCAAAAAATGCCTGTTCCCATTACAAAACTATAGCAATTTCCTGGAAATTGTTAACTCTACATGTCCTACTCTTAAGTTTGGAAATAAAATTATTGATTGATTAGTAAATGTGCCTTCCACTGACGTAGTAATACTGTATTTGTCTATCGCAGTTGTTTGCAGCTTTCTCTGTTCCCCATAATTTAGAATCTGGTTCGCAAACAAGTTGGCAAACGCCTTTGCAATGTATTAAAATTAAGACGTTCTTCTGCCACACTTAAAATTTGGATTTAATCTCTGATATACCATGAGGTGGCAGACCCCTTTACAACCCCTGAGTCCAGATTTGTTTTTCATTGTGGAATAGGTTGGATGAGATTCTCGGATGCTGCATTTAACTGCCTGTCCCCTGGATGTTAGGCCAGCAACCGTGCCTCAGAAAAATTGTTCACCAAAAAACGTTCACCATTACGAAAACCCAGTAAATTGTGTTAAGGTCCCGCCTGTTGGCTGTTTGTACCAATGAATTTTTTGATTACCCTATGGTGGAAAAATAATAACATACTCTCTTTTTTTTTTACTGAATAATTTTCGACACCCATGCAGAAATAAGCTCAAACTAGAGCTGTATTTGTTTAGGTGAAAAAGAGATCCATCCTGGATTCGAACTGGGGTCCCTCTATTTAGCTCGTAGTGTTCTGATCACTAGACGAACAAGGACAAGAACAAACCTCTTTTTCTCTGTAGATATGAATGTAAGATATTATTACCCCCTCTGTAAAGATATTATTACCCTTCACAGGGATAACACAATTGCCAAATAATGGTCAACACACAAAGCCACCGGGGCGAGTTTTTGTGAGTTTTCGTGGGGGAATTTATTTTTACTTAATAAATTGCTTATTTTTGTGGGTTTTTTATGCTGTTAATACAAGTTTGATTCTAGTAGTATCATCGAATATAGCATGATTCCCACGGTACTTGAAAGTCCTTGTTTTTTTTGTTATTTTGCCAAGTACTGACCCTTGAAAAGTACTTGAAAACTGTCAAAAATGTGGTTGGTCCTTGAATTTTTCTCAAAATCTTTTTTCAAGTTTTGGCAAACGATAAAAAGAGGTATTCTCCTTATTTCCAGAACAAAACCAGTAGTTCTTCGAACATGCCCACTTCCTCCCCCACCTACTGAGCATGGCTAATATAAGGGATGCAAAAAGGGTAGCTTTTGATGGCAGTGTGTTAAGTTGAAAAGGAATAACATAATTAAACACTCTAATTTCAGTGTTATGCTTATAATGTCTTGCATTTTTAATTTTTATGATTGCGATTGATAATGTAAAGTCCTTGAAAGACATTATTTGGTCCTTAAAAAGTCCTTTAATTTCATCAGGACAAAATAGTGGGAACCATGTATAGGCCATTCTTCTGCTCACCATACTCTGAAACTTGATTCTCTGGACAATGAAGGTTTGTATTTCTCGGAAAGCTGGGTCCTGGTACAGAATGACCTTTATTGTCCTGGCACCATAAAACAGAGACAAGAAAATATACTTTTTTATTTTAAATTAGTGGACATGTGATTATTGTCATGAAGAACGCTCTTATAAGGCATGTACCCTTCAGTGGCGCAGTGGTAACATGTTTGCCTAGTGTGCCATTGTTCCAAGTTTAACTTGCATCGGTGCCAAAAAGCATGTTCACCGACTAGCTGCTCTCTGGCTGGAGGTTGGTTCCCTGGACCGCAAGAGGTTCGGATTGCTTGGGGAACTGCAAGTTCCAGCCCAGCATGAATCCTGCTATCTTTGTGCTGTAGAACTCGCAAACGATAATATGACGCTTTTTATTTTTGAAACTTGTGAGGCAAAACACTAGGATTGGTTCATTTTTCTGGCTGTTAATCGGCGTTCTGATTTCGTTTTAGTTATATTAATCTGGCAACTGGAGAATCAAGATGCCAGAAGTACAAGTCAACAGAGACAGCATACATATCAAATGTAAAATTGCTGGGGAATGACACAGGAACTGATGTTCTGCAAAAAATATGCGTAACGTATGAAATTCCGGTAAGCTGCAAATTATCGTGTATTTCTTTTGGATCATGCAAACTTTTATTATAGTATTTCTGAAAGTGCATAGTTGAAGAAAAGAAAACCATGTATAGAATTGTTTGGTGCAGAATGACCTTTGTGTCACTTCGTATCTCTTGGTGACAGTGTGGTTAAATCATATTAGCCATTTTTTTCGGGTTAACTCCATTTTAACCTTTGCTTAAAACTACCTTTGTAGCTAAAATTTTTCCTCGATACTTTGTATTTTTATATCAATAGCGTTATATGCTGCTCTTCGTACTTTTTCGGATCTATGAGACATCCCTAGAAGTAAAAAAATATTCAGCCAAACGTTTCTGTTTTTATAATCTTTGCTGGGTGTGGTCATTTATTATGTGTGGATTTTGAAGAAAGGCAAAGGGCTACACCTAATTTTATTTTCCCTATCAAAGACTGATGGAGTAAAATATGGAAGAAATGGTCGGTGGTGGAAGTTAGGCATAATTCGCAACACTGGATTCCCAGTATGTAGGGAGAAGCAAAATACAGGAGTGAGAAAAGAGGTATCACTGAAGATGCTGTGTGGTAGGACGATGTAATAAAACTTTGCGTTGCAGAAATATGTAGTACTCCCAATCGATAAGGATGCAATGCATGCAAGACAATACTTCATACCCATAATTTAGTAAAAGAGAGAGAAAAAAGTAATGCTTTGACCATGAACAATGCTTACAACTGAAATACTGTACTGTCGAAAATTTATAAACAAGAATTAGTATACTTGTAGATCATATACCAGATAAAAATGTGAAGAATTCAAAACAAGTTTCTTTAGTTACAGAACCTAAAATGAGAAAATGCTTACATTTCATTTTTTTAAGCTACTTTATCCTACTTTATTTATCTAAATTTGACAACTGACATTGATATTTAATAATATTTTCTAAAAACATCATTAGAACTTTAAAAATAAAATTCATAATTTTTCTGTTTTACTTAAGTTATGGTTTTAAGATTTGTTGTTAAAAGCGCCCTGTACCGATGCAATAATCAAGTATTCATCTAGCACAAGAGGGTTTTTAATCTGCGGGCCACCTCTGGCCTGCCGGCTCATGAAAATTTACAAATCGTTTCACACCAAAATAATGTTTTGTGCTCCCTCGGAGTTTTAAATCTATGTATCTTATTTTCATTCTATTCACATTTCGTAATAAATATCTTAAAACGCTAGAAAACTAAGGTAACATGGCCTTCCCCCAATCATGTTTAATTTAGTTTTCTGGTATATAGGAGCAGTTTTATTGATTTGTATTGCAACGCTGATTTGAAAACAAAAAAGAGCTGAAGACTCATTGAACTCTATTCTAAATATGTCAATAATATCTTCCCAACCATTTGACTGCATGCTCTGAAAATGATGTCACTATTCCAATTATATCTGCAAACAGCTCTTTTCAAGAATGAAGTTGATAAAAGGAGGATGCCAAAAATGACATATGGGCGTTCCACAACAAATCAAATGCCATTCGACGCGCCTCACTGAGTAGATGAAATATGTCAATGGGCGCAAAGCTGTCAGATCATGCAGTCACGAGTTAGAGGTCATCCTGTGAGGAGGATCTCTAATTTATCTCTCAGCGTTCCACAATAAATGAGATGTCATTCGCCACATCTCACTGAGTAGATAAAAAATGTCAATAGACACAAAGCTGTCAGATCATGCGGTCACGAGTTAGAGGTCATAGAAGGTCACCCTATGAGGAGGATCTTCGATGTTATTGGGATTTTGTC
>QLNU02014176.1:45845141-45859728 GCA_006491805.2 Dysdera silvatica | reverse complement strand
ATATTCAGCAATTTTACCACCTACTTTTTAAATTATTAAATATAATACTACTGTGTATATTATTTTTTTACTTGAAAATACAACTAATAAAATTTCTATAAAGAAGTAAAAATCTAATAGTTTCATTGGAATGCAAATTTTCACTTTACATATACATCGTACTTATTTAGAATTTAAATTTTTATTTAAATAAAAATGGAAATAAAAATTATTTAAATAAAAACGGAATACCGTGTTCGAGCCCCTTGCCCCTTATAAGCGTCCACGTGTATGAGAGGGGGTGGGGGGGGAATCATATGCAGAACGATTTTTACGATATATTATATAAACGATTTGTCCTTATTAAACACGAAATGTCGTTGATTAACTTCAGTTGGAGAACTGTAAGGAAGTAATTGATATTGTAATTGATTGCATTGTAATTTATAATTCGTGGAAACAAGAGTTTCCTCCTTCCCTTGCATTGCAAAGGATGCACACAGTGGCGTAGCTAGATACTTCACAGTCCGGGGCGAGTGGCCGCCCACCATAGGGTAACAAAACAAAATTGTTTTTTAAATGCTAATTACCGCCCCCTTTAACTACGCTACTGGATACACACACCCTCTTTGCTGTGCATTTAGCATTATCAGTTTGAAGAAAAACGAAATTGACTGAAACTTGATCGAACGATGCATTCGACTTCTTCTTTTATTTGAACCGAACAGTGTGATCCCAACTTTGTTTCGAACTCACGTTGTTCCAATGAATGATTGTCAAGTCGTGTCGTTATATCCGATACGGATTTCCCTACTTCAGACAAAATCGCCGTCATTATAGCAGGTTTCGTCGTTATATCGATGTCGTTAATATATTTAGTTAAGAATAGAATAGGAAACCAAACTTCTTGCAAAAATCCCGTGTCATATGGGGTGGATCGATATAACCGGTGTCGTTATAAACGATTTTCATTGTATTATAAAATCATGTAAGTAAGAAGAGGTAAGGATGTGGTGTAATTTCCACCTCTGGGAGGTATTCTTGCAGTAGTACAACTGGGTCAGTTTACATGTTCCGACGAAATTATATAAAAAACTGCACTAATAGAAGCGAAGCATTATCAAAATAGCTGCTGTTTTTAAGGTAACGTGGTTGTCTACCCTTGCTGTTTGCATTCATACACTAAAGTTGCAACCTGCCACACCTTCAACACTCCCAAATTTCTCGGCACACCGCCTAAAATTCAAAGTTTATGTATCTTTTAAGTAATCAAATTGCAATAAAGAAAAAAATAATATTGCGCAAGTTATTTTTCTAAAGTCTTTCTACACATGTAAATTGTAATAATCTTTAGTGTGTAGCAATTTTTCAAAGAAAAATACGGATAGGGATATAAGGAGGGAGAAGGTATCATATAAAGTAAAATCCTGCCACCTCAAAAATTATCAACTGTGTGTGTTAAATATCCAAGAAGAAAGGCTTGAATTTTGTACTCCTCCCAATAAATAAATGAATTTTTTGGGTGAATATGGATGAATTATTTCATTTCTGTTGAATATTTTATTTCGTTTCTTTTCTGGCAAGTACATTTATAACGAAAATTAAAATCGTGAATCTAAATTTCGCACTCCCCCAACCCAACAAGTTCGACATCCGCTCAACAAGGTTTGCCCCCACATCCCCAACCCCGAGCAAATATTCGAGCAGACACCGTGGTTGCAACATGCACAGACACGCGTATTTTGAAAAAGGGCGCCCCATATTAAATATTTCGCATTTTTTTTTATCGCTTTTCTCATTAGACTGTAGCTTTCAACGTGTCCTTTATCTAAAATAGCAATAACAAATTCTGATAGCTCAGAAAATGAGCATTGGTTAATTAGTTGTGTTCCACCGAGGGAAATCAAAATGTCAATTTTTTAACAATAAATGGTCACTGTTAAGGGAAAGTATCTGAGTGAGATCTTATCATCACATTGTAATTTCATTTTCGACTGTAAAAATATTAAAGTTTTATTTACATATCCATTGTCGTATTTATTGAATTATTACGAAGTACTGATGAGAGAAATATGTAGCATGAGCAGGGGCGTAGCCGTTCAAAAGTTATTGGGGTTGAAGGAGGTTTGAAAAAAAGATCGAGTGATTCGGCGTTGTTGTTGATGATGATGATTGGGAATGGTGGCCGTCGGAAGCGGTACTGTAATTCGAAACAGGAAGCTCAAATAGTGCAGCTAACCGCCTAGGCGGTTGGGGAGTGAATCGGCGTTGGAGGAGGATTGTGCAAGGGTTTCATTGGGAAGGGTGGCCGCCGGAGGCGGCGCTGTAATCCCAGGAGTGAGTCGGCGTTAAGGAGAAAAACGTACCTTGCTCTCCAATGGGGGGGGGGCTATAGACCAATCGCGGACACAGGAGGGGGTTGAGGGTCATAACCAGAGTTTCAGTTGCGTAAGTTTTTTACATTTTGAGAAAAGACATTTTATTTTGCAAAAAAATTTAATACAACTTTCGCTAAAAACGGAAAGCCCTTAAAATTAAAATTTTTCATAATTTTATGTTGGAGGCTGCTGTATGATAATTTTGAAGACCTTTTGCGAAGTCTTGAACGGATGATCGAAATCGGTTTGATTTTGAAAACTCCTACAAACTATGGTATGTGGCAAAGTCAAGGAGAATTGTACAATTATATCGCCGATAATATAATTTTGTACAAAATAAAAAGTGTTATTTGTAGTTCTAAATTTTAATTATGTTATTTTGTTTAGCATTCTCCTGCAGTTCATATTTTTCAAAACTATCTCAAATATTTTTAGTTAAAAAAAAAAAAAAATCGAAATGCTAAAATTGCTTTTTTACGTTTTCACTCAAATACCAAAGGAAAAAAGAGTCCGGATGAAAACCGGGTCATGAGCCCAAAAAACATATTTTTTCGCTGTACAAAATTCCAACTTTCGTGATAAATTAAGTGGGGTATTTCAAAACCATGGCAAATTCAGTCCTTGTCCCCCCATCCTAAATGAAAGTCTGTGTACGCTCCTGCTCGAGACCCCTGATTCACTATATGTCCTAAGCCACTGATTGTAGCAATTTATCTAGTAAAAATAAAATGATTTTTCATCATTCCGTGAATATTTTGGATTCCATGCTTTCAATAATATGGTTATTAATCAGTTAAATAAAACACGGAAGTAAACATATATTTAAACTAATGTTTATTAATGCGTGTGAGTTTTCCGATAAATGTGTTTTAAATAGAGGTATGTTGTGTAAAATTATTACAGAAAATAGATAGGATATATCATGATTTTTATTTTAGTCGTGAAACATAAGTACATGTCGACTGTAATAATGTTTGATGGCAAATGAAACATATGTATTTTGCAAAGTTATAATGTAATGGAAAATACAGGACATGTTATAGATATGTAAAATAATAATCTAAACAAATTATTTTCAAAATGATCGTGGCGCCATCTATCTATGTACAAGGAAATTAAAGCCAATTTTCGTCTGTATAAAAATGTCTAATGATTGTTAAATGAAAATGATAATGTCTAGAAATGCAACATACGCATTTAGCGAAAGTAATGGAAAATAGTGGACTTGTAATACGGAAATGAAATAATAATCTGAATAAAATCTTTTGTAAACCATCGCTGCGCCATCTATTCATGCACAAGGAAATTTAAGAGCCAGTTTTAATTTAATATTTTAAATTTTATTTAGAATATAGTTTATAGCTAGTTAGCATAACAATATTTCATTAATTTGTATTTTCCAATGGAACTACTGCTAAAAAATATTCAAATACAGCTTACACTACATTATGAAAATAATTCCCGTACAAGTATTTTTGACAAATCTTTGCTTTAAATCAGAAATGTCGGTGATTACCACTCTTATACGTAATCGATCTCAATGTGAGTTTCGTTTACGCGATTCGATAACGAACAACTAACTATGCGACTGTAACGTATGTGTGGCTGGCCATATGGTGTTAGCCGAAGATCGCTTCTGAATAATGCTGAGCGAAAGGGTAATCATGATATTCGTGGACTTTGAAAAAATTCCTATCAGTTTCTCCACGGCCAAACTGCGCTTGGTAGCGGCCATAACATAAACCGATTTCCGCGGATACAGACCCGTTTCTAATTTTTCCCGCTAGGGTCACACGTCCCGACCATCCACACATCAGCTTATTGTATTTTACTATGCGAAATATACTACATCAGAAACTGAATATACACACCAGCTTTTTGACTTTATACAAGAATTTCTCGTTTTATACGAATAACTTGATGCCATGGAAAGATCATGCTAGATATAAGCGAATTAATCAAATATAACACAAACGTTTTTAATTCTTCAATTGGCTTCCAGATCGTTTTATATATTTTCAAATGCATTTGTTTTCAACCCTTTTTATTGCTAACTTTTTATCGGACCAAAGGTCTTCTATCTCTCCATCGAAGGTTTTAGATTAGTTCACCAAGAAAAAAAAAAAAAGTTTCTCTAACAGTGATTTTTTAAAAATTTTTTATTTTAAATCGAACTTGTTAAATTTAAATTAGACAATTTCAATGAGATTCTTTGTATTCATATATCAAAATTCTTTATACATAAACAAGATTTTCTATATTTAAATTAAATTTTTCATTTGAATTGAGTCCCTTGTAACTTTTCTAATAATTCTTGAAAAAATATGTTATAATGATGAATGCATTGTAATATACCAACCAAAATAAACACCAACCTGATATAAATTACTAAAATCATTAACTTGTATTATATAGAAAATAAATAATTAGTGCATTAAGGTTTATTATAATATGTGATATTTCAATATTAATTTATGCACTTACAATGAACATTAAAAATGGGGACAATAAGAATGATTACAAATTAAATAATTGTTTAAGGTTTTATATTTGTGTTTAATCAAAGTACAATGAAATCTAAAAGACGAAAATATCACACACAAGGGCGTGGACAATGATCTATAAGTTAATATTAATATAAATAAATTTAATATACATATACAACTGACATATTATAGATTCCATGAGCTCAAAACAGTAAGTATGGAACTTACTCTATAACTCATGCATATTTTTTCCTATACAGATCTGTGGTAGAGATCATATATTCCGGAGGATCCCCCTGCTCGCCACCGTGAAGAATTAAGGAAATTTTTTTACTGTATATATTAAAGAATATTAGAATTATAAGTATAAACATGTGATATTTTGGTATTTTTATAGAAATTTGGCAGCGTTACCTTTGACGTTAGTCTTTGAATATTAATGAATTTGAAATCATTTCATATATTCATGAAGATATGCTTGTTTACCAGTTTTGCAGCAAAAATAGTAATAGGGCGATTCCATTGTAACAGACTGACACTTTGCAAACTTTGGATAAGGTTAGCTATTTAAACATAAAACTAGAATCAACGTCAGTATTTTAACAGAATTTATTTATTTATTATTTACAATGTCTCAGATGAATGTGGCATATGTTTATTATTTCATCATCTATTTTTACATTTATACACTTTACTTTTTTTATTGGAAGACACTTTATGGTTTTACACAATAATATACACTTTGTCATTTTTACAAGATAGAAGACACTTTGTTTTTTATGCGATAAAATACACTTTGCTATTTTTATAAAATGGAATACGCTTTGTTTTTTACAGAAAAAAATGCACTTTACTATGTTTACACGATAAGACTGCTTTAGTTTAAATATTATAAGCAAGCCCCTGCTACAGACTTACCCAATAAGTTTCATGACAACAATTTCATTTAAATTAAAAAAATTAAGATGCCATATTCAATAAAAAAATACAAAACCATTATCATCAATTAATAACCAGACTATAAAGCTATAAAATTATTTATCCCAATAAACATAAAAAGTGGAACCAATTTATACCCCGCATTACTAATAAATCGTTAAATAATATGTCAATCATTATTAATACTATATAAAAAGAAATCGCTACAACACATTTTTTTTTAAAAAACAATTACTACTAAATGAACAAAAATGAAAAATAACTGATATATTCAGCAATTTTGCTACCCACTTTTTAAATTATTAAATATTATGCTATTGTATACTTTTTTTTTTTGAAAATAGAAACAATAAAATTTGTGTAAAGTAGGTAACATCTAATAGTTTCACTGGAATGCAAATTTTCACCTTACATATATCCTACTTATTTAGAATTTAAATTTTTACTTAAATAAAAATGGAAAGCTCCTATCATACATGGTGATTCTGAATTTATAGGACAAAGAACCATGTCAAAAGTTGACAAAATATAAACACCATGCAACCATGTTTCCCTTCCACAGCTATTAGACGGAAATTTATAAAATGAAATGTGCAAACTTTTACCTTTGGTAGACTTGCAAAAGGGAACCTAACAATGAACCATGATTTCTCAAAGAAATCAAAACGAAACGATCAAAATAAATAAAAACTGTGAAAAATGCCACATGACCACATGTACAACTACGTGAGAGCAAAACATGGTCGGGACACCACCATCTATAAATAAATTCTCATTTTCGAGAACTAGCCCCGCTGCTGTAATTATTTTTTTCTTTCAACTTATGTTATGGCCGCTACCAAGCGCAGTTTGGCCGTGTTCAGACTTACGACTGGACGTGACTATCTACCATAGCATCTTCCTCGAATTTATATGACTCTTAGTGGCAAAGCAAGGCTGAACGGCTATTAACTCCACCGCCTATGTGTATTGAATCAGAAGGTACCTTTGGGTAAGAAAGATTAGGGAGCCAGCTAATTGATAATAGTTGATAACACCCAATCATTTATTAGTATCCTTACGTGTCCTGTTCCAAGTTCTATATCAGCAACGTTTACTGTTCGTCGAAACGCAATCGAGATCAGAAGCTGAAGTAAACGTAACTTCATTACTTTTTCCAACAAGAAATTCCAACTAGCATAAATGAACACACATTAAGTATCGACTAGAAATTCCAAGTTAAAATCATTATTAAAAGGTTATTGAAAGGTTATTAAAAGGAAGTTAAAATCATTATTAAAACGATTATTGAAAGGAAGGTTATTTAAAAGTTATTAAAAGGAAGTTAAAATCTTTATTAAATAGGTTATTGAAAGGAAGTTAAAATCTTTATTAAATAGGTTATTGAAAGGAAGTTAAAATCATTATTGAAAGGTTATTAAAAGGAAGTTAAAAATCATTATTGAAAGGTTATTAAAAGGAAGTTAAAATCATTATTAAAACAACATGCTATCAACATTCACACTCGCAGGAACTACACTGCGGTAACTACGGAAGTTCATTGGAGACGACTATTGGCGTTAACTGTTAATCTGGATTAATCTAGTCCGTCTGCCCCGGCTCGTTTTAACACAATTCTTTTAAGCTGAACATCACATAGACGTCAGCGAGCATGCGCTGACGTAACAACATTAACATCAAAATGAACCAAACGCGCAAAAACCGAGTGTTGCCACGCCTTAAATTAATCTAATTTACCCTTACCTCTTGTATATGCCTCTTGTATATGGGCGGATTTAACTTGCCGCCCCTTCCTACCTGTCCATCCCCCCCAATCAGTGGTAGGAACATAAAAATTGTTACATTCAATATACGCCAAAATTTTTTTGACAGTAAATACGTTCAAAAACAAACTCCTAAATTAAAACATAAACATTACACATTATTAACTTATATTGAAGTATTATTTCTTTTTGGTACATAATAAATCCAATTTAGTTTTGTAAAGATAAATTTTAATGTTAGCAAAAAAGCAAAAGTAAATAAAACACTGGTATTTAAATGGAAAGCATGACATCTAGCTTTCTTCTCGGCAACACACGTGATTGTGTCATCATATGATATTGATTTTGTTATATCAGACTCAATGCACAAAATTGCTAATGAATGCAATTTATATTCACACATAGTTAATCGCAGGTAGTTTTTAATTCTCTCAAAGCAAGAAAAATATCGTTCTGCAGAACAGTTTGTAGTTGCCATACTCGTGAATGTTCTAACTAGGAAACCACTCGAGGTGTGGATTCTCGATTTGGTCGAGAATCTTGTCGATGGAAAGCTTTTATAGGAACAAAATTCATATGGAAGTACCCTCCGAAATCCAACCAGTTAGAAGATACAGACCGACTTGCTTTATATGCAGAAAGAATCCATACACTACCATAATGTTCAACATAAGCAAAATGATTGAAAAATTGAATGATTTTCCCCGCAAAATTTTTCCGTTTTAGCAGGCTTTTGGCCAAAATTCTTTTCCATATCCGCATAAGAGAGTTTCCCCTCCTACACAGGTTGTTAACATTGTGGAAAAGCTTTCACCGAACTTAAACATTTTTTCTCAATGTTTTAATGCTGGAAACGTCTTTACTGGGATTATTCCATAAAAAACGTTAAGTACATTTTTTTTATAATTTTCCGTCAGGGCATTGATAACGTTTGGCTATTAAAAAAAAAACGGATTGCAAATTTTTTTCTAATTTCACACGCTGATAATGTTTTTATCGTAAATTTATGCGAAATTTAATTGCACACATCTACATTTTCTATGCCCAACTTTACCAATTTTTCTTACAAATTAAATTAACGCTAATTTAATTTGCAATTTAAACTGACGTTTCATCTATTTTTATTGTTTGTTTGTTTGGCTTTTTTATGGCGCAAGAGCATCTGGGCTATACTGCGCCAAATACTACTTTTATTAAATCGGATCGAAGCTCGTTATAGCAGAGTTCTATTGCATTAAATAACGAAAATGAAAATTCTCTCTGTACTTCCGTTGTACCTCGATATTTGAATGAACCATAAAATTAAAATCTATGTCTCGTTCACAATTCATAACCAAATTCATAACCAATGCATAACACAATTTATAACCCAATTCATAACTAAAACTAAATTCTAACTGCTATAAAGATACAGTCAAATCTCGTTGAAGTGAACATACTTTACTTTTAAAATGCGAATTTTTTTAACAAACGCTGGTTCCTGAACTCACGCCAACGACGAATACCGTAGTAATGTGATTTCATTCTTTTCGAATTAGGCGAACCATTCTAACATGAACGAATATTTAGTCACCTTGAGGGTTTGCGTTAACGAGGTTAGAGTGTACTTAAAAAAATCCCTGACACCTACAGTCCACGAAGGACCTGGGCCTACATTTTCAAGTTCGCTTCACGGTCATCTCTAAGATTCGAGATTATAATCACTTCACTAAAAAAAAAGAACGTATTTTTAAAACGAAGGTACCCTTCTCATAAGATTGTTAAACATTTTTCTAAGATAAAAAGCAATGACTTCCCCACACCGCCCAAAACTTCTTAAAAGCATATACGATTGGTCCAGACCACTTAAATTCAGATCTTTCAGAAGACGAAAATGCGTTTGTTTTCTATTCGTTGCTAGATTTGAGAATGTGAAGCTAAAATACGAATTTCAATCATATAAAACGAATGTAAAATAATTTTGTGTCAGCAAAGGTTTGTTAGACATCTGGAATACAAATATTGTTTTACTAAGTTATATAAAATCGCTGCCTGTTGTCTCTCGATACACACAAATAGTGTGAATACACAAGGATCCTTTTTTGAGTCTGAAAACCTATCACAGGAAAACGAACATTATATTAAAGAATAAAAGCAGCACATGTAAAATATAATTTAATAAAATGCCGTTCAGTTAAATGTAAACATTCATCTTATGTAACGGCGGTGAAAACGTTGCCAGAATTTGAATGGTTTATAAATGCAAGAAATCATTTAAATATATATGTATAAATTATGTTTTTCAGTTAGGTAAGATACTAGTTATTCGTATTACTGCTTCAGTGGAAGACCTTTTTTTCTTGTTAAAGTAGTGAAGTAGAAAGTGGAACCATTCGTTATAACAAGGAAGCAGAACATGTGTTAGGTAAGAAACGGCTGGTGAATGCTAAAATGGTAAACAAGAATTAATATAGCTGGAAATTTTATGGGATTTAAGTATGAAAGTGACCTTTTCCCACCATTTCACACAAAGAAAGCCAGAAGGTGTTTGTTTCTAAAATTTTGAGCAATAATGTACTGACAAAATGAAATCTGGGGATTGAAGTATTGAAAATCAATGATACAGAACGGGTAGGGTTAAAAAAAAAAGCTATTTAAATGCAAACATAAATAATAAAAAACAAGCCACGATTATTAGCTTTATTTTTAAGTTTCTATTTCTAAATACTCTTTTCTATTTCTTTTATGTTCTGTTTTTTTTCTCTATTTCTTTGGAGTCCTGTTTTTTTATTTTTTCTATTCCTTTGGAGTCCCGTTTTTTATTTTTTCTATTTTTACGTGATGTTTTTGTATTTTTTTATATCCTGTTTTCTATTTTTTATTTCCTGTTTTTTTTTCGATTTCTTTAATTTTTCCCGGTAAGGAAGTGTTCAAGTATTACGTAAGCAATATTTTGGCCATTTCAACCCCCTCCAGTAAGCAAAAATTAACATTGGCTAACATAGGAAAATAAGACCAACGGCAGCCCCAGGGTGCTAACTTAATGCTTAAACACTCCGTACAGACCAATATTCTTCTTTAATCATTGGATACTTTTTTTTAATTTGTGTTTTTTGGTTCCTTAAATGTTCTTTTTCTGCTTTTTTTTTATTCACTTTCCTTCACTAGGGCGGGGACGGCGTCTCTTTTTCTCCTATACCAAAAAAACAACAAAAAAAAAAGCTCTAGCTTGAGCTTAAACGTGGGTGTCGAAAATTATTAAGTATAATATCTTAAGTGAATTTACATCTGGAACTTGTTTTAAGTTCAAATATCTAGTTCGAAACGCTTTACAAACACTATTATATATTTTTAGTAATCATCGTCAATACATTAACCTTCGTTTGTTGTGCAATAATAGCATTATAAGAAAAGCATTCGCTATTTAAAACGACAAATAAATTTTGGATGACACGAAGAATTTGCGTTGTAAAGGACGAAGATTCCCATGGTTGCGCATTTTTGTTCGTATATTTTATTTCAATCAATTTCTTTAAAAAAGAAATCGATACTGTGGAGTTGTAATTGATTTTGTGGATTGAAGTCTGTGGAGTTTTAGTACAAGCATTTTGCATTTTATGTCATTTTTATCAAACTGCGCCCTGGTCCGCCATACGAAATTTCGAGTTCTGTTCGGACTTAGAGAAGGATATCAAGGAAGGAGGATGAATTTCAGAACCAGCGATGAAAGAAAAAAGAAGAAAAATCTTTCTCGAAAAATGAAATCGCGACGGAAGATGCGAAACAGTAAAAGAATCTGAAAAAGGGCGGTGAGTCCTCTTTCGAGTGTTCTTATCGATTTGGCCACACCTGCGAAGATCCTGATTGGTCGGGGCCGACGGCGTGTTGCGGCAGCCGGTGCGACAAACGACCCCGCAGTCGAAGAAGAAGAAGCCTGATGGAAAGGAGCCTGCATGTATACTCCTATAAGCGAGAGAATACCCAAACGGAGTAAAGTGTGGAGGAGGGATGGAGTAAGGAGGGAAAAGGAGGTGGGGAGGCCCTAGAGTAAGGGGAAGAAAGGGAACCAAGACCCCACTTTCCCCTCTTTCCTCGCTGTCAATTTTCAGAGCTGGGTCCCCGTGAAATTGGGAGCCATCGCCGGATGGGCGTGAACGGCTGCTGCAGGCGCATTATGTACGCGCAAGCCGTCGTCAGCCCTGCACCGGCTGCGATACGGGGATGGGTGGGGGAAGGGCTTCATCCGAGGGTAAGGGATGTGCGGTCCACGCATAATATTCGACTACTGCAGTCGGTGCATCGAAGAGGAGGAGAGAAATGGGGGATGGGATAGAGCCAATACATTAAGGCAGACGAACATCGGGGGAGAAGAGGGGGGGGGGAGGGAAAGGCCCAGGAAGAGACTATTCCACACGCCAGGCGCTTTTAGGACGTCGAAAGCAACAATCAATTGAAGGAGATAAACACCCTCTCTGGTCGTGTGATGCTAAACAACCCTATTTCTCTACTCGTCGCCGCTCCTGATCACTGTTTTCTCACATCCTTCACGGGGTCGTTACTATCCCGGTCCTTCCTTTTCCGGAAATCGCACTTTCTGTGCTACAGAAGCGGTGTGCTATATAAATCTCAGTGATGACGAAGTTCTAATTAAATTTCTAGAACCTCCTGAAGGTACGACTACTTCTCCACACCTCCGCCTCTCTAGCTTCCCTCCTCCTCTTCCTCCTATTTCTCTCTGAGCTCCGGCATCTGGCGCGCCGGGGCTCCACACGCCACATTGCCCAAGATGTCGGGCGCACTCAACCCGTCAAACAGTGTCAATCGCTTTCACGGTAGCCCGGCCACGTCGGCAGCCGCCCCGTTTGGCGGCGGCGGCAGTGGCGACGGCGGTAACACACCTGAGTGCAACGGCGCTGGCGGCTCCACCTCCTCTTCAGCAGCAGCGGCCGCATTCCTGGAGCTCACCAACGCAGCAGCAGCCGCGGCTGCAGCAGCCGATTTTGGTTTCTCTGCCGCCGAATTTGGACTTGGATCCTTTCGCCCTTCGGCCCATCATCCTGCAGGTCATCATCCACCAACGGCCCATCACCCAGCAGCCGCTGGGACAGGTTTTGGAGTTTCATACTTTGGCACGGACACCTTCGCCGAAAACTACGCGTCTCTCGCTTGGGAGGCCCAGAGCGCAGCCGCTTTGGCCGCAGCAACCTCCTACCATCACCACCACCATCATCATCAAAGTCACCAGGCTGCAGGTTTTGCTTCGTCCTGCGATTTTGGCCCCTTTGGTCTTCCGACCCCAACCGGTCGTCTGCCCGGCATGGCTGTCCAAAGATTTGGATCCTCCTCCAATTCTTCGTCGAGGAATGGTCCGACCTGTAATGGCATATCTAGTCACCACCACAATGCTCAAACCAATGGTCATCATCACAAATCTAAACCCCGTCGTAGGGTTGCTACTGTGGCTCAAAGACGAGCTGCAAATATACGAGAAAGACGGCGAATGTTTAATCTGAATTCCGCTTTTGACAAACTGCGTAAGAAGGTCCCAACTTTCGCCTACGAAAAACGTCTTTCTCGTATCGAAACTTTACGTCTGGCTATCATGTACATAGCGTTCATGACGGAAGTGGTTAGAGGTAAAGATCAAGACTCGAATGGTCACGAAAACCACGTGCTAGGACCAACATCTTACAGTTCAGCCCATGGACTCACCGAGAACCATCTTTGGTCCAGTAACCACGGACCATCCCCATTAGCTGACGCTAACCATGGTTCTAGATCAGATAGAATATCTCATCTGTGTTCCCGGCAAGTCTGACTATAGGACAAGCTAACGGCAAGTACCTCCATCCTCATAAATCTTTGAAAGATCAAAAACTGGTAATTTCATCATCAATAACTTTATAAGCAGGATTGAATCCAAAAGATTGCATAATCTTTATCTTTATAAGAACATGGTTATTCGTTCTCATCTATATAGGTAAGGTATTTAAAAGTTATAAATTTTAACCTCTAAAGAGGAAATGTAGCCCATCATAGAACAAAATCTTAATTCATGATAACAACAAACACAGCTGTAGAATCTGTTTTTCAAAAGTGCATTCATTTTTTGTTCAAACATTACTTCCGTGTATAGTAATAAGAAAAAATGTGTTTTGAACGTACAAAATGAAAAAATTGATATGGAAATATAAATATCCGTTAATGTTCCTTACTTCTTAATTCTTCATTTCTTCAGAATCAATTTTCATTGTGGTAATGTTTTCTACATATTTCAGTAAGAATTTTTTATTATTTTTTATATCTGTATTCATATCTCCGGTGTTCCTGTGAAATTTTTTAGAATTTCGTTAAATGGAGTTTTCATATCATTTATTAAAATTCTTTACTTACTATACATTTTTTCGCGTATTTAGTAAAGTAAATTTTTTGTTTAAAGTTTTTCACGTATTTAGTAAAGTTTTTTGTATAAAACGTTTCACGTATTTGGTAAAGTAAGTAGCTTAGTGGTGAGTTAAAATTAACAAGCGTTTGTTAAACGGTATGTTACATGTTTAGTTACGTATGTATAAAATGTCTAATAAGAAAACGTATATTTCCTTTCATGCTTTTTTTTTGTAAATATAAGTATATATCGTAAATTTAGGTAGCTATATACATAAGATTGCTTGTAATAAATATTGTAATTCGTATTATAGTCGCTAAAACCTTCCTTATTCCAATTCCGTAAGTTGTTCTAGGTACTCTTAGAGAAATTGAAGTTCCTGTCATGATTTGATGACTTCGATTGTAAATTTTGTACAGGTTGTTCCTTTCTTTCTTAGTCCTTTGTTTATTTCGTTGTCTTGCTTTGTTATTGCAAAATTCCGTTTATTTTTCTTTCTGTTTAAAAAATATGAAATACATTAATGTTTTCCCAAAGTAAAATCTGCCTCCACCCGCAAATCTAATATTAATTCGAAAATATGCGATAAATATACATGCATTTATAAAAAGCATTTTTTCCAATGAAAGCTTGAATGCAGTAATAACGCAAGAACATTCAGTTTGATGCGCGAGAGCA
>QLNU02014176.1:45830406-45841449 GCA_006491805.2 Dysdera silvatica | reverse complement strand
GCAGCATTCGCTGCCAATTTCTGGTGGACTATTTTCGCTACTTGATCGTGTCTATGTTTGTAGTCTGACTGCGCAAGGATCTTGCATCCTGCCATCACGTGTTGGATTGTCTCCGATGCCGCATGACAGTGTCTGCATTTGTCGCTTTCTATGTCTTTTCTCTGGATGAATTTCTGATTGTTCCTTGTTGCGATCACTTGGTCTTGGATGGCTAGCATGAATCCTTCTGTCTCTGGCTGGAGAGTGCCTTTGGCCAGCCAAGAATTTGATGCCTTTTTGTCAACGTGTAATTGTTGAAGGCCATGGTGCGTCAACAAAGACTTTAGTTTCGTTCATGGCTGCCTCAGAATACGCTCAACGGCATACAGGTTTAGTTTGACCTCTTCCCACCATTTCACACAAAGAAAGCCAGAAGGTGTTTGTTTCTAAAATTTTGAGCAATAATGTACTGACAAAATGAAATCTGGGGATTGAAGTATTGAAAATCAATGATACAGAACGGGTAGGGTTAAAAAAAAAAGCTATTTAAATGCAAACATAAATAATAAAAAACAAGCCACGATTATTAGCTTTATTTTTAAGTTTCTATTTCTAAATACTCTTTTCTATTTCTTTTATGTTCTGTTTTTTTTCTCTATTTCTTTGGAGTCCTGTTTTTTTATTTTTTCTATTCCTTTGGAGTCCCGTTTTTTATTTTTTCTATTTTTACGTGATGTTTTTGTATTTTTTTATATCCTGTTTTCTATTTTTTATTTCCTGTTTTTTTTTCGATTTCTTTAATTTTTGTTTCAATTTTTATTCGGTAAGTGAAGTGTTCAAGCATTAAAGGTTTTGGGTCAGTCAACTCTCCAGTAAGCAAAAATTAATATTAACTAACATAGGAAAATAAGACCAACGGCAGCCCCAGGGTGCTAACTTAATGCTTAAACACTCCGTACAGACCAATATTCTTCTTTAATCATTGGATACTTTTTTTTAATTTGTGTTTTTTGGTTCCTTAAATGTTCTTTTTCTGCTTTTTTTTTATTCACTTTCCTTCACTAGGGCGGGGACGGCGTCTCTTTTTCTCCTATACCAAAAAAACAACAAAAAAAAAAGCTCTAGCTTGAGCTTATACGTGGGTGTCGAAAATTATTTAGTATAATATCTTAAGTGAATTTACATCTGGAACTTGTTTTAAGTTCAAATATCTAGTTCGAAACGCTTTACAAACACTATTATATATTTTTAGTAATCATCGTCAATACATTAACCTTCGTTTGTTGTGCAATAATAGCATTATAAGAAAAGCATTCGCTATTTAAAACGACAAATAAATTTTGGATGACACGAAGAATTTGCGTTGTAAAGGACGAAGATTCCCATGGTTGCGCATTTTTGTTCGTATATTTTATTTCAATCAATTTCTTTAAAAAAGAAATCGATACTGTGGAGTTGTAATTGATTTTGTGGATTGAAGTCTGTGGAGTTTTAGTACAAGCATTTTGCATTTTATGTCATTTTTATCAAACTGCGCCCTGGTCCGCCATACGAAATTTCGAGTTCTGTTCGGACTTAGAGAAGGATATCAAGGAAGGAGGATGAATTTCAGAACCAGCGATGAAAGAAAAAAGAAGAAAAATCTTTCTCGAAAAATGAAATCGCGACGGAAGATGCGAAACAGTAAAAGAATCTGAAAAAGGGCGGTGAGTCCTCTTTCGAGTGTTCTTATCGATTTGGCCACACCTGCGAAGATCCTGATTGGTCGGGGCCGACGGCGTGTTGCGGCAGCCGGTGCGACAAACGACCCCGCAGTCGAAGAAGAAGAAGCCTGATGGAAAGGAGCCTGCATGTATACTCCTATAAGCGAGAGAATACCCAAACGGAGTAAAGTGTGGAGGAGGGATGGAGTAAGGAGGGAAAAGGAGGTGGGGAGGCCCTAGAGTAAGGGGAAGAAAGGGAACCAAGACCCCACTTTCCCCTCTTTCCTCGCTGTCAATTTTCAGAGCTGGGTCCCCGTGAAATTGGGAGCCATCGCCGGATGGGCGTGAACGGCTGCTGCAGGCGCATTATGTACGCGCAAGCCGTCGTCAGCCCTGCACCGGCTGCGATACGGGGATGGGTGGGGGAAGGGCTTCATCCGAGGGTAAGGGATGTGCGGTCCACGCATAATATTCGACTACTGCAGTCGGTGCATCGAAGAGGAGGAGAGAAATGGGGGATGGGATAGAGCCAATACATTAAGGCAGACGAACATCGGGAAGAGGGGAGGGGATGGAAAGGCCCAGGAAGAGACTATTCCACACGCCAGGCGCTTTTAGGACGTCGAAAGCAACAATCAATTGAAGGAGATAAACACCCTCTCTGGTCGTGTGATGCTAAACAACCCTATTTCTCTACTCGTCGCCGCTCCTGATCACTGTTTTCTCACATCCTTCACGGGGTCGTTACTATCCCGGTCCTTCCTTTTCCGGAAATCGCACTTTCTGTGCTACAGAAGCGGTGTGCTATATAAATCTCAGTGATGACGAAGTTCTAATTAAATTTCTAGAACCTCCTGAAGGTACGACTACTTCTCCACACCTCCGCCTCTCTAGCTTCCCTCCTCCTCTTCCTCCTATTTCTCTCTGAGCTCCGGCATCTGGCGCGCCGGGGCTCCACACGCCACATTGCCCAAGATGTCGGGCGCACTCAACCCGTCAAACAGTGTCAATCGCTTTCACGGTAGCCCGGCCACGTCGGCAGCCGCCCCGTTTGGCGGCGGCGGCAGTGGCGACGGCGGTAACACACCTGAGTGCAACGGCGCTGGCGGCTCCACCTCCTCTTCAGCAGCAGCGGCCGCATTCCTGGAGCTCACCAACGCAGCAGCAGCCGCGGCTGCAGCAGCCGATTTTGGTTTCTCTGCCGCCGAATTTGGACTTGGATCCTTTCGCCCTTCGGCCCATCATCCTGCAGGTCATCATCCACCAACGGCCCATCACCCAGCAGCCGCTGGGACAGGTTTTGGAGTTTCATACTTTGGCACGGACACCTTCGCCGAAAACTACGCGTCTCTCGCTTGGGAGGCCCAGAGCGCAGCCGCTTTGGCCGCAGCAACCTCCTACCATCACCACCACCATCATCATCAAAGTCACCAGGCTGCAGGTTTTGCTTCGTCCTGCGATTTTGGCCCCTTTGGTCTTCCGACCCCAACCGGTCGTCTGCCCGGCATGGCTGTCCAAAGATTTGGATCCTCCTCCAATTCTTCGTCGAGGAATGGTCCGACCTGTAATGGCATATCTAGTCACCACCACAATGCTCAAACCAATGGTCATCATCACAAATCTAAACCCCGTCGTAGGGTTGCTACTGTGGCTCAAAGACGAGCTGCAAATATACGAGAAAGACGGCGAATGTTTAATCTGAATTCCGCTTTTGACAAACTGCGTAAGAAGGTCCCAACTTTCGCCTACGAAAAACGTCTTTCTCGTATCGAAACTTTACGTCTGGCTATCATGTACATAGCGTTCATGACGGAAGTGGTTAGAGGTAAAGATCAAGACTCGAATGGTCACGAAAACCACGTGCTAGGACCAACATCTTACAGTTCAGCCCATGGACTCACCGAGAACCATCTTTGGTCCAGTAACCACGGACCATCCCCATTAGCTGACGCTAACCATGGTTCTAGATCAGATAGAATATCTCATCTGTGTTCCCGGCAAGTCTGACTATAGGACAAGCTAACGGCAAGTACCTCCATCCTCATAAATCTTTGAAAGATCAAAAACTGGTAATTTCATCATCAATAACTTTATAAGCAGGATTGAATCCAAAAGATTGCATAATCTTTATCTTTATAAGAACATGGTTATTCGTTCTCATCTATATAGGTAAGGTATTTAAAAGTTATAAATTTTAACCTCTAAAGAGGAAATGTAGCCCATCATAGAACAAAATCTTAATTCATGATAACAACAAACACAGCTGTAGAATCTGTTTTTCAAAAGTGCATTCATTTTTTGTTCAAACATTACTTCCGTGTATAGTAATAAGAAAAAATGTGTTTTGAACGTACAAAATGAAAAAATTGATATGGAAATATAAATATCCGTTAATGTTCCTTACTTCTTAATTCTTCATTTCTTCAGAATCAATTTTCATTGTGGTAATGTTTTCTACATATTTCAGTAAGAATTTTTTATTATTTTTTATATCTGTATTCATATCTCCGGTGTTCCTGTGAAATTTTTTAGAATTTCGTTAAATGGAGTTTTCATATCATTTATTAAAATTCTTTACTTACTATACATTTTTTCGCGTATTTAGTAAAGTAAGTTTTTTGTTTAAAGTTTTTCACGTATTTAGTAAAGTTTTTTGTATAAAACGTTTCACGTATTTGGTAAAGTAAGTAGCTTAGTGGTGAGTTAAAATTAACAAGCGTTTGTTAAACGGTATGTTACATGTTTAGTTACGTATGTATAAAATGTCTAATAAGAAAACGTATATTTCCTTTCATGCTTTTTTTTTGTAAATATAAGTATATATCGTAAATTTAGGTAGCTATATACATAAGATTGCTTGTAATAAATATTGTAATTCGTATTATAGTCGCTAAAACCTTCCTTATTCCAATTCCGTAAGTTGTTCTAGGTACTCTTAGAGAAATTGAAGTTCCTGTCATGATTTGATGACTTCGATTGTAAATTTTGTACAGGTTGTTCCTTTCTTTCTTAGTCCTTTGTTTATTTCGTTGTCTTGCTTTGTTATTGCAAAATTCCGTTTATTTTTCTTTCTGTTTAAAAAATATGAAATACATTAATGTTTTCCCAAAGTAAAATCTGCCTCCACCCGCAAATCTAATATTAATTCGAAAATATGCGATAAATATACATGCATTTATAAAAAGCATTTTTTCCAATGAAAGCTTGAATGCAGTAATAACGCAAGAACATTCAGTTTGATGCGCGAGAGCATGCCTTTAATTAATATTATTAATTGCAATTAATTTTTCGTGAATAATTATTTGTCATGGAATAATGAATCATAGTTATCTAATTATTGTTTTTGAATATAGTGGATCATAGTTATCTAATTATTGTTTTTGAATATAATGGATCATATTTAATTATTGTTTTTAAAGTACGCCTTGAAGTTGGATTATTAATGGATTTTTTTCATATCTTTTAAAATTTTAAAATCGACGAGTGTTAAAATAAACCTGCCCTTTTCGTATTTTCAAATATTATTTATTATTTTTAATTATTATTTTGCTACATAACATATTGCATAGCAAATAGAATTAAAAAATATTTTGATATTTTGAGTGCAATAACTTGTTTGCTTATAAAAACGAGGGACACTTATAAAGATCAAAAGGAAATATTTTATTTCAAATCCAATGTTATTCAAATTCATTGATAACTGTGATAGCATGATCCTAATTTTCCAATTCAAAATCTTGGTTTAGGAAAAGATAATTGTAAATGCTGCATAACATCTTTGAAAATCAGTGCACTTAAAATTTAACATGTGCATTTTATAATATACACTTACTTGTTTTTAAACCTCACGTCAGTATCGAAGTAACTATTTGTTATAATATACACTTATAGATCATGTATGCACAATTTTGTGATACCTTCGTTTTTATTAAATTAATAACATAGAATGTGATTTTAAAATCACAAGAGCGCAAAATTCTTGATTATATCTTTCACCAATTGCAATTAAATTTCTAAAAATTATAATTGAAGTTACGGAAAAAAAAGAAGCTCAACTGAAAAGTTGATAGTTTTAGCAACAAGATAATAGTAAATAAAATTAATATTTTAAGTTTTAGCAATAATAATTTTTCAAATTGCTTTTTGGTATATTCGCAGTATTTTTTAATAAATAATCGTATAAATGAGTGAGTAAATGATGAAATCATGCTTAAAGAATTACCGTTAAAACTCAATCTTTTCGTAAAGTACATCAAATAAGAATGTTTTGTTTGTATATTTACATTTGTTTCTCCTAAAAAATAACGGTGATCTGTATAAGTTTTGAATTATATTGATTTTTAAAAACATGCTCCAGATTTGGTGATTTATTTTTGAAATTTCCGAGACTGATACCAATTTAAGACTGAGTTCCTCGGAAACGAGTCAGCTTCTATTGTTAGGAAATTAATTTCTCTGATACATTATGTCTATACAAGCGTCCAATGTTCTATACTTTGTGAATTTTTAGTATTTTTTCATGTTACACTTGTATATTTCGTTGAATTCAATCCGCTATGTTCATTATTTTTTTTGAATAACTTTTAATAACTATACAAAAAAAATTATATTTTGTTGAATAATTTAAATGATTTATGTAAATATTAAAATTATTATTGTTTACTGGCGTTCATTTTCTGCATCATGTTTAAATATTTAGGAAACGAAATATTTGCTTAAGCAAAATGAGAATGCAATTATGAAAATTTCAGAACAACGACGTTAGATGTAAAATTTCTAAATATTTTTATTAATTAACCGTCTCATTAATTTAATTAAAAATTCAAGAAAATTCAATTTCAATTAGTTAACCATTTTAACAAATGTTAACAACTTTTCTTATACTTTCTATCACAAATATGGAATTGAAAGTGTATTCAGAATAATGTTGATTATTTTTTAAAAACAAGATTGAAATCTTTTAAACACTTTTAAATAATACGCATATTCTTTGAATGTTTTTTCAACAAATTTTAAGCCTCATATGCATTAAAATTTGTATATAAATTTTAAGATTTATATAAAACTTATTTACTTACTTAAAGATCTAAATGCTTAATTTAAGATTGCTATGTGTTTCGTATTTACATACTTATTTAGTATAAAATTCATTAGTGCATACTGAAAGTTACTCATTTTTTAATAACGAGTAGATTTCGATATCAAACATCGCAAATATGCACATTAGGGTTCTTTCTTTAATTTGTTACAGAATTTACTAATATAAATATTATTTTAGCGTATAAAACTAATCAAACATCACTTGAATAACGCATATAAATATATATGTGACATTTATTATGACCATTATATCAATTAAGTAAAAGTATAGAGACTTCGGTTACATAAAATAAATAAATAAAAGGGTGAAGGGTTGTCACGGTTCTAAAGGTGTTTGATGAATGAGAAATTAAGATCGAATATTTTTTAAAGTGAAAAAGGATAGTTATTCAATCATTTATCAATCAACCACTAAATAGGAATGATTATTTGCATTCCGTGAGTGAGGAAATGCGAACAACGATTCCCATTGTCAATCCATTCATAAGCGATTGGAAATACAGCCTTAAGTATACATCACATAATAAAACAAACTGCATAAATACATTGGCGTAGTATAGCCTAGATGCTCTTGCGCCATAAAAATTCAGACAAACAAAGCGTAAGTGCATCAAATATTAAGCTTAAAAAAATTGCGAATCTTTTCAATGTTATTTAAACGCAGTTGCTTGCATATCCACGTCGATGTGAACCACATGTGCATATGTTTTCCAAGTCAAGCTGATGTTTTATTATAAAATTTCACCCTAATAAATGCACAAATGACTGTACAAGAAAGCACGCTTTCTCTTAAAAAAAAAAGGTCGCGGCGCACCCATACACCGGAAGTAATATCAACCTACCTGTATCGGAATTCCATGCATTGCATAAAGAGCAAGTCGCAGGACTTTTTTATGTCTCACAATTTCATACATTTGCAGTGAGTTATGTGATGACTAAGAAACATCATTTTTCTTGTAATGAATTTTTAAGTTTATGTCCATAGCGGGTTTACTTTAGTTATAGCGGACAAAAAGGAGAAACTTATCCAATAGATTGATCAAAACTTAGAGATTTTAAACGTAATCACTGTTATGTACATCTTGTCCTTGATGAACAAAGAAATGCGGTGCTTTATAATTATTAAAGTACTGTACAAATTTCATAAATATTGAACCAGGAATGTGTAATTTAATAACACAGATAAAGTACTATGAGTATTTAGAGTAAAAATATTTTATACGTAGCATTTTCAAGAAGTCTGTTTAAGTTCAAAAACCGCTTAAGTACACGTAATTTCGTTATCTCGTCGATGTACATTTATTCTGTTTGACTGTAATGATTCTCATTTGCATCCCGAGAACGACAGATGAAAATGAGAAAAGAATAAATCAGAAAAAAAAAGAGAAAGTGAGAAAATTCGGAATAAAATAAAAAAGAAAGTAGAAGGAAAGTAATAGAAAAAGAGTAAAACTAAAGGTAAAAACTCAATAATCGCATGAGAAAAATTTCATAACATTTTGGCAACTACTATTTTCTTCATCAAGTAGAAACTAAGCCATTTTCTCAGGAGTTTTGAGAGACTGATTAGAAATCGAGATATTAATATCACAGAACTTGAACAATTTACAATTTTTACAAAAAGATGAGAAAAACCACAGAAGAAAACTTTGGGAAAAAAACTTCGCTGCGGGATTGAGTTTAGAAAAAATTATAAATTGGGGCTGAAACGGAAGACATACCATCTTTCTAGACTTTTCGTTAGATAAAGAAATTTGTAGTTTTCTCTCGAAACATTGCAAACATTTTCTTATGCTGTTGATATGGCTTCCACATTTTCACTTTCACTATTACTTTCTCTCTTAACTTACCTACCTCTTCTTTCTCCTTATTCCTTTATTTTCTAATTTTTATTCCTTTCCTTCCTTCCGTTAACTTTGCTATTTTTATGTTCATTTTTATTCTTCTACTTTACTTATTTACTTCCGTTTTGTTAGTTCTTTTTTTCCTTTCATTCATATCTTGAGGTCTGTCAATAAATTTTTGAAGTTATAATAAGCTATGGTCAGTCATTGCATTTTTTTTCCAAGGAAGAACGTGGAAAGCTGAACTAGATGACGTAAGAAAACTAACGCGGACGCATGTGGAAAGTTTGGAAGAAATTTATGTCGATATGTAGTAAAAACTTCCTTAATGAACACACTTAAATAGCGGACACCCCTGCTTAACGCACACTTTTTTCCAATTTCTAGTCATAATACTAATTATTTCAATATAGGGGTCAGCTGAATCCTGTTTGAACGAATCCGTTGCAAAAACTTGAGCAATCTACACCACTCTAGGTAATACTATTGTGAAACCTTTTTAAAGAGAACTCCTGGATAACGGACACGATTTCAATTCACAATCCCAAAGCCTGTTAACCCAATAACACTTTCAAATGGTAAATAGATGTCTGTATTTTGGAAGCACCAATTAACAGACACCTCCTATAAGCGAATAGGTACTCAAATACAGAGGTGTCCGCTATTAAAAGGTTTTACTGTGTATTACCACAGTTTAGAGGCAACTACACTTTTTATAAGTTATTATGCTTTTTAAGTAATAAAGGTATGGTGACAAAAAATAAAGGTAAATACCAAAGTTCCAAAACTTCTTTCATGCATGTTGGTAAACATAATATGACTCATTTTAAAGCCATTTGAGCGAAGACCATTTGAAGGTTGTTACACGTCAGGTCAGGTACTCCAAAAAATATAGGAATTCACATAGAGTAAGACATCCTAAATGGGCACTCCAGAATAATAGAATAATAGACTTGGCGCAGTATAGCCCAGATGCTCTTGCGCCATAAAAAAGCCAAACAATCAATCAATCCAGAGTAATAGAAACGGTTATTTAACAGGCACTGTATTTATTCCAATTTACAGTTCTAATGCTTGTGATTCCTTAAATATCCCAAATAGCAGACATATTCAAATCGCGCGGTGTCCACTATTCAGACGTTTTACTCTACTATTTAAGTTTCAACGAAAAATAATTAAAGTTGCTTCCGTCCAGTTCATTAATGATATTTGGCCCTGCGGTGGCGCAGTGTGGTAACGCGTTCTCCTATTGCGCGGCTAATCCGGGTTCGACTCCCAGCAGTGCAAAAAGAACGCTTACTCAGAGATCTCATAAAGATCGCACTGCTCACTGTAGTCCGGGGTTTGGTTCCCTAGGCCTTAAGAGGTTCGGATTCCTCGGAAAACAGTAGGTCCCGGCGCAGCATGACCACTGTAGTCTTTGAGCCGTAAAACCAAAAAGCAAGCAAGCATTAATGATATGTATGCAATAAATGTGTGCGGTGAATGAAAGGAGTGTTCTCATTCTTTGAACAGCCCAAAAATAGAGAACAACGCCAAAGAATACGTTCACTAAAGTGAATGATTTCTTTCATCTCCAGCATATACGAAATTGAATTGATACAAAGATACTATTTACTACTATGTCAGTATTTAAGCACACTTTTACTTATTACACCCTTGATTCCTACTAGCTTCTCTGGCTCAGCGGTAGTTCGGTGGCAGCTATATACCTAGTATACCTTGTAATAAGCCTTAAATACCTTGTAAAGCTAGTATACCTAGCCTTTGGTTAATAGGATTTAACTACCCTAATAGTGCTGTAGAACGCAGGGACGGACTGTGTCCTCTCAAAGGGCGCATACTTTAAATTTTCAGAGGGCGCTAGTCCATTGGTCCATCGATTACTAAAAAAATTGCAGACTGTCATGTGAGAGCAGCGGCCGGGTTGAGGGGTCGACGGCCCAGCCCGCTTCCAGTAGAACGTGTGCTGTACCACCAGAGGCGGATTTACGATTTTGCCGACTGAAGGCATACATCTTTTGCCATCTGTAGGTTGACATATTTTGCCGCCTAATCAAATGCAACTAGAGGCATGACAGTTTTTTGCTCTTTTGTTAAATTCTTATTTTGAAGCTACCTTGGCTGTTATTTAAAAGTCGTCTTTTCGCAAGTTTCGCCAATTTAGCACCATTTGAGACTCTCTGAAGGCGGCGTCCATGGGTGCTCCCCCTTTGACAATGCCTAGTCATGCTTTTGAATATAACAAATCAAAATAAGTAATTTAATTGGCCGTAGAAAAATTCAGCCCAGTTTTTGCAAATTTCTCGGCAGCAAACTGTTGGTAGAAAATTCGCCGCCGTCGAATATTTGCTGCTATAGGCTTTAGCTCACTTAGACTATTGGTAAATCCGCCACTGCGTACCGCCGAGGTTTCG
>QLNU02014176.1:45806346-45830306 GCA_006491805.2 Dysdera silvatica | reverse complement strand
AAAAATCACCGGTTTAGTAATAGGTTGAAAACAAACCTATTGTGCAAAACTTGCTTTTGCTTGCCCTCTGTCCACTACTTGATCTACGGAAGCCTTTTTTCCTTTTGCGACCTTTAAAAACTCATCGGCTTTGTGAATTGAATTCTTATGATAGAGAAAAGCTCTATGTTGGCTGAACTTCTCCAAGTACTTCTTCCAATTACTACCAAATTCTTTTGAAACAAGTTGACCTGCGACTTATGTCGATCTTAAGCCGATTTCATGGGGTGGAAAAAGAACACACAAAATTTTGTTGGAAGTAGACGTCTTTTAAAATTAATTGAAGCTTTAAATGACAAAATGAATGACAGACTTCTTGCTTAGTTTCATCTTGAAACTTTATTAGAACACAAACTTTTAAATGATGAAAAGCATTAACGTATTTATCTTGCTCTTTATGCAAGAACCGTTCCAACAAGAAGTGAACAAACTGCAAACGAAAGCAATATGGGAGCTGATACAGCACTGCAGAAAAAACAACTACGTCATACTGTGACGTAAATATGCAAATTGTTATTGACGTAAATTATTACAATAATCTCTAACAATCCCCCCATATCTTTTTGATTGTCATAAACACATACTTTTATATGAACATTCAAAAATACATGAAAATAAATACAAAATACTACTGTTGCAGTATGAAATATAACAATTCTTTCATACCGACACTGAACTGACTGTTCGTATACAAAGTTTTAACTTCAAGATCTTTTATATATCTTAGTACAAAACCTAGAAAGTTCCTCTTTAGAGAGTGGTTTTGTAAAAATATCAGCCAGATTTTCTTACTTCGCACATATTTGAGATCAAAAAAATTATCATATAACAAATTTCCTACAAAACGATATTTGACATCAGTATGTTTTGTGTGATTGTTTTCAATTGGCGAATTCACAAAATTGATTGCGGCTTGATTGTCACAATGAATTACACCTTTACTTTGTTGTAAATCTGTGCCCAAAGTAACACATTCTTCTAAAATGTTCTTTAGCCACATTATTTGTTTTGAAGCTTCAGTTAGTGTAACATATTCTGCTTCCATAATTAATAAGACTTAATTAATACGACTTATTAAGACTTAATTAATACTTAATTAATAAGACTCACGCTTTTTTTTTGCTTAAAGGTTTCCAACTTTATGGGGACATCTCCAATGAATAAAATGATTCCCCACATTGACACTCCGTCATCATAATTAGCTACAAAATCTGAGTCACAAAAGCAATTGTTTTCTACTTTTGCGGTTGACATATTCAATTTATAATTTTGAGTATATTCCAGTGTTTTCATTGAGCGTTCCAATGTTTTCATCCTGGATTTTCTTGAAATTGAAATAGAATATTTACGGCATAGGAGATACCTGGTCGAGTTCTATTCGCTAAATATGCCAGAGAGCCTAAAATGTTTCTACATAGTTTAGACATTTCCGTAATTTCGGAATCAGTATTTGGACAATCAACTTTAGACATAATATTACCTTTAGATATAGGTAAAGTTGATAACTTATAATAATGATACAATTCGCAGATTTCGTTTATGTAATTATTTTGGTGTAAAAATAATTTTCCATCTTGGTCAACAAATTCAACTCCAAACGATTTTTTAGTTTTTCCTAATACTTTCAAATCAAATTTATATTGTAACTGATTTATAACGTCTTTAACATGTTCTTCAGTTTTTGCAAATATAACAATATCATCAACGTAAATTAACAATATAATTGCTATATACATAAACGAAATTACACCATCTTAACTTTTTAAAATTCAGTTTTTCTAAAATACTATCTAGTTCGAAACACCATTCCCTACCACTTTGATGCAAACCACAAATAGTCTTTTTAAATAGGCAAACGTAGTTTGGTTTATCGGGATCTGCAAAACCTTGAAGTTGATACATATATATTTTTTTTATTTTAGCTATGCATATAAATATGCACATTTTACATCAACCTGGCAATGATGACATTTTAAAAAGTTAACTAAGACAGTAAAGAATAATTTGATTATAGAGAAATTTACAACAGGACTAAATACCTCGTCATGCTATTCGCCCTTTCGTTGGCTAAAATCCTGAGCCGCGAATCTAGCTTTAAATCTAGTGATTTCATTGTTTTCGTTTTATTTGATATTTTAGACCCATCTGTTTCCTATAACTTTCTTATTAGGATATGGCACTAATTCCCATACTTTACGATTTTGCATAGTGTCAATTTCTGCACACATTGCTTTCTGCCATTGTTTAACTTTTGGAGTTTTTAAACGATCTTTGTAATTCCTAGAGATTTTAATCTCAATATTATTAGCTTCTGGTTCACTAACACCAGGTTCACTGAAGTTATTTGAATTAATTATATCTTTTATTTTCCAGGAAATTTATTTTTTCTACTAAAATCAAATAACTTCCTATCATAATTGATATTAACTTTACAGTATTTTTCTACGTCATTAAATGATTTTAATCTAATTTTAGTCCCTTCAATGCGTTAACAAATATCAGTCCTATAATCTTCCGTTCTAGGAACTGCACTCATTATCCATGCTATATTTTTATATGGTGTCAGAATAGTTTGTGCTGCGTTTGGTTTGTGGTTTTAAACTCTCATTATCAGATTCATTTTCTTGACCATTAATTTTAAAACATATAAGGATTTTTCCTTTACTGGGTCCGGGACTGCTTCCACTTTATTAATTTTTCATCAAATTTTACGTTGGAAGTTTCGATAATTTTATGTTAATTTTTTAACCAAATACGATATCCTCTAGTATTTATTGCATACCCACAATTACAACGATTTTTGCTCTCATTTGTAGCTTATCTCTCTGTTGTTTTCGTACTCCCACATAAGCAGTGCTATGAAAGATTTTAAAATGAGATACCGACGGTTTTATTCCACTATATAACACATAAGGTGTTATATTTTTAGGCTTATGACATACCCTATTCCATGTGTATACAAAATATAATAAGGCTTCTGCCCCAAAACCTCTCCTTTAAATCACTGCAACACTGATTTTGCAGCATCTAAGGCGGTGTAATTAAAACGTTCACTTACACCATTTTGCTCAGGTGTGTAAGTATTAGTTTTCTCAGCATGGATACCTTGTTCTTCTAAAAATTCTGAAAACTCTTTATTACAGAATTACGTACCATTATTAGTACGTATGTTGATTATTTTTGAATTTAAAAAAACGCTCTTCACGTTTTTGATATCTAGTGAAATGATCAAATACTTCAGTTTTCTTTTCATAAGGAAAACAGTAACTTTACGAGAGTAATCACCAGTAATTACTAAGAAATACTTATTCCCACCAAAAGATACTACGGGCAATGGACCGCATATGTCCATATGTAAAAGTTCTAAAGGTTTGCCTGACCTAATACAAGCAATGGGTTTAAATCATACTCTTTTTGATTCGGCTATCTTGTATGAAATGCATTCCTTGATCGGTTTAAACTTGGGCAACCCCTTAACATTTTCATTCATTATTATTTGTGTGCAATATATAGTCAACATTTGTGTGATTAAACCTATAGTGCCAAAGGTTTAAATCGTTATTAGTTTCTATTGAAAAGTTATAAATATCACTTTTATCTAACCCCTCCTCATTTGGTTTAATATAGTACCATGGCTTACAAAAGTAGAAACCATTAGTTCTTTTAGCATAGAACATTTTTTCACCTTTATTACTATAAACCCAAATTTTACCTTTTGCTCCTACAAAATTGGCTCCCACTTGCTCACTTTTTGAACCTGAAATTAAATTTCTCCTTAACTTAGGTGAATACATCACATTTTGTAAAATTAACTTTTTGGGTTTACCATTTAGGCGCACATAGAATTCAACGTTACCAATACCTTCAACTGGACTTTCTAAATTACCTATGGCAAGTGACATATCAGTATTATGCACTGGTTTGTATGATGAAATGAATCTGATATTGTTACAAAAATGGTTTCATGCTGCCGTGTCTAATACCCAAACCAATGTATTTGTAACATTTATGTGATTTAAATTAACTTCAATATTTGATAAATTATTGTCATTACTTAAGCATCACGGTAACTTAAATTATTCTTTTTTAAATATAATTTTTTACGCCTACCTTTGTTAGAATTCAATTTGACTCTACAATCTGCAATAAGATGACCAAATTTTTTACATTTGAAACATGGACCTGTTTTAACGGTACATTCTTTATCATCATTTTTACTAGAAACACTTTTTGCAGTTGAAAAATAAATAGAACCTTCAGCCTTATCTAAGTCAATTTTTACCTGTTTAACTCTATTTTCCTTCGCTTTAAGCTCATCTAATACCTTTTGGAATTTAAAGTCCTTGTCTGGCCAATGATATATCGTTTAAACGATATTTTGAAAATTAAAATCCAAGTATCTTATTAGTTGAAATCCCCGATACATTTTGGAAACAGGATGGCCGACTTCACGGAGTTTGGATATAGACTTATGTAATTTTGCTGTGTATAACTCAATCTCCTCACCAGAAGTATAACGATGAGAAAAAACTCCGTCCAGTAATTGAATTATTCTCTCTCTAAAAACAGGTTCGAAATGCTGTTTAAGTATTTGCCATGCCGTTAGATCATCCGTAGTTTTGAATATTAATGATCTATATTGTGGATCAATGCTCAGATATAAAGTTGAATAAGCTCTTGTTTTTCTTAAATTATAGTCCTACAATTCTTTCCGAGTAGCTTCATCTATGGATGGTTTAGTTTCATCAAAAAAAAAAAGACCAAATGCCTTGTTCCATGAGGTCAACATCTATATATTCACTCCAAACATTGTAATTGGACGAATTTAACATGGCTGCGTTTAATGAAAAACCTTCCATGGTTTTTACGCTTAAAAGTTATTGTGAAAATTTTTAGACTGTTCAAATAAGTCTTTCCTATTTAAATAATGTTTAACTCTCACCTTTAGTTAATACCACGATGCATATTTCGTTGTTAAATTTACTTCTTTAAAGGCACAAGCATCAGAATTAATTGACGTTAAAAATAGGCACTCATAATACAGCGTCGTATATAAGCGTTTTGCAAACATGTTAAGCATCCAGCATTTCGGGCGCGGCACGCCCTCCCTCGAAGAACATAATTTTATCTTGGCAGAGCGAAAAACTCGTAGTAGACTTCAATAAACGTTGAACTTGGCCCATAACCATTTTGTTGGAAGTAGACGTCTTTTAAAATTAATTGAAGCTTTAAATGACAACATGAATGGCAGACTTCTTGCTTAATTTCATCTTGAAACTTTATTAAACCACGAATTTTTAGATGATAAAGAGCATTAACGTGTTTGTCTTGCTCTTTACGCAAGAACCATCCCAACAAGAAGTGAACAAACTGCAATCAAAAAAAATATAGGACATGACACAGCAACCTCAGAAAAAAAAACTACATCATACTGTGAAGTAAATACGCAAATTGTTATTGAAGTAAATATGCAAATTGTTATTGACGCAAATACACAAATTATTACAGTATTCTCTAACAATAGGCACTGTCTTCTACCTTTAGGTAAGCTAGATAATTAATGCTTACTCGGTTCAGAAGAGCAGAACTTCCGACTGTGGTAAGATTTTCCTAGACTTTATACAGCACTAGCGACAGCCGTGGGAAAATTGCAATTTGCATATGGTTCGCAAAGACTTTTTAGCACTGTTATCCTATCTTCATCAGTGAGGTTAGATTTCTTGACATAATTAGAAATATCTGCAGTCAGAATTTTCACTTCAACTGTGTTTGATATTGTGTTATGGTCTATTCTTACCTCTTGGAAAACGTTTGAAGACAGCCCTAGCCACTACGGTGGCTTGCCTCAACAGTAATCTCATCAATTAAGAAACAATTTTTATCAACTTTTTTTTTTTTAGGAAGCAGTGGTTAGAGGCTATCTACAAACGCTTTCCAGGAGGTAGAGGTAAAACATAATGCAATATCAAACACAGTTGAAATGGAAATTCTAACTGCAGATATTTCTAATTATGTCAAAAAGTCTTATCTCACTGATGAAGAGAATATAACAGTGCAAAAATGTCTTTGGCAACCATATGCAAATTGTAATTTTCCCACAAGCGTCACTAGTGCTGTATAAAGTCAAGGAAAATCTCACCACAGTCTGAAGTTCTGCTCTTCTGAACTGAGTAAGCATAACTATCTAGCTTACCCAAATGCAGAAGACAGTGCCTATAGCAAATTTTGTGTGTTCTCTTTTCACCCCATGAAGTCGGTTTAAGATCGACACAAGCCACAGGTCAACTTGTTTCAAAAGAATTTAATAATTGGAAGAAGACCTTGGAGAAGTTCAGCCAACATAGAACTTTTCTCTATCATAAGGATTCAGTTCATAATGTCAATGAGTTTTTAAAACGTCACAAAAGGAAGAAAGGCTTCTGTGGATGAAGTAATGGACAGAGGGCAAGCAAAAGCAAGTTTTGCACAATAGGGCTATTTTTCAACCTATTACTAAAACAGTAATTTTTTTTTTGGAAGACAAGGGCTGGCCATTGTAGAATTGTATAAACAAAATCTACTACTATTTTTAATTATTTAAGTATCTTGCACTGTAGAATTATTAGTTATTTAATAATGATAAATGAGCACAAAAAAACAATCGTAGTTGATATGGAGACTGGCCCTTTATTTCCACCAAAAATTCCTTGCCCCCCACTTGGGAATATTCTGGGCGTACCACTGCGTGCGACAGGAAAAAAGTGAAGAGATAAAAAATCTTCAAAATTATTGTTATAATTTTAGAATTTAGTGCTCCTTCCGTCCGAAAATATGGTATACATTTAAAAAATTTGTTGTTCGAAAATATGGTATAAGTTTGAATTTTTTTTCATCCGAAAATGTGGTATACATTTGATTTTTTTTTTTTTTGTCCGAAAATACGACATAGGCCTACATTTAAAAGCAGTTTTTGTCCGTCAGTTACACACTAAACTTAGTTCCTTACTCAAATGTTTACTTCTCCCGTTAATCATCAATGGCATTTTAAATGGATCCCATATTTTCGGACAGACGGATTATTTATTAATATATGATTATAAAATTTAAAAAATACTCTTTTTATTCACTACAATTATTAATTTTACATGATTTTTATTTGTTGAATCCAAAAACCCGAAAATCGCACTTACGATAGCCATGGGGGGCCCGAGCCCCCAGAGTCCCCTCTGGATCCGACAGTGTACGCAAGTATCTTTTACATGTACAAGTGCCTTATCCTTTAAGTGTACGGTGGATCCCCTCTTATGACGGGACCGGGACTCTTGCGTGTTAGTAATTTAGACAGACAATTCGAAAATTGAGATGTTCATAGAAAAAAGAGTCGTAAAATTGTAGTATAATAACAGAAACTTCTACATTAATTGTTTCAGAATGATGTAGTCGCTAATTAAACAAGCAAATACGTACAGCAGCAAAATGACGTAGTGCTGTTTTAAAAATTATGATGAAAATTGAGCGGCGAGCAGGTGTTCGGCTTAAAGCGAGTTGAAATTAGTTTCGGCAAAGCGGACGGAGGAGCCTGTTGAACAGGCGGCCGATTAAAGCAGAAGGGCTATTATGAGGGAATCGACTCGTATATTTTAAAACAGTATTTAAAAACGCTATCGATCTCCATTCCAAATGAAAATTAGGTACAGCGCTTCAATCGATAATAAAGGAACCATATTTTGAAACACATCCGGTGGATTCGTAGGAACTAGTAACTTTATCTGCACCGACGAGAAATTCCACGATTAGGGAAGTTCTAACTCACGTGTTCTAAAAAATACTTTATCGAATTGGCATTTTTTTCCAGAATTTTAATATAAATTCGGTTGGTATCAAGGGTGGGTCCAGTGAGGGGCGGAGGGGGCGTTCGCCCCACCCCCCCTCGTCGGGATTAAATAGAAAAAAATAAAGACGATGAAGAATATTTTATGTATTGTTTGTTACGACTGTAATAAATAAAAGTCTTACACTGGTGTCCAAAGTATCTAAGCCTTGGAAAAATGCGATCCAGACGTTTTTCCACGAATCTACAAGCTACTCGTCTTTCAAACTACGTTTTCAGTAAGGGTTACTTCAGCATAACGTAGTTTTTTATCGTTGAAGCGCCTTCAAACTTGGCTTCGAACGCGGATGACAGAAGAGACTTTTAATACACACCCACAGAGACATTCATATTGATGTAAATAAAGTGATTGACAAATTTTCAAAGAAACCAAGATGGCTCGACTTTGCACTATAAACTTCAAATTTTTTAAAAAGTTGCTTGTTATAAAAAAAGTAAAATAATTACGATGTTTTTGTAGTTTAAATTTAAACTTGTTCTATTAATTACATTGTAAATTATCGTTTTGGTTATTGTATATGTCTCCTTTACTAGGTTATCCTTCTGTCATACTTGACTATAATATGCCTTAAACCATATAGTTTAATTAAAGAAAAGACCATCTTTAATTCATTGTCATAAATTAAATATTTTGGTGAAGATAAAGGAAGGCTAGTAATATAACAACATTTACCTAAACTATTTAATAGTCCAAAACTAAAATTTTTTCCGTTAAGCGCCCCCGAAACGGCTCCCCCTGTAATAACATCCTGGATCCGCTCTTGGTTTGCAATCAAACTCAACATACAACCTACACTTTATTTATTCAAGTTATCATACAAGTATTTATTTTTTATTTTATTTTTTTGTTGTTACAAATACAGAACTTTATTTTTGGACTCATTGTATTTGGCGCAGTATAGCCCAGATGCTCTTGCGCCATAAAAAATCAAACAAACAAACTCATTGTACGTATATAACTACAAATTATCTACTTACTACCTATGTGCCGATTTTATACGAGAATCATAGAAAATGACGCAAATTGTAGTACAGAACATCGCAACGAGTGATTCAAAAATAATGTTATAATTATTCAATCAAACCATTTCCCTCTATCCAGAATTCCAATGATAAAGAGCTCTATTAATTACATAGTTATAATAATATTAGTTGCATAACTGTGACCTAATACTAACTACTTAACGTAAATATTACATAATTGAAACATACCATTACATTAATTGAAATATGTCATTATCTACATAATTGAAACATAAAATTAATAACTTAATTGAAACATAATATTAATTACGTAATTGAAACATGACATTAATAAAGTAATTGAAGCATAATGTTAATTACTTAATTGAAACATAACATTAATCACATAATCGAAACATGGGCTACATAGCTGAAACATTTTCTTGTTAAGGAAAAGGAATGCTTTATATTCGGAAAGTATAATCGGTCTGTATCGTTCATTTTGATTTTAGTAGAAAATCATAATTGGAGTTCAGAATACAGCAACCAAAGTTAGGTCGGTAGAAGCAACCTAAACCTGCTTGCTAATAGAATCGAGCAGATTCTCAAATTCCTTAGAATGCATTTTTTTTTTTTTTATAAAACAACAGGAAACGGCGATTAGACGAAAACTAACATAGCCCTAATTTCCATTCTAGCCATGTCATAAATGCTACTACGCTGCATATAAAAATTAAAGCAATCTTAACCTAATTTGGCTAAGAAAACAAATTTGGTTAGAAAACAAGAAAAGAAAAATTGGTTCATTAGTACATCATGAGCATAAAACTATATCTTCACTTCTAATTTGGAACACCTGTTTATCGCACCTTGGGAAAGGATATTTCTTGAAGGTCATCACAATCATGAAATAGGTCTTTCCGAAATGGTAAGTACGATATTCATAAATTAACCTAAAAATATACAGTCATTAAGGAAAATTAATTAATTTATACAAATCGAACACTACGCAGATTAAATTAAGAAACAATTTTTATCAACGTTTTTTAGGCTTAGTAATATGAACGCCGATGTTATGTCACAGTTAGATGGTGAAACGTTCGTAAAGAAAAGAAATGTTTTTTGCGTCTTGCAAAGCACGATCCCCAATCCTCTACAATCCGATTAAGTGCTCTTACCAACTAAATTACAGGCGACCAAATAATGGTAATCAATGACAGGCTTTATGATAAATTTAATACCAGTTTCTTCGCAATTTGGTTTAAATAGCAGTCTATGTACTACACCATTCCGCGAAATAATCAGTTTCGAAAAATAATTAAATACGTTCGTAGCTTTAAATACGTTCGTAGCTTTAAATACGTTCAGCTTTATTCGTTCAGCTTTACGTTAAATAATAATAATACGTTAAATTAAATTAATACGTGAAATTAAATTAATATGTTAAATTAAATTAATATGTTAAATTAAATTAATACGTTAAATTAAATTAATACGTTAAATCAAATTAATACGTTAATTTGTGTTGATTAATACGCTAAATTAAATTAATACGTTAATTTGTGTTAATTAATACGCTAAATTAAATTAATTGTACATTAATACGTTAAATAATAGTTTGATACGTTAAATTAAATTAATACGATAATTTGTGTTAATTAATACGCTGAATTAAATTAATATTAATTTATATTGAATTAATACGTTAAAAAATACGTGAACATTAATACGTTAATTTATGTTAACTAATACGTTAAAAATACGTTAATTAATACGTTAAAATACATTAATTAATACGTTAAAAATACGTTAATTAATACGTTAAAATACATTAATTAATACGTAATTAAATCAATTTAATACGTTAAATTAAATTAATTTAATACGTTAAATTCGTTCAGCTTTAAATACGTTCGTAGGGAATTGATTGTTTGGTCGTCTGTAGCTCAGTTAGTGATAGCACCTTCCCGGATTGTAGAAGGTCGTGGGACCCCACCAGACGCAGAAAACATTTCTTTTCTTTACGAACGTTTCACCATCTAACCACGCCATAACATCGGCGTTACTATTACTACGCCTAAAAAAGTTGATAAAAATTGTTTCTAAATTAATTAATTTGTTTAAAGGGTTAATTAAAAGGCGGATATTGCTAATTTTCGTATTAACGTGTTGATTTTATAACTAAAAGTAAAATTTCAGATGTACATAAGCTAGAACCTCCATAAGAGTATATCAAAGTCGATGATTCCATGAAAAATTTTTGATACATAGGAACGATTTTTTATGCATATTTATTGTGCAAAATATTATATTTAGAGACACACTTTCTAATATATGCACTCTACCTTATAAACACATGAATACCGATCGCATTATATGCAGGCTGTGCCCATACAGATAACTAAAAACGAGAATTAACGAAAGAAGAATGTGCTGCACATAATTTGAACATCCTATATATGTAATGTTCATTTACGTATGTGCAATCCGATTGTTATAATAAACTTTCTAATGTCTTGAAGCACAGAAATTTCGAAAATAACTCATCATAGAAGTGTTCACTTTTATTAAATCAATGAAAAACATCTTCAGGAACATTTTTGACGCATTGAAAACTGTGACTTTTTAGAACGTTTAAAAAAAAATCCGTTTTCTCTTAAAAAAATTCGATTTATGGAATTTTTTTTTTGTTATGTGGAAAGATGTTTTCTACATAATAACCACAAGGATTTACAAAAACTTTGATGTAGAATAGTTCGATATATAGAAATCCTACTGTACGCGTCTTATTAGTCAGAATTACAAAAGCTGCCCCTTGAGGACAGGCTATACTGAATATACCCTCGCCTTGCGGCGAAGCAAGCGTAGGGTAAGCCTAATTCTTCGCAGAAACAGGTGAAATAAAAATCGTTTTTCTTTTTTTACAAGAGGTAGGGAAATTTTGACAACTTTGCTGGACGAATAAATTTGTTTTCAACCTGTCAAACGCCGTTTGATGCCTTAATTTCTGATCCCCAATGCGTCGGGGTTAGGGATATTCGCTAACTTCAAAAGGGAAAAATACTGACAAAAGGGAAATAATCGACAACTCTGTAAAGCCGATTAGGACAATCTGTATTATTTCGTCGGGCCGCACAATCGGTCTAATGATGCGTGTAGCGAGCCTACCTAAACGTTTGGGGTGCGAGAGTATGAAGGGAGGGGAAGAGAATCCGGAGTAAGTCTGAATTACGCGTGGCAACACCCCCTTCTTGCTGCTCCCTTTGCAACCCTCACTCCAGGTGTCCGGATTCCCTGAGAGCCCATTTTAATAACAATTGGGACCTCCCCTACCAGAGCTCTGTCTTGTTGACGTTGGTTTTTTCGTTGTGGTTAACACTTGACCTTTTCAAGTGACGAGGGTTTTTGGAAAACCAAACGGGAGAATGCCAGGGGTGGAACTTTCGAGTCAGCGGAAATTAGCTTTTTTTTCATCCGGAAAGTTCTGCTGATCCGCTTTATCCGTGGATTACGACGCAGCTTTGTTCGCCACTGCGGATTAAGTAGGAGAGATGGGGAAACACACACAACCCCCCCTCTAAATATCAAATATGAAATAAAGCTGGGCTTCAATATGAACGTATTAATTTTTGCATTGTTGCTCGAATAGGGAAGAAAGGGGAATTTTCCTTGGTTGAATTCGTTCTCGCAAATGGATGAATGCAATAATATTATAAATCCCTTAAGCCTGATTACCCCACATATGCTAACGTTCACGACTTCCTCAAAATATCCTCTACTTTTCGCTAAAAAAATATTTCTGTTTCGTAAAAGAAAATGAATATTGCACGCAGAAAAAAGACTATTACTATTATTGTCATTATTAATATTATAACATACTTTGCGCGAAATACATGTTGCATTCTAACTGGTTTAAATATATAACATTTATAAAAAATTACTTATATGTAATGCGCTTTGATAAGTAAAATCTTTTCGTTTAAAATGAAAAGTATTTATTTTGTTCTTACTTTTACGCATTAGAATGGAAGAAAGGTAAATTATTAAGAAAATTAAGTATATATACTCACGTTTTACTTTTCAGACTGGATTTCTTTGACCTAAATAACGGATCTTGCCCTGCAAATAATAATTTCATTACCTACAACGTCATTACCTCCAAAAGTCTTGCTTCATTACTTTTTAGTCTTGCAGGATCATCGATTGTGATCATGTTAAATAACCTGCAAGGTTAAAGAGTGGTGAAAGGGTAATGGAGCAATACTTTTGAAGGTAATGCCATTATTATTGGTCCTGTAAGGCCTGCTTAAGAATTAGCAGAAGCAAAGGGTCACATTCCAGGTTTGCGTCAATCCAGCGACCTTCCGGTTTCTATTCCGACGTTTTATCCACTTAACTACTGAAACAAAGCTGATGGGACTTTATTTTTGTGCTTATACTTTCATTTTTAAAGAAAGCATTATTGCGTTTTATTTATTTCTTACTACTGTTACAGGTCAAAGACTCTTATAGGTCAAAGACATTTATAGGTCAAATCCTTTTATAGGTCGAAGACTCTTATAAGTCAAAGGGCCCTAGTCTGTGTCGGAAACATTAACCTATACATTTAATTACATTTATACTTTAAATTTTAATTCTTCAGAAATAAAATTATTAAAATTGGTAGTTGGTGAAATACTAAATGACTTTCAGATAATGATGCTAATAAATATGAATTGAGACAGAAAGTTGATTGTGACCTTTGAACAATGATTAATATGTCATCAAATAATCGTCTTTGTTATCACGTTAAGGAAATGGAAAGGAAGAAACTAAGAAAGTTAAGCAAAATTTAAAATTTTAGATTTTTAACCAAAAGGACGGAGACGAAGAATAAACGTTAAAAATTATTAAACAAGAAAACTTAAAATAAATCTAAAGAAAAGAACTTACAAATGAACTTCCGCAACTTTTCGAAAATAAATAAATATATATATATATATTTTTATTTTTTTTGTCAAGAAAAAATACACATATTTACCAATATATGCACAGTTAGAGACAAACCACTAATTTCAGCAATATGTTTTTATTTCCAAAATCAATGAATTACAGTGAAACCCCTCCTAACGGTAGAAATTTTCCGGCAGAAACAGATTTACAATAGCATTTCAACCCCCTACTTAACGGTCATCTTCAGATATGCACAGGAGACTGTTTTTATATTTCATTCCGTTAAACTAGGACCCCTGCACGGACCAGATAAAATGCGTTTGAACTTCGACTTTCACTAGAAGCGTTTCACATAGCAGGAAACTAAGAAAGAGGTAACTAGAATAAGATAACTATAAAGATAACTATAGATAACTATAAAAGCTAAAGAGAATATTTCGTCTCATTAACGAAGAGTGGCAATTGACTCGGATTTGTTAATTCAAGTGATTAATGCTTAACAGGGACTTTGATAATAAATAAATCATATAGTGAATGATTGTAAACTTGATTGTAAATTGACTGTGCGAAACTAATAAGCAATTATTTCGACACAAAACTATCGCAGCTCAAATTTATTATTATCGTTTACCGGACTACCAGACGGGCCGTGTATACTAATATGAAACTAAAAGCGCATGCTAGTATGAAACTAAAGACGCATGCTAGTATGAAACTAAAGGCGCATGCTAGTATGAAACTAAAGGCGTATGCTAGTATGGAACTAAGGGCGCATGCTAATATGAAACTAAAGGCGTATGCTAGTATGGAACTAAAGGCGTATACTGGTATGGAACTAAAGGCATATGCTAGTATGGAACTAAAAGCGCACGCTAGTATGAAACTAAAGGCGTATGCTAGTATGAAACTAAAGGCGTATGCTAGTATGGAACTAAAGGCGTATGTTAGTATGAAACTAAAAGCTGTAAGCATATCAGTAGAAAAGCGGTGGATTTAATCTCGCAATTAAAAATGCATTTCAAAGAGGAATTGTGAGTAGAGCACGCCAAATAGTTGTTGATCAACTTATTTTTACAAGGTAAATAAATTTTAATATTTAACGTTTTGTTGTAAATTTACTTGTTACATTTAATAAATGCTTACGTTCGTTGTCTTAAACTTGTCTTCCGTGCTCTAAAATGCACAGGTTTCAAAATGACGTATTTAAATGACTGAAATGTAATATTTCAGCTACTTGAGAATGACTCCCCACTTTTACGGTCGCCCCTCTCTTATGGACAAAATTTTCTGTCCGGCGAGTGTCCGCTATTAAAGAGTTTCACCATACTAGTTTTGCGACTTAACGTGACCTCTGGCTCAGGACTTGTTTGAGATTTATGGCGCAAGGACAGCAAAGGTCATGCTGTTCTAGGATCTACCGTTTTTCGAGGGATTCGAGCCTTCTAACGCCTAGGTAACCAACCCCCCAGACCGTAGGCATAATATGGTGGGGGCATCATTTGCCCCCCTCCCATTTTTTTTTTTAGAAAAGAGGCAAAATTGTGCCTTTTCCCATACTTTTTTTTTTTTGCAATGGCGTGAGGGGGCCTCAGGAGACTCAAGCCCCTCCTTTTTTTTTAGAAAAAAGGCAAAATTGTGCCTTTTCCCATTTAATTTTGGATTTTTATGGGGTTTTTTGCAATGGCGTAGAAAAGGAGGGGCACAGGAGACTCAAGCCCCCAATTTTTTTTAGAAAAGAGGCAAAATCGTGCCTTTTTCCATGCAATTTTGGGTTTTTTGCTTTTTTTAAAATGGCGTAGAAAAGGGGGGGGGGCTCAGGAGACTCAAGCCCTCCCCATTAGATATGAAAACACGCTGTTTTCTCTAAGGCCGCATCGCAAAACCTTCTTTGAAGATACTTAAATTCTCCATAGCCACTTGAGTAGCCCCGTGAGTTTTGAACTGCTACGCTACTGTCAAATAGCCAGTTTCTGATGTTGAGTAAGTTAAAAATGCGTTGAGTAAGTCAAAAATGTGTTGAGTAAGCCACAAATGTGTATGATGTTGGTACAAATATTTAATGTACAATCGAACTTCGTTGTTATGGCACTCAAGAAATTACTGAAATTCTGGCGTTATAATTGATAAACGGTTATATAAAAATAATCCGCGAGCAGAATTCAGAATTTTTAAGTAATAAGCGGGTTTCTGATACTATAGAAGTCGTCACAAGCAAGTCCGGTTGTGTATTTTACTAATGCTACTTCAATTTTACGCTTATTAAAAATACATATGGAGTTTTTTAAAATCGTTATTTCATTAAATTAAACTGGTTCGAAAGCAACTTTAAAACCTTTTCTCGCAGCTTTAAAATAAATTAAGTAAGAAAACCTTGGATCGTTCAGGATTCATCGATTAATTGTATTAACGTAAGCTGCAACGCTAAACCGTCTGTGTCATTTGGCCACGCCCAAGTCTTCCACAGCAGGGCGTGGTTATGTCAATGAAGGAAGAACATGGTTGCCATGGAAAAATACTGCGCCACGATTTGGCGACAATGTTATGAAATAACACCACGATACCGCCACAGCATTTCCTAAAACAACACATTATATATAAATAAAAGTATTAAATAATAATTAGTATCATAAAGTTAAATGCATTTACAATTAAAAAAATAAGTAAATCAAAAGCGGAGAGATCATGCCAAATTGATACGACGTTTTAACAAAAAAGACGTGGCCATATTTTCATGGATTATTCTAGAATGAATCTAAATCAGTGCCACAACTACTTAATAAATCAATTATATAGGGTGTTGCGACACGTGCAAGGAGTTATGCCGAAGTAGATAACACGTGACATAACTGCGCCCTCTAAATTGCACGTCGGGAGTGCACGTGAGGTAAACCCACAAGGCACGTGCATCCTCTTTCCTTTTTTTACGCCCGTTATAAAGTTACCATGATAGGGGATTACGTAGGGAAAAATCAGGAAATCTGAGACGATTATGAAGTAAAGTAAAAATATTTTATGATTCGTGAGAACTTCCATTTTTAAAAGTTCTCTCCGTAGAGAAATTTACGTATGTGCTATCCAGGGTTTAAGCTGGCTCAAAACATGCTGTCGCAAAAATGCTAAAATGGGAAAAAAGTTGTAGCAAAATGCTAAAAAATATTAGTTGCTTTCGCTGCTCGAAAAATCGTATCAATGAAATTATTTATATCAACAATGCTTAACAGGTGCTGTTAAGAATTTTGAAGAGGAAACAAAAAGGAACAAGAAAAGATCGCTGAAGTGCAAAACGGATATTCTGGAATCGGGGAATCCTGTTTTCAGAGAATAAACTGTGGTTAAAAATGCCTGTCGCATTTTCGCGATGGGCAATAATTTTTTCTTCGCATTTTCGAGCAACTCGTCGCATTTTGCGAAAAATGCGACTGCAGCTTAAACCCTGGTGCTATCATTGGAATTAAATTAAATCCGTGTGTGCGTTCTTGTTTGTTTAAGTATAATAATAATAAGTTTATTTATTTTCTACATACATTAAACTTTACATTCTGTAGAAGATCCCGGGAAAATATTGCAGTATAACATGCTCAGAAAACTTACCACCAACGCGCTCTGTACCACCTCTACTCTCACATATTATTAATGATAGAAGAAATATCATAGTGGACTCATACAATAAAGCCATATAATTTAGTATAACATCATAAATATAAACACATATCAATTAATCATTTCCTATCTTACTACATTAAGTATTATAGCATACACAAAATATTAATATATTACAATTTTATCAACATCAACCCATATTATTATACGTTGATTTTCCTTCAATTTTTTCTGAATGACTTTAGATTATTTATGTTTTTTAATTCTGTTGGCAATTCATTCCATAAGTTTGGACTTTTGTAATTAATACTCTTTTGGCCAATATTTGTTCTTATTTAAGATAGTATTAATTCATTCAAAAAGCTTAGTTTATTTCTATCCCTTTCGTTTCTCTATATTTTGGTATTTTCCCTATGTTTTCCCCCCCCTTTTTTTATTCTTTCATACATTTTAATTAGAATGTAGTATTTATGCATTTTACAAATTGGGATTAATTTATATTTCTTAGCGGATTGTGGCTTTAACCCTTTATCTACCGAATTATGATAAAATTAAAAATTTTACACAACACATTTCTCCCTTCTTCTTTGAGGGCTTATTAGAAGACATATGCAATAAAAATTAAAGAAATAATAATTTTAAATTAACTAAAGTTAATTAAAGGAGTCGGTACTTGACAGTATCATCGCAAAAAAAAAAAAGTTGCAAATAAGATATAAACATTTCTTTTCATGGAAAAATAGAGTTAGATCAATTCTAAATAAGAAAAAAATATAGATTATTGAATTACCTTCAAATTTTGAGGTAATTCAGGAAATCTGAATTCTCAGGAAGGTCGATCATGAAAATGGATGCTCAGAAACAGGAAACGACGTTACAATTTCCTTTATAAAACGAGAACTGCTATCTGGAACCCCTTCTGTCCTCTGATTGTATTAAAGTGAAGTATATAGCATTGATACCAAAAAGTTCCGTCGGAACTATTTGAATAAAATCGGTTTTATTTGAGTTTGAATCTACTGGTACTTCAAAGTATCGTCTGTAGATAAAGGGTTAAAGAAGATCATGTGATGCGGCCTTAAAAAAAAATATATATATTTTGATATCTAATGGGGGGTTTGAGCCCCTTCCCCACGCCACTTATACAGCCGGGCCCAGAACGAAACTTGAATGACACAACAAACATAATTTGTTATTATACATAAAAGACGGAAAGACGGGGGGGAGGGGGGGACGTAAATTTTATATCGGACACAGAATTAATTTTTTCGAGAGACTCCTGTCAAACCGAAGTTTGTGGGATTTACGGAGCAAGAACAGATAGAGTTATGCTGCGCTCGGACAGTTTTCCAAGGATTATCAACCTCTGTCGTCTAGGGAATTAAATTCCGGACTACAGTGAGTAGAAAAATGACATGTGGTATAAATTATCACTGGAACAAATTCCAGGTTTTGGGCATGATAGACAAACGCATACATCTACACCACCATTGGGTTCACATTCAAGAGTTGGTATTGCACAAAATAAGCGAAACCACGCTAAAGCCAGCAATAAATGAACCGGAATTTGTCCGTGTGAACGTTTGAAAAGGAAGTGGGGAGAGAGGGATATTCAATAGCCATATACTAAAGAAATTAAACTGAAAAATATAGAAAAACTTCAAAACCAACAAGAAATTAAACTGAAAAAAATGAAAAACTTCAAAACTAACAAGAAATTAAACTGTAAAAAATGAAAAACTTCAAAACCAACAAGAAATTAAACTGTAAAAATAGGAGAACTTCAAAAACAAGGATAAAAATAATAAATAACTAAAATAGTCCAAATACCTTGACAGAATTGTTTTTCAGAAACGATGGAACGGAAGAAGCTACGGAATAAAGAATCTGGAAAGAAAAGAAGGTTTTGTGCAATTACAAAATATGTAGAAATAAAAAAAAAAGGAAATTCAAAGCAACTTAAAATTAGTACTGCTTTTATTCATGTCAGATATGGGAACTGAGCAAAGCAACAGTAAACTAAATTCAATTTTTTTATGAATAATGGCCTCCGTGCCAAATTGAACATGCACAGGTTTAAAACAAATAATATGGGGCTTTGGAATATCTGCGAACAAAAATCTGTGCCTAAATTAGTTTTACTCAGAAAACACAGCTAGCTAGGAGCATGGGGGTCGTTTGCAGGGGGTGGGCAAAAACTACTTTAGCAAAAATAAAAAACCTTCATTCAAAAATACCATAATTAAACTATTCAATTAAATGAATATTTAATTTTTAATTACATAATTATTTAAATTTTAGCTTATTCAGAAATATTTGCATACTTTTTAGACAGTGCATTTTCGTTTAAATTGAAAAAAAGGGGAAGGGAAGAGGCTAGAAGGGAAATATATATATAAGTTTTTTAAAAAACGAAAAAATTTCGAGAAGTTGCATATTTTTGCTCTTAAGAAAAAAAATGATTAATTTCTTTTAAATCCAGGGGAGGGGAAGTGCCCACTCTTGCCCTATGTTGCCGACCCCCATGGCTAGGAGATGCAATAAAATAAAAACCGAGCACTATTTTTAAATACATCTCTTACTGTAACCCCCATGAAAAGAAAAGAGAGGAAGAACAAAAAACACAAGGAGGATACGAAACTAAAAAAGGCAAAAGTGGAAAGAAATCAAAAGAATGATAGAAAACTGGGATAAATAGAAACCTTTTGTGATAATCCTACGTCTCCCTAGGTCAGGGATGACGTTGAAAGCTCACATTAAGATAGCTGTAATCTAAACAAGCCACATTCTCACAAAAGCAATAAATTTCTGTTCTGTATACTTAAAATGTCCAGTATTTCGTAAAAATATAACTACAATATCCTTCTTAAAATGAAAAAAATTTGTATGTTAATTCTACAGCATGGAGGCCCGCAGTTTCAGTTGAACTTCCAGATGGGTATTCGTCGTTTGTGACCTAAAGAGTATCTTGATTTGGGTTTGGCAGGCAACTGTAAATTCGTAGTAATAAGTGATTGAAAAAATACGAAAACCTTTTCGTCCATGTTAACGAAGGCAGTAACCTAGCAATTCAACATTCATAGGGGGCTCAAGTGGTTTTAAAAAAGATTATGTGATGGGGGTCTTAAAGAAAATGATGTGTTTCGATATCCAATGGGAGCTCGAGTACTATGAGCCCCTCCCTCTCCTGCGTCACTTGCCAAAGTCTTGTGTATTCTACTTCATTTTTACACATCTCAATAGGATGTTTCTTAGCGTCAAACGACAAAAATATTATCTTTTGAAAATTCAATCAATTTCATCGTTAGTTCTTTAGGAATCTAGGAAGCATGAACTACGTGAGGTTAGAATGCTAGTTTTAGTATGTTGTTGTGATACTTAATTCCAGTAAACCTTTGATTGTATTCTTCAATTGTTAAGTCTAGAACAGCTGCGTGTATTTGTGAAGTGATTCACTTGAAATTTACAGCTTACCAATGACCTTTGATACTTGGAGAAATTTTTTATCCGAAATTCCTTTTAAAAAAGAATTTTGAAAAAAAAAATTGTTTTTTTCAAAAATGCTTACTTTTTTTACGTATCATATATAGATTTTAGTTTTATCTTGAAAAGACATATGAAATGTTATTTACGAGGGCGAATCAGAAAGTCTTTGCCCCTATTTTTTATTAGCCAAAATAAGGTACATACAGGTAATTACAAATATACGTACTATTCTACGTACCTTACACTATTTTTCCACATAGTCCCCACACCGGTTCAGACATTTGTCCCATCGCAGCACTAAATTTGAGATGCCCCTGTGGTAGAATTCGTCCGGCTGACTGTGGAACCACCGTCGGACTGCTGTCTTGGCTTCATCGTTGCACGTGAATCGCTGTCCTGCCAGGAACTTCTTCAGCGGACCGAAAACGTGGAAATCACTAGGGGCGAGGTCCGGACTGTATGCAATCAGAACCGCCGATAAGCTCCGGTCATTTCACTGGGAGAGTCTGGACCACCCACCATACAGTCCGGACCTCGCCCCCTAGTGATTTTTCTTCCGACACAACGGTAATGAATACTTCTCAGTACTTGTTGGACATCCTGTTATCCTGCAGGAAAAATACGAACATCTTGCCTTGATTCTTGAAAAAATCGATAAAATGATCACAATTGTTTAACTTGTGAGTTTTCAAAGTATTGACAATACTATTAGACAACCAATTAAGTTATGAAAAATACCCCTGTTTCCTTTTTATGGGATAACCGTGACAGAGAGCCATATTGGAATAAAACAGATCGGATACTTCGAGGTACACAAGAGTCTTGGGAGTAAAACGTTATGTCGGGAAGTTTGGTTTCTCGTAACACGGTCCTGTTACCAGTGACGCATCCAGAATATTCCCAAGGGGAGCCCAGTGGTGGTTTTTTGGTGGAAATAAAGGGCCAGACGCCATATCAATTACGGTTGTCTTTTTGTGTACTTTTATCATTATTGAATTACTAATAATTCTACAATGCAAGATACTTAAATAATTAGAAGTAGTAGATTATGTTTGCACAATTTTACAATGGCCAGCACTCTTATCCTATCTCCATCAGTGAGGTTAGATTTCTTGACATAATTAGAAATATCTGCAGTCAGAATTTCTATTTCAACCGTGTTTGATATTGTGTTTTGGGCTACCTTTACTTTCCTGGAAAGCGTTTGAAGACAGTCCCAGACCACTGCTGCTGCTGTTGCTTGCCTCAACAGCAGTCTCATCAATGTCACTGGAGTTCAGGGAAATGTTGGGAACATCACTACTTTCATCTTACATCTTTTAATAAAATAATTTACCAGTGTCTGTTGGCGTAATAATTTTTCTTTTTATTAGTCTAAGGGAAGGGCATGGGTCCCATCGGCCCCTACGTTGGTGCGTCACTGCCTATTACCACCCCTGCATGTAAAATTAGGGCTCATAAAAAAATTCGTTAAATATCTTCCTGAAGATGGCGAATGCTTCAACTATCCGGTCTCATGTTTATCCGTGTCCAATTTTATCTGATACCAAACTGAAAGGAAATATCTTCGTTGCTCCGGAAGTCCGAAAACCTTTGGCTGACAAATCCTTCACTTAGACCACGAACAAAATCAAAAAAGAAGCTTGGCTATCTTATAAGGATGTCATTGAAAAAATTTTAGTCCATATGAAGAAGCCACACTACAAGCATATTGTGGAACGTATGTTACAGGCATTTAAACCTCAAGTTTGCAACATGAACCCGAAATTGCATTCCCTTCATTCCCACGTGGAGTATTTCCTTAAAAATTTGGGATCCTTTAGAGAAGAGCAAGGAGAAAGAATATTTCAGAAAGACATAAAAAACATTGAAAGGCAACGAAATATTTCAATTTCCTTTTACATATGATGAGTGACTACTGCTGGACGCTATCGAGAGAAACGCCACAAACCATTGAAAATCGAAGAATTCGCACGAAGAAATTTTCAAGAGATTGGTTAGTTGGTTGGTTGGTTGGTTGGTTGGTTGGTTGGTTGTATTTTTATGGCGCAAGGACAAAATTTTCAAGAGAAGAAAAACCGATTTTATAAGGCTAACAATAATAAGCACTGGACAAGTTTTTACTGAATGAATTGATATATCTTGTGAGACAAATTTCAAATTCAATATTACTACAGATAGAATAATATATTTAAATGTAAGGAGTATAAATAATAAAATAGAAGAAATAGAAATACTATTAAACGACTACGATTTGCAGATGGATTTTCTGATGGTGGCGGAAACTTGGATGAAAGAACATGACTTGAATCATTTCGAGGGATTCTATGGTTACCATAGGTTCAGGAATAACAAAAGAGGAGGTGGTGTATCAGTTTATATTAGGGATAAAATGGAGGGATATTTGCTATGGGAAGAAGTAATCAATATGAGTGATAACTACGAAATAATAGGAATAAAATAACAAAATGAAATATCAATAGTTTTGGCATATAGACACCCGAAAGTTATTTGAATGGAACTATTAAATTGGCTAAATAAGGCTCTAGAAGAAAGTACTATTAAAAAATATTTATAATTGGCGATTTCAATATCAACATAGAAAAAGAGAGTAGTAATAGTAATCTATTAATAAATAACATGAAATCAATTGGTTTGAAAAATTTAGTAAAAGAAAACACTCGTATTGCATCACAATCTTCAACTTTAATCGACTTGTGCTTCACAAATACTAATGAGGTGGTTATTGAAGTTAATGACTATCAATTAAGTGATCACAAAATGATAATAGTTGACTTTGAGAGGGAAGAGAGAAAGGAAGTATGAAAAAAGATAAGAATTAGAAATTAATGCACAAGAAACATGAGCGAATTTAAAAACAAATTAAAATTGATTAATTGGAAGTAAAGATAAAAAGAAATATTACATTTTTATAACATTGATACAGAAAATAATAAATGAAACGTTTCCAAAAATATTCTAAGGTACGTAGAATAGTACGTATATTTGTAATTACCTGTATGTACCTTATTTTGGTTAATAAAAAATAGGGGCAAAGACTTTCTGATTC
>QLNU02014176.1:45742958-45806246 GCA_006491805.2 Dysdera silvatica | reverse complement strand
CTCTACTCGTTTTAAAAAATAAGACCATCAATATGCATGGAGGTATAACGCAGACAGCGTTGGTACTCCATCTGTCAAGGATCTGTTTAATTCGGTTTGGAGCAAAAATATTAACTAGTTTTATTTTCTGTTTGTTTGGATTTTACGACACGAGGTTGGATGAATTCGGGGTGTTTGAAAACCCAAGTTATGATCTACTTCAGCTTAAAAGAAATAATATAAAGATTAAAATTTCCCAATCAACAATATTATGATCAAAGAAATAGAGTTAAGGTAAATATGGCTTTTTTGTGGGCGGTAAAACGTATTAAATTTGAATATAATATATTCAGGAAAAGGCCGAAGGGAGAATGCAAACAATATAAAATCGCTGAAGTTTGACTAAATGTTACATATTTCTTTATGAAACGACTAAACGCTGAATGATTTGTGTAGCTGACACAGACTTAATCGCGCTACGCAAAATTGGGAAGAACTTTGAAAACACATCACGACACCCTGTATAAATAAAGACACAATGCTGGTAAGGGGGGGAAATAAAATTATGGATTGTGGAAGCGACACAATGCCGAGAGGGGTGCTACATCCATTATTTGGTGTCGGGTGCATCTGGAATTTCGGGAACAGAACAAACAGTTAAATGATGTATCTTTTCACCTCAAGCAGTAGTAAAGATCAGTCAGTGGCCCCAGATACACGTCCTGCTGATCACGCCAATTTTGTGGGTGGTAACCGTCCCTCCCTCTTAATACTTTATAGAAGTGTCAGAATGCTTCTGCAAAGCATTTACCTCTTTTAAATTCCCTTCTCAATTTCTCCTTTTATATTTTACCTATTTTTAGCGGGTTTCAATAGATATTGCAGTCGCCATTGCGTTTGGTTTTTCTGTTTGTCTGTTTGCACCCAATAAAAGGGTAAGGTAAAGGTCTTCCGTAAATGCAATAATGATGGCTATTGTTAACGTTGAAAACCTACCGAGTTACTTGAGAATTAGAGAGTTGTGGATTAGAGAATTGTAAATCAGAGTTCTGGATTAGAGAATTGTAAATTAGAGAGTTACGGATTAAAGAATTGTAAATTAGAGTTGAGGAGTAGAGAGTTGTAGATTAGAGACTGCGGATTAAAGTTGCGGATTAGAGTTTCAGATTAGAGAATTTTGGACTAGCGAGTTGCGAATTAATGTTAATTGAAACCCGCTAAATTTAAATATCGACCTTTGGTGATTTTCTTTCACTTGCTTGTTTAAACATAATTATGGTGAATTGAATCCGGTGCTAGCGAAAGTAAGTGTTGCTGATTTGTCGCAATGCACTGAATAGAGAAATCGAGATCTCCGAGACCAGTTTTGTAAAAGTTTTATATTTCTTTTTTCTTTGCATTTCGCAATAATTCATACTTCCATTTTAATATTGACAATAAACTTGAGCCTATTCACAGTCAGATATCCATCTTTTTGCAATTATGCAAACGCTAGAGGTACTCAATGCACCAGTATATCTCATAAAGGTTCTAAAATTAAGCCTTATCAGAGATAATTATAGAATTGAAAAGGAGAGGATGAAATTTCGTTAAAATAGAGCAACTTCCAATTTAAACCCTTTGACTACGAATTTCATTTTTTTTAATTCCCAGTTTTTAAATTTTTTTTAATTATTTTTTCTCCAGTAGGAATATATATTTCTTCTATAAATTTTTCTTCCCAGTAGGAATTTTAAAAATCTTAGTGGGACATATATGTCCCGTAAGGAGTTAAAGGGTTAAGGGCTCTTGAGAACGGGCAAACACCAGAAAATGTGAGCAAAAACATGGCAAAGGTTTCTAATGTTTTGTAATCAATATATATCTTGTACGAATATTTAGTTAACGCACAATAAAAATTTTAATTTTTGGAAATTTACTGTTAATTAAACGACAATGACATAACATTACAAATTTTGCCTATAATATTCCTTTAGATAAGCACGTTAATCCATTGAAATTACAGTATGTAGAAGGCTAAAATTATTTAATGAAAAGCATATTAAAGTTTTTGACTTATCAGAGAAATTTAAATTTGTGAACATGTAGTCCATTCATATATATATATACATATATATGTGTGTGTGTGTGTGTATTTTAATTTGTGAGCAAACTTTTACCCTTGATATTTCTTTTACATACAATAGTAAGTAGTAAAGTTTGATAGTATCTCAATTAAACACTAATGTCGTGCCCAAAGTGAGGACATTGCGGATTACCCCCCCCCCCTCTGTTTGAACGATTTTCTTGGTTGTAAAATCAAATTTTTTATATGAGACAAAAGAAATTTTCTATCACCCTCCCCTCAACAGATGAGACGGGCTCTATAATTCATATTGATTTCGGGCTCGGGCTCATTAGACGGATACAACTCAAGCCGAAAACTGACTTTTCAATATCGAAATTCTCCACACAATACAATTATGTGATTTGTTTTCGAGGATTGTAAAAATCTGCGTGTATATGAAAATTCGAAGGAACTTAAATGGCGTCGTTTTGCAAAATTTTTAAAATTTAAATCCTACATCAAGGGTTTAAGTATTAAGATAATTTGACGTAGCATTACGCAGATTAGATTTATAAGCAAAGAACAACGTTATAAGTTTTGTTTATAAATAAGTCAAAGGGTTGAAGTTATATTTAAAGTTTCGGGCTCAAATTTCTACGCAGTAATTTTTGTGGGCTCAAATTGCAAATCTTTGGGCTCGATTCTCGAAAAATGAGCCCGAACTCATCTCTACACACCTCCCACTTTTTCAACAACCCTCTCCCTTTTCAAATTCCTGTGTACGAGCCGGCTAAACACGCAAGTCGAATGAACTGATAACTTTATTGCCCCTAGAAGTTTGATAGCACCCTGGACTAAACAAACATACTTACTCTCCATACTTAATGCCTATACTATTGTAATAACATATGATTTAAATTCTTAATTATAATCATTATTATTAAATATTAATTATATTGATTAACGGCGAAATATCAGTGATACAATGTATCTCCAAATACAGTCGAAAGTGATTATAACGTAATTCTTGAAAAACTAGCGAAGTTTTGACCCTTTATCCCGGTGGTTCCCAACCTGGGGGTCGCAAACTGGTTTCTGGGGGGGCACGCAATATTTTTAATTGCAGTTATTTTAATAAGGAATTTCATACCAAATGTTTCCAACGCTTTTATATTTCAACATGGCTATACATATTGCAATATGCTACTAATGGTTATTAACTTTATATCTCTATAATATATATAATTAATGTAATATATAATTAATATATATAATTAATGCAATAAATAATTAATATAATTTTGTATTTAATGTGTTTTCTTTACTCTGTTAAAAATGCTTTTATTATGCAAATGTGGCGGCGGATAAAGGGGGATCGCGGATTACTTGGATGCTATAAGAGTGAGGGTCGCGGCCTGGAAAGGGTTGGGAACCACTGCTCTCTCCGATAAACACATAATTTTAATATGTTAGTGCACAGTATAAAATTTCGTAAAGGGCATTATTAGTACATACATTCGATGTAACTTTATTTTAAATCAAATGCTTAAATATAACGATATAAAACTGAACTATTATTATTTAATATTTATTACTGCAATTTTGCTTTTTAATGAAAAGCATTCTGTTTCGTAGTCACTTTCAAACTTGACAATAGTCGTAGACTAATGATGAGGACACAAAGTTGCGATAGAATAAAAGTTGTTCATACTGAGTTTTTGTCGTTAAAAGAAATGAACGAGTCCATTTTGTTTTCATTCAAAAGCTAAGGGGTCGTCGTGATTAGTACGAATGACAAACAGAGGATTGAGGTGGTGACATTTTAGCGACATTTCAAGGTGTTTAACTAGAACAAGTTTAAAGTCATCTATCGTTAACAAATAAACGCAATAAGAGGGTTGAAGATTTTTCAAGAAGGAAGAAGAGCGACACAAAAGGAAAAATTAAACACACGCGTGCAGGAACCACATAAAATGGCCCGATTATAATACGCTGATAATTTATTTTGAGGTTATATTCGTTTTTTTCAGAACTTTTATGACGTTATATTCGGGGGGAAAACAACGTTGTTTCCAAGGCGTTAGCAAGGGGATTTCGAAATTTTGACGTAATAATTGAGCTGCTTTTTTTCATGGCTTACTCTTTCATTGACCTGTACAAAACTACTTCTTTTTAATGAAAAGGACGCTTGAATTTATGGGACCGAACTGAAGATCTTATATATAGATGAAATTCCATTTTCCACAATAATTCTTCAGTTGTTTCATGTTCTGTTTCATTTGACGGGTCAAAATTGGTACGTTAAAAAAAAAAAAGCATTTTCGGGATCAAACTTAAAACTTTATGTAGAGACTAACGAAACTCGAATTTGGAGCATAACTACTTTGCCGTAGCTTTTTTTTTTCCCCGGTTAGTAGGCATTAGGCATTTCTCATATGGCCTAATTTGCCAAGGCGAAGCTGCTTAAAAAAAAAAAAAACCATTCTTGGATTTCGTAAAATTGAACTCACGACCCTATACATAGTGACAAAATTTTATTTGCCCTTTTCTTTCCACTTATTATAATGGTTGTACAGCACGTTACATTTGCTTGGGAGTTTTACAATGTAAGGACAATAAGAGTCATACTGCGCCGAGACCTGAAGTTTTCCGAGGAAACTGCACCTCTTGCGGCCTAGGGAAACAACCCCAAACTACAGTGAGCTATTAGCCTGCAAGCGTTTTTTTTTAGGTGGGGGGGCGGCAATGTTTCAAGTCGAACCCGGGACAATGGCGAGCTAGGCGAACATGTTACAATAGCATGCACCACCAGGGCTTGTTAAATTTGTATTTTTACAGCGCAAGTAGCACAGCAAATGTCGTGCTGCTCGGGGACTGACAGATTTCCGAGGAATGCGAACTTCTGCTGCTAAGAGAACCAAATCCCGGACTATAGTAAACAGAAAAATAGCACGCGTTCTACAATACTATTGGGAGTCGAACCAGAGTTAATGGTACGATACACAAATCCGTTACCATTTGGTCATTGTAGGAAAGCGGACAAGTTTTTGCCAAAGAAATCAAACCTCTTAAGACCTAGAACAGCAATTCTCAACCTTTTACTATCGCAACCCTAAATAGCCATTTGTAAATAAGCCGCGACTCTAAATAGCCATTTATAAGTAAGCCACGACCCTAAACAAACATTTGTAAGTAATCCGCGACCCTAAATAGCCATTTGTAAGTAAGTAGCGACCGTAACTAGTCATTTGCAAGTAAGCCGCGACCCTAAATAGTCATTTGTACATAAGCCGCGACACTAAATGGCTATTTGTAAGTAAGCCGCGCCATAAATAGCTAATTGTAAATAAGCCGCGACACTAAATAGCCATTTGTAAGTAAACCGCGACCCTAAATAAAGATTTGTATGTAACCTTCGACCCCACTCAAGGGTTGGAACATCGACGTTCCAACGATTTAATAAATTTTTTTTTATATCGATGTTTGTTCACTACTAGCGATACCGTTAGAAATGCAGTGATTGAACATGCCTAAATCGTGTTTTAACTTATGAGATAAATCACGTTCTTGGCATGGAGTCTGGCTATCATCTTTATTATTAACGGCTTTTGGAAAATTTTAGGAAATTTCTAAAATATTTTAAGACATTTCCAACTTTTAATAAATGATTTCTCTTTCGTAATAAAAATCGTAAAAAAAGAAACTTTTTTTTAATAATAATTATCGAGCCCTGCGTCAACCCTTCGCGACCTAAGATAGGGAACCCCTGGCCTAGGGAACTCAAAATTCGAACTACATTAAATATTAGTGAGTGCATTTTTTTTCTTGGCATCAATGGGAATCGAACGTGAAGCCATGGCACGCAAGGGAAACGCTTTACCGCTGTGGGATCCCATAACATGTTAAAGCAATCATTTTTCAAAATAGCACAATTACTAAATATAGGTTAAACAACAATATAAATCAACGTTTATTGGCGTAGTGATACCAGCGTCGATGTTATGGCGTGATTAGATGGTGAAACGTTCAAAAGAAAAATGTTTCTGCGTTTGGTGGGTCCTGAACCTACGACGTTCAGGGAGAAGGTCGTGGGTTGACGTGGATACGAAATGTAGGGTTAAAACTGAAAAACTATGGGGCGTTATCTATCTTAGCATGATGTTCTGACAACCACGTACGCAGTTCAAGCTACAGTTCAGTGTTAACTATATAATTGCGCTATTTTAAGAAACTTAAATACAAAGAGGAAGGCATTGTTTTCCTGAGCTCCACTGGTAATGGCACTATGGCCCAAACAGAGTTGTCACCGATTCGACTCCGGGTGTTGCCCTTTTTCTTCTTTACAAAAAGCTCTTTTGTTTATGAGCTTTATGGCGCAAGGATAGTAAGGGTCATGCTGCGTCAGGATCTGTAGTTTTTCGAGAAACCAACCACCCAAATTACAATAAGCAGTTAGTCGGTAAGCTTTTTTACTGGGGGGTGGGTGGGAGTATTATTGGTAATTGAATCCTGGATAACAGCAAGCTCTGCAAATGCATTATTACCATATGTACCACCGGAAGAACTAGAAAAAGCTCAAGCTTAGTGTCACATATGCGGCTATCTGAATATCGTTCTAAAGTAAAGAAATCATGCTTTCTCTAAACCCCATGAATTTTAACATTCTGTGTCGCGTTGCACATTGCTATTTTGATTTAAAAGTATGTTGCAAGGAATGATATGAAATTTAAATACACATTCTGCAGAGTTCCTAATCACATCGACGAAAAAAAAATTTCCCGACTTTTCCAGCAAAATTCCCCACCAAATCAAAAGCAACTGTCAACTAAACTTCAGTTACGGAGAAAATAGTTTCACGCTCATATGAGATTTAACTATTCAAAACAGAAGTCAAGATGGTTTCCCCGACTTTTCCGGGTTTGACCAAAAAGTCTTGTTTTTCATTGATCTTTAGAGGTCCTTTCAAAGTCTTTGACGATTCCAGATTTTCTAGGATGCGCGGGAACCATAATTCTGTAACTAAAATAATTATATATATGCTAGACCAGTGGTTCTCAACTTGGGGGAGGCGTGAGACGTTCTCAGTGAAGGTGTGAGACGATTTGAGAATTTAATATTAATAACGTTTTGTTTTTCGATTTTTAAAATATATTTGAAAAAAAAAAATCATAAAAAATGGCGACTAATAATTTAGGAATCAAATTCAGTTACATTTGAATTCTTTAGATGACGAATTCAATTATTATTTCATCTGATGACTGGTTTAGGATATTAACTAGAAATCTTTTCCTTGTTGATATTGATGTATTGCCAAAAAGTTTTCAATAAGAAGCAATAGAACTGAAATGCGATTCAAAAGCGAAAGATGATTTTAAAACAATGGGCATGGATGGATATTAGATACATTATCTTACGTTGTATCCTAACGTCTCTAATGTTGCCTTAAGCGTCATTGTGCCATTTTCGTCAACGTACCTTTAAGAGTCAGGATTTTCAACACTGCCATAAAAACAAAACAGCGTTGTGGTCTAGAGGTGGAAAGTGATCTCCGTTGTGCATTATCCAACATCAAACCAAACACCAAATATATGTGACATAATCAAGGCAAAACAGTGTCAATCTTCGTACTGATATTTAGTGACTTGATTGTTGATTTTTTTTTCACCGATTACTTTATTTGAAATTCGTTCTTTTTGTGGAATGTGAGGACTATTTCATTAAATTTGAGGAATAATAAAAGTAATGTTCGTCGTTGAAATTAAGAAATTATAGTTATTATAAAAGCCTATAGTGGTGGTGGTGGTGGGGGCTTACCATATCTCAAAAGGGGGGCGCCAACTGGAAAAGGTTGAAAACCATTGTGCTAGACAAAAGCCATTATGACGAAATAAATGCCACATAATCATGCTTTATTGAACGATTTTGCACACTGAGCTTTATTATACAACTTTGTTGCACGTGAACATGTAACTAAATTACAATATATACATACACATGGCAAGGCATGAGTGGTCATGCAAAAACTTAAGAGCTCGAATTAGCTACAAGTATAACGGCAGTGATCATGTATTTATTTCCACATCAGTTTATTCATAAAAATCAAATTAATCAGTTTTGTACTTTAGTATCGGAACAACAAAACAGGGCATCAGTTCCCAGGACTGGAGTGTAAGCCGACCTTTGAAACAAACTATCGTAGTTTTTTTTTAACCTTTCTCATTCAAAGATTTTTAAGGAAGTTACATAATTTTTCAAAACAGCAAAACATTGCCGTTTGATTTCGCACGAGTGACAACTGCCTTTAGATATAGGCAATTTGGTGTTTTGGTTTTTAAAAAAAAAAAAAAAAAATTTTATATCATCACCAAATCAACCTGTGAAAAGTAATATGGGTATCTTTACTATCCATACAAGGCATTATAACTATACGTACAGTAGATGCCATAATCCGAGTTTTTATAATTTATGCCAGAGGCATGCCAATGACCAAACTACAAAGGGAGTCTGCATATTTATGATAGATGGGAAAAATAGCTCATTAATTCTATCGATGAAACATTTGACACACCCGTAATTCGTGCCTTTCCATCTAACACCTTGTTTGAAATGAAAACTTTTTTTAATTTATATAATTTTTCTTACCTGATGAAGATAAACCAAAATACAATAAAAAGCAAAGATTTAGAAATTATAATAAAAATAACAGAGAAATTTAAAGAACAACTAAATGAATTTAATTGGGACTGTCTAAAGATTTATAATAAAAAAGGTGGAAGAAATGTACAAAGAATTTATATCCACAATAATGATCCTCTATGAAAAATGTTTTAGGTATAAAGAAATTAAGCAAACGATCTCAAAAATACACAAACTGTGATTTGAAGAAAAAAAAAAGGTTTAAAAAATTTATAAAATCACGTAAAAATGGTGACTGGATTGATTTGAAAAGAAAATCTTCCAAATGTAACTATAGAGACAAAGAAAATTGAATATTACAACAAAATTTTAATAACTAAAGACTCTAAAAAACAAAGGGACAATATAAATAAACCGATAAGAAATAAAAAATAACAAAGTCAGCGTGATAATAAAGAAAAGGTTCCAAGGTAATCACTGATGAAAAAGAAATGGCTGAAACTTTTAATGATTTTTTCGTGAATGTAGCACAGAAATTAAAACTAACAAATATCACCAATAATATGGGCAGTACTAAGAGGATTAAGTTAAATGAATGCGTCAACATTACAAATAGTAAGTACTTGGCAGTGATAACAGAAAATGAAATTGAAAAGGATCTACTAAAAATCAAGGACAATAAAGCTGAAGAAACGATGGAATCAAACCTCATATAATAAAAAAAATGTACAAAGGAATTAGTTAATCCACTTTATATAGTATTTAATAGTATAATCGAAAACTCCCTTATTCCAGATGAAATGAAAATTGCTAAAATAATCCCAATTTTTAAAAAAGGTGATAAAAGAGTCACAGGTAACTGTAGACCAATCTCTATCTTACCAATCTTCTCCAAAGTGTTCGAAAAAACAATTTATAACAGGCTAATAAATTACCTTAAAAAAAAAAATAATATACTGAACCCTAAGTACCATGGCTTTAGAAAAAAATGACAACAGAAGACGTACTAATTAAAACAATAAATAAAATTCAACAAAAAAATTGAATAAAAAGAAATTGTAATGGGGATTTACTTTGATTTAAATAAGGCTTTTGATGTAATTAATAGAAATACTTTTTTAAATAAATTAGGAAATATGAGAATTAGAGGAAATGTCCTTCAACTTCTAAAAAGGTACTTTTCAAAATTTAAAGTGAACACCTACAGTGTCCCTTGAGGATTGATTTTTAGTCCGTTTTACATTACATTTATGTTAAACACATTTTACGCCGCATATAAATGATCTTCAGTATATAGATAACGATATCACTGTCTTCGCAGATGACACATGCCTGATACTAGGAAATGAAACCATGGAGGAGTTATTTGCAAATGCCAAAGACAAAATATATAAACCGAAAAGATAGTTTAGCGAAAATGAACTCATCGTAAATACAGTAAAATCCTAAAAATTGGAGAAACCCATAGATATAGAATTTTGACTATAATATTCTAAAGAATAAAACAAAATAAATATACTGATGTAATTAACGTAGTAAAGACTCAACATATGAAATTTATAAGATCATGTGAAGATTTAACACCAATGAAGGTACGAACCAATATGGGTGGTCATAACATTAAATTTTACAGAATTAAATTTTAGAATGATTTACTAGCAGACATAAAAAATAGTGAACAATAAATTACGTTTGAAAGAAAACTGAGAACTTATTTGATTGAACAGCAAGAAAATCGTTAATTTGAGGGGCAGAGAATAATAACGAGGGTTTTGCTCTGTCTCCCAGTGCGATCCCTATTGTATAGGTATTTCGCATAAAAAATAATATGTTGTTGTTGTTGATGATTTGTATATTTCACACCCCAAGCCTGTGCTATGGGTAATCTGGAAATCAGTAACAATTCAAAAATTATGGGGGCGGGACAGCTCAAGCAGTTTTGAAGACGAAAATGTGATATAGCCTTAGAAAAAATGTGTTTTGATAGTCAATGAGGGGGGGCTTGAGCCTATAAACCCCCCTTTCATACACTACTGTCTGGGGCAGAATCCACTGCTTAGTGTGACCTTTGACCCATAATTGTATTTACATAATACCAAGCTTACTGAATCAAAACCAGATGGGACAAACGCAGTGGTCTAACAACTGGACCACTCTCTCCTAAAATGAACAATGACCATTTTAAATCAAAATCACACAAATATTTTTTGTAAACTTAATGATGGCTTCAATACAAATCATTGATGGAAAAAGTCATTGATTTTTTTTTTTCTTTTCAAATAACCTCATATGATACAAGCTTACATTATCTTCGGTTATTAATACTACCATGCTTTCAAAATGTACAAACAGAAGTGCAATCTTTTTATAATTCTTGTCATCACACCATGTGGCAAGTGCATAAGAAACGATATTTTCCGGCAAACCATATATTATATACAAAAATATTTATGTTTTCATATAATTCTTTAATTCCCAATATATGCCCAAATGTATAGTTTTCAAAATTACTGTTGGCCCCAAGTATATATTACATTCATTTATACATTACAATATATGTAAAATTGCAATTTATTTCAAATTATTGGCTTGGGCCCACAGATCAAATAATTCTATGTTTATATGTATTGAATACTGTATGTGGTAAGAGCACAAGTAACAAACAAAAATTCTGGCATTTAAATACTATTTTGTTCACCGATCTTAACAATAAATAATAATAATAAAATGAATAAAACAGTTTAGAATATAAAAAAGACTAGAAAATAAGTAATTTGTCTTCAAAAATCACCAGTTGTGTGAATTACATTTTCATAAAAAAATATGCATGTTTTAGAAAATATATATAAATAGGAAAGTCAACAAATATCAGCTTTTTCTTTTCGAATATCAAAAGCTTTTGATTGTGCATGCTTGAAATGCAGACAAACTTTGCAGAACATATTTCAGAAATATTTTATGATTCCAAAAGACTCTCTTGACTTTCAACGTCTTTTTTAATTGTCCTCAGTTTCTCTTGAAAATCCTTCATCATTTCCACTTGTCGAACTCTGGTATAAGCTGCTGAGCCAAACAGGACAACGAAATTGCTAAGCCACCACAAATAGGATTTAGCATCTTGAAACCAAGCAACTGCAAGAACAGTCTGAGCACAAGCTTTCGCAGTTCCGCTAATATTATGTGTTAACGGTGAAGTAACCTACAAAAATATACATTACGATATAGAATCACATGTAAAATATTCCAATAGAAACTCTTAACATTCTGTTTCAGCAAAATAGCAATGAAAGCTGATTTAACATAACGCAATCTTAATAAATCATATGATTATAACATATTGTTCGTAGCAATTGATTTTGTTAGTATGGAGTTTATGTAGGCTCCATGTAGTTTTAGGGCTCATTTTTGCATTAGTTTATTGTACTTGTGAACTACTTGAGAGAACTGAAACTATTTGTGTACCATTTCACAACGGACCCTTTCCATTCATCTCTTCTAATCCAAATAGATTTTATATTCACTACCGATCATTTACACCTATTTACAAGTCATTTCAAAGAAAGGAAGGGGGGGGGATAAATGCATACCTCATGGAGATCCTCTTCCAATATGGCTTTGATTACATGTGTGGAAAATATCGGTCACTGGGTTCTACAATAACAATTACCAAAGGGACAGAGGATAAATATCAGCTTCCTGTGTGAAAGTTTTCCATTTCACCCCACAGCAGTACTGTCCATGAGAAAGTCAGGCATCCCTTGCATAAGATACAAGACCAATGAACGTGTACTAGGCACAGTCAGGTTAGATTTAACATGCATATTCAGGCCAAATTTAAAATAGATCCGGTTTTAGAGAATATCACTGATTAGGGAGTTCAAGGAAGGTGAGTTTTTTTCTTTTCTTGTTTTAGCGTAAGGCCAGCTGTCATGCTGCATTAGTATAGTTTTCTGAAGAATCAAAACCATTGCCTAGGAAATAAAACCCAAAACTATGGTGGGCAGAAGGCATAGCACTAATTCTATGATACTGATGGAATCAAAACAGGGTTAACGGCAGAATAGGCAAACATGTTACCCCTATGCCACTATAGGGCAAATCAAACTCTCAGATTTTTTTTTTTTAATGTGACATGAATAGTATTAATACAAATGCAAAATAGAATATGTAAGTGCATTTATTCTCAATCATGGGAAAAAAACATTGAAAGAGGCCAAGAAACCCAGAATTAAATCATACTGGGGACGAGAGCGAGACAGTGAATTGAATGACCCTTTTAGTATATCGTGTAGATGTCATATGCATCATCACCATCATTTTATATAAATTAGGGATAACACCAGATATTCGGTAATTAAATATCACATTCCTTTAAAATTCACCATGCATATATATATACACAGTAAAACTCTATTCAGTGACAACCTCCCTTAATGATCACCTTTTCTGAAAACGAAATGCCTCTTTCACATAGACCCAATTTAAAATTTATCTCCATTCAGAGACCATGTCACTCAGCAGTGGTCTCTTTTTTGCAGAACTGATGGTGGTCGATTTAGGGAGGTTTTACTGTATATATAAAATGTATTTGTCACATTTCAAATTGAGGATAAAATTAAATCCAATTTTGTAAATTTTATAACTAAATATTTGGATAGTTTCAATGCTGAATATCAACTTCCTTAAAAAAAAAAAAAGTTTTAATTTCATTCAAAATTAAAAGTACGATAAATACGTTTTGTTTATATTTATAGTAAATTTTAAAGGAAGTTGATATTTGGTTGCCGAATATTCATTATTCGACCTCAAAGCTAGGTGAATATTCGGTTGTATCATTAATATAAACCTCTTTTACTAGATTTTTATCGCATGAGGTAAGCTAAGGTATTGCTATGACAATGATTAGTTTTCCCAGAGGAATTCAAACTTTCTGGAAATCAAACATAAATTAATTACTCTACATGCGTTACTTCTATATTCCCACTGATTCGACTTTGATGTATCTGTAACTTAAGTGATTTTTGTTCCTCACACGAAATTCAACCTTGTACGTGAAAGAACCATAACAAAAAGATGCAATTTTAGCTGGAATAGCCATATTTGACAATGACTTTTTGAAAACATTTGTCCATTTTGTGGTTCTTTCCCACGAAGTCAAAATTGAGTGGCATTTACACAGAAAATCACACAGGTTCCCTTTTTTTTTGCGATTTATGGTTCAAGGATCGACAAGATTAAGCTGCGTAAGGGGTTATACATTTATGGAACTCTCCTATGTTTATAAAATAGTTTTATGTGTTTGTTGCTTAAATTTTAAGTAACAGTGAGTATCAAAATTATAGAACAATGAAATCAATTCTTAAAAAGATGAGCATACTGAGAAGAAAAACCGAAAACAAAGGTGCATGTTACGTACTTTAATTTGAAGGCCAGTAACATATGCAATGGCAAAACCAAATACACCGCCAGCCATCATCAACAGCCAAAAGTATTGGTTCCCAACGTCTTTAAAGTGAATGATTTCTTTGACTTCCCCAAAAAGCAAAATCATGGGAAAGAATAACAGAATGGCATTGATGTTATTAAACAGCGTCAACAACCACACGCTTCCGTCAACAAGCGATAAGACCTTTTTAATGTAAATTGAGTACAACGAAACAAAAAAACTGGCCAGTATTCCATACATCAGACCCCACACAGAAAGTGAACCTACAAAATAGAACAATGTTCAATACATAATCAGCAAATATTTAAATAAACACATCATCTTCAGTTTAAAAATACAATATAATCTGCCTATAATAACATTCTAGGACTGGGAAAAGATATCGTTACAAAGTTGAACTAGATACACTCTCTATTAGAAGTCGCTAAATTTGTATGCAAAATTGTTTTTAATAATATCATGTTTAACAAATAATTAAGTAATATTATAGATTAAGAATGTATATGACCAATAAGAAACATTAAAAATCACACAATTATTGCAGTTGAATCAGTTGAACGATAAAAATTGAATAATTTTTGAAAATCGTTTCAAGGAAACAAAAGCCTGTTTTGATCTGAAACTAGAAAAACTAATCTCCCCATTTTAGGCCAATTCTCATTTGTGTATATTATATTCTTAAGCATTAACAGATTGTAAAAAGCAGTATGGCTTTAAAAAACCTTGGATGCACCATATGGCGAAAGTTTAAAAAGTGCAAAATTATCATTATATACAGGTTCATTCAAAAACAAAGTATCGCTACAGACAAATTCGATAAACATTAGATTGTTTGTGGTTTTACGGCTCAAGGACTACAATGGTCATGCTGCGCCGGGACCTACTGTTTTCCGAGGAATCCGAACCTCTGGACCTACAATTTTCCGAGGAATCAGAAGCCCTTGGACCAACAGTTTTCTGAGGAATTCAAACCTCTTAAGGCATAGGGAACCAAACCCCAGACTACGGTGAGCAGTACAATCTATATGAGATCTCTGAGTAAGTGGTTTTTGAACATTGCCAATAGCTATTTCAATGGCATATGGCTGCCATCATTAGAACGGGGTGATTTTTGTTTGTCCGTGACATTGGTCCAAGTTGCCATTGCACAAGCTATAAATTTGTTTGGTATAATCGTTGCATTTTTTTGTAAAATTTGTTTGGGTTGGTAAGAAAATCAGTGCATTGGTGGTTCTTTCTAACTTTGAGACACCAGAGCATTTTTCTAGAGGGCATTATTCAGGAATTGGTCATTAACTGTAGCGATATTGGACAGGATATAAAATACATATAGAACACTGGTAAAATAGCGACTAAAATTTTCATTTCATAGCAATTCATTTTCATTGGTATTTTACCAGTGTTTAAACATTCTGTATGTAAATTTTCTGAATAAAGTAAAATAGTATTATAAATAATATCTCCTCACATGCAAATGAAAATAAATGAATAATTTTCATCACATTTTCATTACATGCTGCACAAATTAAATTCAAGGAAAGAAGGAATAAAAAAACCAGCATTTACCTGCTGCCTCCTCTTCATTCACACCCAATAAAAACCCTGAAACGATGATAACACAACAGATGACAGCTTTCGTCGTCGTCTTTTCATGAAGAATGAGGAAAGTCAGAGCCTAACATCAAATAAAATGGTTAGAAGACTTGTAATCATAAAGAAGATCATGGTGATTTTTTTTTTACATAAAAAATGAGAGGGTTTACTACAAACTTACAACGTTGAAAACAGTAGTAAGTGATCTTCCAATGTAGTAAAAAGCAACTCCAACATATTTGAGACATAGGTTGTTAAAAGTAATCATGGCAACAAAAACAAGCGACAGCGGAAGTACCTATTTCAAGCAAAAAAACAAAATTTTAAAATCTGTATTTATTTGTAATTAAGCTGTAAAATCATTAAATTAAAAGAAACTAGCTTTTGCACACCTGCATTTCCTGCCTCGAACCATAACTTCATTTAATAAATTTGTAGTTTATGGTATAAGATCATACTGTGGCAATAAGTACATAGAGTTTTTACTGAGGTACTTATCCCCATATTTCTGAGGGAATCAAACTTCCCTATGAATCAGTACAAAAAAGGCAAGCATTCAATATCATTTGGACAAACTAGGATATAATGCACACAGCTAGCTCACACGAAACTATATCAATATCTTCAGATTGGGCAGCGAAACATTGTGTTACATCATTTATAGTGCCTTAAAAGCTGTCAATCGCATGTAACTACGAACAAGAACCAACACATTTGTGCAATTACTGCACAGTATCATTCTGCTCACAAATTTTCCCCTCTAACGTTTTGGCAATATCATTTACATAGGTGACACTGCTTGTGGACACTTAGAAACAAAACATGTAATTGGTTTCAATTATATCTGTAGCCTATCACACACATTTCATCAACAAGTTAGTGACATTTTTATCTAGCTAACGAAGTCGAAAATTTTCAACTTATTCTGAAAGCAAATGAGGCATGTATAGTAGAACCCTTTTTAAAGAGCTTATATTTCGCAAAGAAAATATGGGTTTTGTCTAAAGCCTGACTGCAGCAAGGAAAATACGTTTTGTCTAAAGCCTGTTTATAGGGAGAAAAATTTGAATACAATGATTCAAAGCAATACAATTTAATCATTTTTAGTAAACAAGGCTCTTGGATATAGTGAGTAAAAAGTGGTGACTTATTAAATATAATGTAGAAATGTTTTAGCGAAAAAAATTTCGTAAAAAAAAAACAAAAACGGTGAGCAAAGATGTCTCTTTAACTGAAGTGCACGTGATAAATTGACCAGCACTTGAAATCAAATGACTTCTGAGAATTATCAGCGCTTTCAGAATACATAGTCAGGAGATCACAATAAACACTATTTTAAGGCAATAGATTATACTAATGTCTATGTATATTTAATACATTAAATAGTTCACAAAGCTTTAATGAATGGAGATACTGTGCAACAAATCGAACAACCCTAGACCCTTTTTTTTAGATATTGAAATGAAGACTGTTTGGAGGAATAATTACTAACTCAAGCACTTTTAACCGAAATACGTACAGTATTGAGTATACAGTATGAGGCATTTAAACCCAATCACGAGTACTATGGACTGGATACAATCTTGTAAGGTAAGTTTCAAACCATTAAGCCACATAGACTCCGATTACCGTACTAAGTCCTTGGCTCCCAATTTTTAGAGGGCCCCCAAATTTCGGGATTTTTTTACCAACATTCAAAAATTTTCACAAAAAAAGTTTTTTTCCCCCTCGGATTAAAATTTCGATACCTTTTTACAATACGGTAACTGTTTTAATTTTGGCAAGTGTTTCCTTCTATACATTTTTTCTTACTTAGATTCCGATTTTTTCCTATATTTTTTAATACTATCTCTTTTTTCTCTCTAATTCCGTAGCTTTGATGAAAAAAATTAACCATAAAGCTCCCAAGTGCTGGCGAGGGGCCCCTCCTTATCGATGGACCGCGAAACTCGTAATCACGCCCTACGTCCTTTAATTCCGGTTTTTTTCCCACTTTATCGTCGTTTTTTTTCTAATTCCGTAATGTTAATTAAAAAAAATAACCACCAAGCTCGGGCAAGGGCCTCTCCTCATTGATGGATTGTAAAACTCCTAGTGGTGAACTGAGTCCTTTGACTCCAGTTTTCCCTTACCTTTTTCAATACTATCTGATAATGGTAAATATAATTTTCTTGAACATGCAAAGTGCCAATCAGAAGATATCACAAAGTTACCAAGTCCAAAGGAAGAGAATAATTTGTGCCTACAAATGGGTGAATCGGTAGTGGTGACATACGATGGAATTAATTATCCAGGTGAAATCACTTGTATTGCTAGATCAGATTGTGTTGAAGTTTTGGTTATGGTGAAATCTGGTACATATTACAAGTGGCCACATACATCAACGGGACAAAATTTTATACACGCTAAAAGACATCCTTAAAAAATATCACCACCCATTGTTGTGAACAACAGAGGATATTTCAAATTTATAAAAAAATTTTGAGTTCATAATGTTTTGTATTTTATTACATATTTATGTCTATTAAATGCATTATAAGTAATAACTTACTTATAAATTTGAGATCTCTCGAATAAACATTCATTAAATGTCAAAATACGCAGTAGAATTTTGTTTATAATTTTCTAACATTTTAAAATTATGCTCTGCATTTATGTTTGCAAAAGTCCAGCACGTGACAGTACACATTTTAATTTTTTTAATACTTTAAGTATTATTATTTACAAATGATATTAATGCTACTCTTACTTTGGACTTTTGTCTCTCTAAATATAATTTGAATTTAATGATTTCTCGCTTAAAAGAGCAAAAATATCTTTTGGTTCATATAGCCGTTTACAAGTGGATGACTTTGATTGTCCCGCACGTGACACACAAATAAATTAATTTCTACACAAAAAAAATTGATCAAAAGTAGTACAATTAATAGCATAAAGTATCTTTGACATGAAGAGTTGGTATAAAAAATATACACAATTTTATAGGTTATAATATATGACCTCAGCATAACTATTTATCTTAAAATTATGAGCCCGAATGCCTCGCACGTGACTATGGAATGGCCCAATTTAGATATTTAAGTTTCTTCTCAAGCTCATTTCGTAAGATAAGATAAATATGAATCTTCAATTGGATCACATTTTCTTCACAAACAAGTGTTAAAAAACAGTTACAAAAATATCAGAAACTACGAACACTCGGCAACTTTTCTTCACAGTACATACCTTTTTAAGTATCTCCCAATTTAAATGTATTGGAGGAAAAAAAAATACTGTAGGAAACAACTGACTTAAACATCGCAAAATAATGCAAAGAATCACCGATATCACACACTGAAATCCTGTAATAAACAATGGGGCTTCCAACTGAAAAATAAAAACAAAATATTAATTATTTTTGTTGGTATATTTAATTCTACGATTCATTTACATTAATAATATATAATTCAAGATAATTTAAGCTTATTATTCATGAACAGTTTTGAGGATTAGTATAGATTACAGCAACTCTGTCAAGACGCAAACACCAACTGTCCGTTTGGAATGTTGCTTTCCAGATGTTTTGTTCAAGCCTGGGAGGAAGATCAGTGGGCAGGCAGGGATTTCACGATAGCATTGGAAGTTGAGACCAAGTTAATAATGTGATATACAAATGTGTTATTAGTTATCACAGTCAGTAGCTGCACATAAGCTAAACATGACTGCTATGAATGTAAAATGATGCTTGAATTGGTGCCTTGCCCATCGTTAGTGGACTGTAGATGAATGAAAATTAATTATTTGGAGTGACGAATTAAACTGCAATATTATTTTGTTTTGATGGGTGTGTTTGGATATGAAGACAATCCAGAGAGTGCATTTTATGCCACTGGGTTCATTTTTGCTTTGCTCATTATCTTGTATAGAACTAATAGGAAGATAATTGGTGACAATGGACATCTCTGTTTAACCCTCATTGTTACTTTAAAGCATCAGGAAAGGAGGGGGTTAGAGATTTTTCCCATTATATAAAACTCTAGTCACAATTCAGGTAAAAGTTCTTAATGAGGATCATACATTTTGACGACACTCTGAAACTTTTAGTCTTCCATATTGATTCTCTTTTAATTTAATCAAAGGTTTTTTTTTAAAGCCAATGAATAGAGAATGCAAAGAAGATCGGTATTCAATACTTTGTTCAATAATGATTTGTAAAAGCAGTGATTTGATCCACGCATGAGTGAAAAGTCAGAAAAGGCCACTCGTATGTCAAAAAGAAAGAAAAAAGATGTGTTACAGAAAATTACTGGCGCAGTATAGCCCAGATGCTCTTGCGCCATAAAAAAGCCAAACAATCAATCAATTACAGAAAATTACAAAGCTATATTTATACTACTAACCTTGATGCCTTTTCCACTCAATAGATACTTGTTAATAAAAACTAAAGAAATGGAAATAGCCCTAAAACAAAACAAAACAATGTATCAAAAATTTAAATAATAAGTCTTATTGACAACATTTGGCATAAAGCTGAAATCATACAATGCAGTATGCAAGTAACGTTACTTCCTTATTATAGTGAGTCCAGTAATTGATTTTGCCAAAAAAGAAATAAAAACGAATCACATAACAAATTATATAAAATCAGGAACATTAACAAAAAAACAATACGATGATAACATAAACACATGGTGTTTTTTTAGGACTGCAAACGTTTGGCGAGATTTTACAACCTACCTTGGCAATTCATCTTCAGGACTGCTATAATCAAAAAGTACCCAAATAATATTATACTGATATTTTTAAAATACAGTCAAACCTCGTGAATGTGAACACATTTAACATAGCCTAACCTACTTCTTGAATGCTCATCAAATTATACAGAATTTTCTGTAGTTTTGGTTCTTTTAACATGAACATGATTAACACGAAATATCATTTAACATGAACTGATAATAAACGAGCCTTGGTAAATTTTCTCTGCTTAACACAAAACACACTTTTCCAAAGTCTTCCAACGAAATTTTTTTTAAGTTCTATTGTTTGCTTGCTTGGGATTTTATGGCTCAAGAACCAGAATGGTCCTGCTGCACCGAGACCTTTTTTTTCCAAGAAATCCAAATAAATCTCTTAAGGCCTAGGGAACCAAACCCTGGACTATAGATCTTTATGAAATCTCTGAGTAAACGTTCTTTGCGCCACTGGGAGTCGAACGAGAGTCAGCCCCAAGCTAACGGCATAGTAGACGAACGCATTACCACACCGCAGGGCTTTAAATTCTATCCTTCCTTCAAAACAGAAAGTTCAAAAGAAGGCTAAAATAATGTTATCTTTTAAAGAGAATGTCTTTTGTTCTGAAAGCTCTAGCTGAATAGAGTAACCAGGTTACTTTGACAAGGGTAGAATGATTTTTCATTATTCCATTTCCATCCCCTACCTACTCACACTATGAGCAGGGGAGGACTGCGTCCTCTCAAAGGGAGGGTGTAAGTCCATTGGTCCATAGACTACTAAAAAAAAGTCTAGACTACTGCCCATAATGGCACACCAACACAGTCCGCCCCTGACTATGAGACAGTTCGGAGCCATCTAACCTCCACAATACTTTCTTTTTAAGCATGTATTTTATGGAAAATGGAGTATTTACATATTGATTCCTTCAAACTTCAAATGTAAAAATGAATTACAAAGCACAGAAATCACTGAGTGTACAGAAATAGAAGTGATACAGTAATTTCATATGGTATATTTTTATCTTATCTATGTTCTGCACTTTTTATTTATTGTCCATCATTTTTGGCTGGAGAAAGGGCAGTTACCAAAAATACTTTTTGGAGGGATCGAAAGAGTTCCTGCTCTAAGTCTGGGCCCTGGGTGTACTAACTAGGTGCCCTTATTCACATATAGCAAGAAAAGTTAACATCCGGTTCCGATTTTCAAAAGTATTTTAGACACCGGTTCCAACAACCGGTCCACAGTTTCCAACCGGTTATGATTCAACGCCTAAACATTACATAACAAAAATCAAAGTACATATTTCTCACTTAAAAACATATTATACGAAAAAATAATTCAACCTACCAATAAGATGCAATTACAATAAAGATGCGAATATATTTTGCAAAAAGAGACTCCTGCATACTCAAATGCCCCATTTTAAACTTGATTCGAAATACGTGGAATGAGGAAGTTTCACTAAAGAAAGTTAGCAATTCTTGGAAGAATTATTAATTTAAACACCTGTCAACCCCATTACGGTCACGGAACAGCCGCTAGCAAGCTGCATCTCACTTTCCCAAATTATTATCACATGTAAACAAGCACAACTTCTCCTCCATTCGTTCACTTCACGCTTTCAAAAATACTTGCGTGCTCTGTAAAACTCCCCACCCCCACAACTGCAAAAAAAATTTTTTTAGTAGCAAAAAAATTTACAGTGAAGCCTCTTTAACGGACACCTTCAAACAGCAAAAACCTCTATTTAAAGGACAGTTTTCCAATTCCCAGTCCAAATGCGTGTCATTACCTAACTCTCCCGAATATCGGACACTCCTAGAAGTGGGCAGACTCTAAAGTCCCGTAGTGTCTATTCAAATGTTTTACTGTATTTGCAAAATTTATACGATTGTAAAATGATTATGTATAGTTCAATATATCTTGCTGAAATATTTTTTATTTATAACCCCTATACTTTACCTCACTGATGCAAGTTCATAGCCTCCATCATTTTTTTTTTTTTAATTAAAAAAAACAAAACATAACTAAGTGTATGTAAATGAAATCGTTATTTGGACTGGGTTTCTTGAAAATAACATGTCAATTGTTGTTTTAAATAAAAAAAAAATATTTTTGTGGTGAGTTCTTTGGTGAAGTTATAATTAAAAATGAGGTAATGATTTCCGGTACGAGCTGTTACGTCTTCCTGTTTACACTCCCGTCCGCAGTCGCCGTAACGGATTTAAAAGACTGTCATCTGATAATTTAGATCTCAACGCCCCTTGCTCTCTCTCAGAAAAGAATAATAAAAAGCATACTGTGACTCTTTCAAAGTATATACGATTTTATAATATGCATATATTCGAAATTGTTATTTAATATGAGTATTTTCATATATTTAATTTGGCATTTAACATTTATATTCTCCGTTTTCCAAGTATTGATACCTTGGGGAAAAAGCGGGATCCGTGAATGTTCACCGTGTTGTTGTCATAATTTGTTATTTATTTTAGAAATTAAGTTGAATGATCTAAGAAATACATCGTGTTTCGTATGAAAAACTTTGATTATATTGTATGTTTAAAATTAATGTTCCTTAAGAGCGGCATTGAAATCATATTTTAATTGTTCCATAATTCATTATGGAATACGTTATGGAAATATATGTATTTATTACATATAAATTAAAGATCTACTGTACTTTTCGTACCACTAAACGTTTCCCTTTGTTTTGTTTCCGGATCAAATGTGTATTCTGGGTGCAGTTTAGTGAACTTGTGTCTTTTTTAAAAATTAAATTGCCCTCTTAAAAAAAACAATTCAACACCAAACTTTTTCCAAAGATCACTGATTCACGGTTTCTCTAGCGTCAAATTTTTTTTAAACGTTATTTATTGGGGTCGTTTTTCGGCCAAGAAATACGTTTTCCTACATTTAAAAAAAAAGCGCAATGCCACCTAACTTCAAACATGAGATCCAAAATGGGGGGAACGACCTTCCAACATGGTGGGCACCTTACAGACTGTGGCATCTGCCATGTTGGCAAGTCTGTAAAAAAAGCTGTCAAGGTTTGTGTTTTCTAAAGTATTTCCTAAATTAAAGTGTACTTTATATTATGTGGAAAATACAGTATCCACATAATTTGATATTCCAAATAATGCTGTGTTGTACATTCATAAGCGTAACCTGTCTCAGGAAGAGGGGAAAAGGGCTGTAGCACATCCTTTATTGTCATACACATGACATTCATTTGTAATTTTAATTTTTTTAATGGACTACATTTCCTATCCTTTACCTTCCCCCCCCCCCTCCATTAATTACACTTATAAGTGTACAATGGATAAAGAAAGTAGTTCCACTTAGTGTCGTAGCGATGCCAATGCAGTGGCATTGGGACCCTTGCCCTTATGGGAGCCTTTGGAAGTTGATGCTCTTTAGATAGCATAATTGTCAGATCCTGGCATGGGGTGGTGGGGCCCTTCCTTCCAGGGATTGCATTAGGGCCCAAATTCTATAGTTATGCCACTGGTTCCAGTGTAATTTCAGTTACCAGTCAGCTCCAACTCCAAAGCTACTGCCTAATCGTAAACACTTTTTTCAAAATAATAATATAGCAGAAGCTGGGAAGAAAGCAATTTTGAAACAAAATAATGGGACTGAGGGGCTTAGAAATAAATTTTGGATATTAGATTTTTTTAAAAAGTTGTCCAGTTCACAAGATTATTTAACTGGGCGATTGTTGACATCCACAGTGGAAAAGAGGATGACCGAGACCTTAAATTAACCCAATTGTAGCAGCATCAGAAAAGCACTAGAGCTGACTGCTTTGCATGGTCTTAAAAGATTCAGAGTCCAGAAAACTAGGTTCCAGCAGGACCCCCGTACCATAAAACTCACAAACAAAAATGAAAATGATTAAAAAGCATGAATTTCTTACGGTGAATGGAAAAGAGTCACTCGTTCTTTTAAAAAAATTTTGTGTCGCTTATGTTTAATGAATGACTTAAATGATCTATTTTGCTAGAAGTAAACGTATACCAAAGATTGAATCACATTTAAAGGATTTGAATGAGTCCAAAGAACGTAAATCTCAGAATGCATTCTTCCCAAAAAAGAATGATTTTGCCACCTATATCCTCAACTCAAAGACGAGTTGACTTCACCAACAATCCCAGAATGTATGTCCCGAAGAGAAAATGGATGGGTACTTCAGTACGGATGTTACAATTGAGGACTTACGAAAATGTCCAAATGTGCCGAGGAGAGAGATAATTATATCTTAAACAATATAGTTTTGGTCATTATACAATAGCACATTTTGGAAAAGGCTGTTATTATGCTTGTGGGCTCAGGTTTGATGGGTGGTAAAGCTAGGGTATTTATGGTTTGAAATGTATGTTTTCAATTCCAATACAGTCTCCTTCAAAGTTTTGAGAAATAAAATTAAAACTATAATATTGTTTGAAGAAGGAGAAAGGCCATCAATGACTTTCTATTTCTATGCAGGCACATTGCCAATATAATAAGCAACTTTGTTATAAAAAGTTCATTTTGCTTTGAAATCAAATGGCATGTTATGTTGTCTTTCAAATCTTTAAAATAACTTTGTGGCAGAAATTTTATATGGATTTAATATATTTACTGAATTATTATTTTTTCTTTTCAGACTATTCTTGGAAATATGTGGCGATTCAAGCCATCTAAATATAAAAATGCTGCACCCAAAGTTCCGAAGAAGAACGAAGTATGTATTATCACGATGTAAAGAATTGATTATTGTTTTAACTTTCTCAATTTTTTTTATAAATATTGGTATGCATACATACTTTGGTTTTATACTGATGGATGTACTCCTTGGAAGTGGAGCATTACATCTATCAGTATGCTAGCAATCATTATAATGAATTGTTGTGTCAAACTATCGTGTTTTAATAAACTGAAGCATAATGTAATTTAAAGTTGCTGTTATAAATCAGGGTTGTGTGATCTGTGTTTATATTTCCCGAATGTCCCCATACCATGTTGAAAACTCGGTTTCCATGATAACTAGTTATACAATTTAACAGGTTATTGGGGGGGGGTAACCATTTATGGTAGGTTTTGCACTGTGAGCCTGAGGGTTGAATTCCACATTAAATGATACATCTAACTTGAAAAATTTGTCTGGTTTCCACCAGTATATGGTGAGGTTAAAGCCACACCTTTTCCATACTATGCATTTGGAAGACAGAGGTTTCCAATCTGCAATAGATAGATAATCGTTATTGATGATGATGATATGCAAGGGCAGACTGGGCCGCCGGCCAATCTCCTTCTCCTCAGGCCGTTGTGCCCTCATGGATTATAGGACTCGCATCCTCCGATAATCCAAGGTATGAACCTTTTGAAAGAACTGAGTCCGCCCTTTGATGATATGTATAAATTCCAGAACGTAATGTTTTGCAACAAACCTTCAATCGAACAAAAGTGTTCTACAGAGCATGCATGCATATCACAAGTTTGCTTTATGATTTACATATATATGAGGGTCAGCCAGAAAGTCATGACCATTTGGCTATAATAAATTTAAAAAAATATATTTATTTAAAGATAATAAAGATATATATTTATTAAAACATTATAATTGATTTCTCTGTTCAAAACTGAAAAAACAATTTGTGGCGGTATTGTCACATCAAGCTTTGTACATTGTACTGCTGCAGCAAAGAAGTAATGTAATCCAGTATGTCTTTCGTATCATTGACAGAAGGGATGAAATGTTTGAAATATTATTAGTTGATCTCAAATTTTTTGAACCATTCGGAAATTCTGGTAATGGTCTTGGAAAAGTGTGTTCCTTGGAAAAATATTTGTGATGACAGCCTTACAGTGATTTGAGAAAAGCAATCATTTTGAGTAAAGATGTAAGTATGTTATAAAATATTTGTGATGACAGCCTTGTATTTGAGAAAAAACATTTTAGTAAAGATGTAATATTTTCTACAAAACATTTAATTTCTCTCACACACTCAGGCTTGTTAAATGGAATTTCATATTATTCAAATGAAGGTCGAAATTGACAATGATATTAGTATATTTTCAAGAAAAAAAAGGTCAGTTTTCTGTGGACATATTTTGAAGTGGTAGCAAGCAGGGCCATAGCTAGGGCAGGAAGGCCCAGGAAGACATAAAATCGGCTGAAGTAACTCGCGGGGGAAATATATCCGTGATTAAATAGGGGAAGGTGCAATCTAGACACTATTGCCATTAGTGCAAGACCATCCAGCTATGGTCCTGGTAACAAGTACAAGTTAAATGTCAACAATTACAAGTATATTAACCATGTTTCTCTTTGAAAGCAACTTGTCTCTCAACTTCCATTTGCAATTGTTTCACAAGTTACCACTATAGCTTTGTAATCATTCATGAATATTGAGAGAACATTCAAAGAATGAGATACAAATTGCATTGTTTAAAATAATTTTGAATTTGTAAAAAAAAGGGAATTTGCAATTCATCTGCACATTAAGACCTTAATATGATTTTTTTTTCATAAGATAATAGAAAAAAAATGGTTCATCCCATGATTGTTTAGTAATGTACATCACACTTTTCAACACATGCTTTGAGGTATATAAGTAGAATAAGAGTTCTAATGTAACCGCTATAGATTCTATAAAAAAGTGGATGTTCAGAGGGGTTGTCTTGTAATACAGGTCTGTAGGTTGGGGGAGGGTACATCAAATTAAACAAAAAACAATTGAAATTATATAAATTACACACACATGGCCAAACTAGTCATATTAGCATGCAAAATATAAAATTAAGAAATATGGTTTCTGGCAATTTGAAATTCTAAATGCAGGCTATGAAATACAACTTTTTAAAATAGAAAAGAATGGTAATTTTCATGTTGCAATTTAAATTCAGGAAATAGAACATTTTATTATCCTCAACGGACACAAAGGTGTCCATTAATATATTCAATTTCTTGAATATTTCCTGAGATCACAGGGCTGGGAGCTTGTTCTGTGAGAGTTCTGTGAAGTTCTTCGTGAAAATTCTACTAATGAGGTTCTTCATTGGAATCAAACTGAGTTTGAAATGCCAAAAATAGAGGGGTTCTAAAATTTGAATTTCATTTTAAATGGAAAGGAATTTTTTGCCGTGATAAAATGTTGAAGGTAAAGGTTACCACTAAATTATTTACTCCATTCAAGGTGAACAGGGAGCGAAATCCCTCCTTCTCAATCTCCAAAATGTGGTTGCTCTTGGATGAAGAGGATGGTTTCGGGGGGGATTGTGCAAGGGTTTCATTGGGAAGGGTGGCCGCCGGAGGCGGCGCTGTAATCCCAGACAGGACTGAGGATGGTTTCCAAACAGAAATAAATTTGGAATTGAACCAATGGGGGTGTGAGGGGAGGAGATCCATTTTGAGATGAAGTGTCCATTAAGGAAAATGGTTGCTTCATAGAGATGGTCATTCAGAGAGGTTTTACTATATGTATATATGGTTCGTTTTAAAGGTGGTCATTCAGAGAGGTTTTATTGTGTATATATATATGTATGGTCTGTTTGAAAGTAGCTTCACACACTAACAAGAACCCCAATTGTGTACATCTATCATATTTTGATGAACGTGTTAAAAAAAAATACTGACAATATTCTTATCAGATCACTGTTTATTTTTCATTTGTAAAGTCGTAATATCAATGTACTACGTAACTATAAACAATAATACAGACGATATGTATTAAAAGTACAACATATTAAACTACAATGAAAGGTCCCAAGAAAATATCAGCAAGGATATAACACGCCGGGGACCTTAAAATTATAATCTAATACCAAAGATGTCACATGACCAATTGGGAATCACTCTTCCTTTTAATATATTTTTTCTAATTTTTTTGTTTTAGTTTGCATTACCCTGTGTCAAATATTTTCTTGGTCTTTTTTTAATGTTTCTTTGCTTTTCATTTTTTTTTTTTGTAATTCCTCTGATAACCCATTGCAAAGTTTTGCACTTTTATAATTTATATTATTCCTTCCAATTTCGATTCTTATTTTTGGAAGTAATAGGTCATTGTAGTTATGACACGTATTTCTGTCTTTTTCGTTTAATTTTATTCTTATAAGTTCAGTGTGATTGCCTTCCCTTATTTTTGTATACATTTTAACCAAGACAGTGTGGTCATGTAAATGTTCTATTGGTAATATATTGTATTTCAAAAATAAGTTTTTCCAGTTTAATCTTTTATCTTTTTTTCTGAATGTTTTTCAATACATTTTTATTTACCAAGCCTAGTTCCTCCATACACAATTACAATATGTCAGGTGACGGTAGATCAACGAATAAAACAGTTCTATGCTTGTTTTTTTCTGTTATCGTTGTGCTAATTCTTCTTAGAATTCCTAAGCTTTTACTTATTTTGTTTGCTGTTTTATCTATATGGTCATTCCAGTTCGATTTATTAGTTAATTGAATTCCTAAGAATTCAATTTTATCAACAATTTCAGTCGTTTTGTTATTAACTGTGAGTGTAATGTTTTTTTATATCTTTGTTTATTCTTTTGCTTCTGTATTAGTATTTCTTATTGTTACTGATTATCTGATAACAAATTATAATTAGTGTTCAACCAAACCTGTTATGGTTATTGCATAAAGCATAACAAACTTAGTTGTGTTTGTTAGGAAAAAACATCTGTTTATGCTAGAAGGCCTGGATTGAACTATTTAATAATTATCTATTTGATTGCTTTGTTTCAGGGTTGGATTACAGACTTGTCTATTGATACACCAATATCCTGTTCTAATCACATTAAAGCTAGCGCTGCTTATGTAGCTTTTAATATTGAATGTGGTGGTATGTATTTATTTAGGAAAATGGTATTTACTTTTTAAATGTTATTTTTAATATCATGAACTACGATTTGTATTTCCGTTACATTTGTGTATATATATTGCTAGCACCTGTTTAGTAATTTAGTAACACGTAACTTCATTAAAAGTCTTTTAATTCACTGATATGGTTGCATATTGAAGTGCATGTTAACTTTCTGTCTACATATTCTCATTTTTTTCTTGCAGCAGAAAGCTGCTATTTTCTTTGGTACAGTGAATAAATAAATCACATTTCTGGAATTAAATCAAATGAAACCCAAAACATTGTTAAGATTATTTTTATTATACTTTTATTTAAAGGTGGTGGCAGTTTAGGAGTTTTGCCTTTGGATGCTTTCGGTAGCAAACGGACTAATTTACCAAGACTGAATGCACATGCTGGTAAGTTAATAAAGAATTACTTCATTTTGATCCATTGAAATTAGACTGTAAGTTTTAAATTTGAGGTTCAATTCTGTATTTGCCAACTGTACAATTATCTCGCTGTTCTATTTACATTGCTGTTAATATATATTTATAGACATGATATATAATATCCATAACCAATGTGTTATATGTATATGTCATACATATTATAACATGCTCAAAAATTTATGCCATAGATGCCATCACAGATTTTGGGTTTTGTCCCTATGACGATGGAATCTTAGCTACAGGGTCTCAAGATCATCATGTATGTCTTTAAAACAACTATTTTGAATTTCATAACCATGTTGTACCATATTTACCGAAACGATTATTGATACCATGCCATCTTATCTTATAAAGGTAAAAATTTGGAGAATTGCTGACAGCCCGTCTCTTGTAAACATTCCTTCTAATTATATGCAAGATTTGCTCCTCGAAGACAGAGTGGAAACACTAGCATTCCATCCAGTTACAGATTGCCTGTTGACTACAGCTGACGGCAACAAAGTTCGAATCTGGGACATTTCCACAAAGTCTCAAATACATGGTAATCACACTTCCAAATTGAAATGCTGTAGTCTTTTATTTTAGAGTTTGTTCGGTGCGTACACACCATTAGTATTTTGTACATCGTTATTGTCTTGTTCTAAATTTCTTTAAAGGAAAAAAATGCCCTCTGGAAATAGGTACACTGATTAAAATACATACACATAGGTGCCAATCCTTCCGATTTTTTATCGGTCTTCCGGTCGGAAAACGATTTCGTCCGATTTTCAGAGATTTCGTCTAAAATCCCCAGTGTTTTTTAAAATGCTGATTTTTTTAAAAAAAATTTGAATACCTATTTTTCTTGATGCGTATTTATTTAAATTTTTATGCATATGTGCATATTTAATGATAAATATGCATAAATAAACTCAAATATCTGTAAAAAAGCCAGAAAAATTCGTCTGCCGTTGATGGCACATGCGTGGCGTGACGTGGAATTTTAGCTCCAGCTGTGACGTAGAGTGATGCCCCGCGCAATGAAGTCATGCATCTGGACTTGTAGTTATTTGGGGAGGAAAGAAAGAATGCGCTACATTGACAAGGTTTTGGTCGAGCACGTGACTTTATTTAGGGAAGCCATGTTAGACGTGTCTGATATTTCTTTGCTCTGGAAAGAAAGTTTTGTTTTTAGGTGTTTTTGAAAACAACGTTATAATGTCGACCGTTAATAAAAGGTACTACCAAACGTTTAAAGCTGAATATATGAAGATGTTTAATTTTATTCAAAAATCAAAACTGGATCTAAAATATGCTTTCTGCACGTGTTGCGGTAAAGACATAAGCATTACTCACGGTGGTAAACGTGATATTACTTTGCAGTCAGATACCGTTAAATATAAGGCGTTTAAGGCTGTAGAGTCTAATCATAGTATCAAGCCTTCATTTTTTGCATTTAACGATACCTCCTTTATTAACGCTGAATGTTTATTTACATCGTTTTTGATCGAACATAATTTGCCAATGAATTGCAGCGATCATGCGTGGACACTCTTTAGGAAAATGTTTCCTGACAGCAGTATTGCAAAACAATATGGATCTGCAAGGACCAAAACTTCTGCAATTATGAAAGAAATGTCTGCAAAGGAATCCTCATCACTTGTTGAAAATTTAAGGTGCTATCCATTTTCAATTGCAACTGATGGAAGCAACGATGTTGATTCAAAGCTGTATCCAATAGTGGTAACTTTCTTCGATCCTTTATGTGAAAAAATTGTGAATTGTCTTTTATCTATGCCATCTTTGAAAGAAGATGCTACTGGGTTAAATATTGGAAATCTTCTGGTAAGTGCTTTACAATCTAAAAACCTTGCGATTTCTAATTGTGTTGCCTTTAGCTGTGATAATGCACCTGTTATGATAGGAAAAAAAGCAGGTGTAGCAGCGGTGTTAAAGAATCATCACCAAAATATTGAAATTATGGGCTGTTCCTGCCACCTTATTAACTTAGCAGCTGAAAAGAGTGCTGCATGTTTGCCATTTAAAATCGATGAAATTTTGGTAGACATTTACTATTACTTACAAAAGAGTTCGAAAAGAAAAGATAGGTTGAAAATTCTTCAAGAATTTCATGAGACTGATATAAAAAAGGTACTAAAACACGTTAGCACTCGTTGGTTGTCTGTTGGAAAGTGCTTAGAGCGTATAATCCAGCAGTGGCAACCTTTGATCAGTTTTTTTAAGGAAGAGGCCATGAAAAGGAATCAAATCACCCCACTTTCTTTCTTTACTATTCCCTCTATCAAAGTTTCGGTTGAAAATGCAGATAAAGTGAAAGAACGTAACAGCAAAAAAGCATCGCAGAAATTAAAAAGGAAAGCTCAAAATTATGTGGATATTTCTAAGAAACAAAAAACTGAAAACTCCATGTCTCGTGAAGAAAGGTTGTTTTATTTTCTGTCGGAAGATATCAATAAGGCTTTCTGTTTATTTTTATCTTATACTGTGCCTGTATTTAAAAAAGCAAATGCTCAACTTCAGTCTGCGGAACCGTATATTCATATGCTAAAATCTGTTCTCTTAAAATTGTACAGAGAAATGCTAGTGATATTTTGAAAGTCCACTATCATTAGAGGAGTAATCAAAAAGATGATGTTGATATCTTAATTGGAAATGGAACACTGAAAGTAATCCAAGATTTTAACATCCATGATAAAAATGAATTTTATGAAAACGTCAGAAGCTATTTCATAGCAGCATGTGACTACATGCACAATAAATTTCCTTTTGAGTTAGAAGTGTTACATCATGCAGAGATTACACGAATATCGAATTTTGAAAATGCATCATTTTCCAGCTTAAAATATTTTACAGAAAAATTTCCTGTTCTTTTGTTCAATAATACAGAAGATGAAGCTGTTGATGCTTTACAAACAGAATTCAGTGAGTTCCAGGCTTTCGAAGTTCCACAAACTGTGAGTAATGAAGGTAGCATTGATGCACAATGGGCAGCCATAGGTAAAATAAAAAATGATACTTGTGAATTAAAATTTAAACGACTTTCTCAGGTTATGCTGTCAATACTTACGATCCCTCACAGTAATGCAGCATGCGAGAGAGTCTTCAGTCAAGTGAAGAAAATTAGAACTGACTTCAGGTCAACCATGTCTGATGACACATTAGAAAATTTACTAATAGTTAAATGCAGACAACATGTGAAATGTTACAAGAATGTATTTGACAAAAAATTTCTCGAAAATGCAAAATCTTGCGGTGGCGCAGTGTGGTAACGCGTTCTCCTATTGCGCGGCTAATCCGGGTTCGACTCCCAGCAGTGCAAAAAGAACGCTTACTCAGAGATCTCATAAAGATCGCACTGCTCACTGTAGTCCGGGGTTTGGTTCCCTAGGCCTTAAGAGGTTCGGATTCCTCGGAAAACAGTAGGTCCCGGCGCAGCATGACCACTGTAGTCTTTGAGCCGTAAAACCAAAAAACAAACAAACAAACAAGCAAAATCTTGCACTACAGCATTTGTAAATTCTAAGAATTAATATTGTGTTTAATACAGTTTAATCCTCTATTATTATTAATTTAATAAATACTTAATTTCCTCATTGTGCCCTTTTTTCATAAATTATGTATGATTTTGTTTAATTAAAAAATGGTGGCCTGCACCTGCGACTGACTACAGATTTTTCACTTCTAGAAGTTGGCACCTATGCGTATAGATCGTTGCAGTCATAGAGCAATGAAGAAATACAAAACAACAATATATGACAATACAAAATTAAAATCATTACATGAATTGATGCATTATTTCTGCTGTTTCTTTATAATCCATGATGTTGTTGGAAAGGTTGATTTCATCTATTTCATCTAGGCAGTTCTGTATTTCAAGTTAGGCTTGGGACTGAAGTCACTAAAATGCTGAGGTATAAAAACTAACTGTGCTCGCGAGATGGTGTATAAAAATGGGAAGAGACAGATAAAGCCTTATCTAGACTCGGAAGAAAGTGGGATGATGATCGAAAGTATATGCGAAATGTGCTCATATATTCTTCGCTCAGTAGGTATTGGCAAAGAAAGGGTCAGCGTTGTCAAGAATTTTAAACTATCCCTGCAGTGGTAACGTAATGTGTTTGCCTAGCATGTGGTTATCCCAAATGCAGCTTCAAACTGTGCCAAAAAAATAAAATAGATAAATAAAAGAATGCTTACTGATAGCTCACTGTCATCCAGGGGTGGGTTACCTTTAAAGGTTCGAATTTCTCGGAAAAGTGTAGTTTTACATTGCTCCACCAATACCTTGAGAGTTAAGCAAAAATATTAGAACCCTGTTTATTCCATAGAAGAGGTATTAGTATAACAGTGTAAGGGTAAATAAGCTATGAGTTAATGATCTATGCGGTGACATTTTTCTGTCTGAAAATTGATAAAAACTCTTTTAATATTTTTTTATAATTTTATTTATTTTTAGTCACGATAGATGACAAAATAATATCAAATTACTTCCTTTTCATGTCAACAAATGACGATATAATTTTACGTAACTTTCTTTAGCAGTAAAACGTATCATCTATATTGTTGTTACTTAATGTCGGTAATGGCTTATTGTGTGCAATTTATCAATTAAACTTTATCAGAAATGTATATGTAAATGAAAAACAACTACTATAGGATTCACTATTATCCACGGTTAGTCTTAGAACGTATGATTTATGGATAAGACAGTCCTACTGTATAATGCTTATTTAGTAACATAGTTGTTACTTTGTATCAATTTTTATGAAATTGGGATTTTTAATGTTGGTGTTACACTTTCATGATTTTAAGATTTTTATGTCTGTTTTGCGAATTTTTGCATTTGTTTCAAGAACAAATTACTGCCTCACTCGTGAGCCTAAAAAAGCAGTTTAACGAGCATTTGAGGAGGTTAGGAAGCAAAGGTGTAAATGATAAAGTTAAGCTTTTGAGAAAACGTTCAATAAGTTGATGTAGTTTAATGAATTCGTACCATTATTTTACGCAGAACGAGCAATGCCTTTACTATTTCAAAGCTTTGTCTTATCCAAGTTATGTGATAGAAGCATGTAGGTTATTTTATCATAAACCTACATCATTTTCTCAAATACAACCTTCAAAAATTTTTGTCACCCCTTGCTTCAACCTCCCCCTCGTTTGATATTTTTCGGGCCACCACAGCTAAAAATAAGATACAAACACTAAAGATTGTAATGTAGTTACTTCTCCACTATTGTCTTTAGTACTTTTTTGGATGATGGGTTACGAACTGTGGTTTTTTAAAATGTTTACAGTTAACAGTCATGATGACGTTGTTCAGAGCTTTTCTTGGAAGGCAGATGGACAGCAGCTTGCTAGCTGTGGAAGAGATAAAAAGCTGCGCATTTGGGACCCAAGGGATGAAACACAATCTTTGGTAGGTTGTCTTTTTTTTCCTTCTTAGACATTTGGTTTTCTACCATAGCCATACTAAGGCATCTCAGTTACTGTGGTAGTATGCACCATTGTTTAATTTGCATGCTTTTTTGATTTTCTTGGGGAAAGAAAATATCCTTACTCGCCTTTCCTCCCTTACACAGCAGGTGCAGAGCCCACGTAATTATATTAAGTCCTATATCAATCTGAAAAATGATCAAACTGAAAAATGATATACCATAAATCAATACTCTGATTTGGTTCTTGAAAAAGCATCCTGAAACAAAAAGAATTGTACTAATGAGAGAGTTAAGAGCAAAGACATTTATAGTATTCTGTTATATTAAATATTACATCATAATGTGGGTTATGACTTCTCCCTGCCACCATGTATACCAATGATAGTCATTAACAGGGTGGCTACAAAATTTGGGAATTGTAAGGGAGTTTTATCATGTGGGTAAAATCAGGGAATTCCGCCAAAATGACCCCAAAGTCAGGGAAATTTCAGTTCTCACTTTTCCTGTAACTCCTTTATGACATATCACGGCCACACTGATTTCCCCAAGTTCAAGATATTGTTTTCATTTTTGTTAGAGAAACTCCCTTCCCTTCTTACTTTCATTACCTTGCTAACTGAACTTATGAGTTTACATATATGCTCACAGGTTTATAATTAAAAATTGATTCTTTCCAGCTGTACCTGAAAAATATTAAACAATCCTAACCGCAAGCTAGTTAAAGGCATTATCCTATCGATGGTTTCAAAAGCCTAGCTTATGCCGCCGCATCTGTGTTTAGATGATTAAAACTCTGTTCCAAGTGAATTTTTTTAGTTTCGCTGACCACGTACAACCATAACAATTTGTACAATGAATTTGAAATCCGAAGATGATGAGTCGGACAGCTAGATTTGGTAACTTTTCATCACATCTAGAAATGTATCTGTTTCAAAAATCATGATATTATGCTAGTGGCAGTTTTTAATTGCCCTTTAGTGACTTTAGAATTTCCAGCCGCCGTTTGACTTCTTGGATCATAATATGACGAACGAATATATTTTTTGGCTGAGGCACGTTTCTGTGTTAAGCAAGTATTTCAAAGGACTTTCCTCCCAAACGTTGATTTGTGTTCAGATCATTAAAAATTAATGTAAGTTTCTTCTAAATGTCCTTTACTCTTTCTTTTCACTGCATCTTTAAATTAAGCATTCTATGTCTCCCACTTTTTTTAGTAATATAACTTAATATATAATATTAACATAATGTAATATTTAGCTTGAGAGTTAAAACATAGAGTTTCTGACAGAATTACACCTTTTTGCTGTAAAAGAAAATAATGATTTTCCAAATCTAAAATTGCCCTTGCCACTGAGATGTAAGATGTATGTATGTTGTATATATACTCGTGTTTATAAAAATTGCAACACCATGAAGGACTCGTCCGAATTGAATGAAATTTAATGTACAAACGACCTGTGTTGATACAAATAAACGATTAAAATTACAAAGCAAAAAAACAATATTACATGTCGAAAATCAGTATTTGGTGAAGCCACCACGCGCTGCAATAAGTGATGCTATACGACGTGGCATGGAATCAAACAGATGTTGAATGTGTGCCTGAGGAAGAGCATTCCAGATTGCTTGTATGCGACCCCAAAGTTCATCTGTAGTAGCTATGGGACGAGGATCACGAGCGAGACGCCGACCAACGAAATCCCACACATGTTCAATCGGCGACATATCCGGCGAATAGGCAGGCCAAGGAAGAAGCTGTATCTGTTGTGATGAAAAGAAGTCTTGAACATTCCTGGCAATATGTGGGCGGGCATTGTCCTGTTGAAATACAGCTCCGGGAATGCCTTGAAGGAAGGGAACAACTTCGGGCTCCAGAACTTCATTGATGTACCGGTTGCTGTTAAGATTACCCACAATTCGTAGCAGCTGAGATCGTCCATGATATGCAATCGCACCATAGGACGTTGGATAACGCACTCCGGAAGGTGGCGTTCACCGGTATAGCGTCTAACACGGATGCGGCCATCACTGTACCCCAAATTAAAGCGGGATTCATCAGAAAACACCACTTGTTGCCAATCAGCACGCCAGTCTCTATGTCCATGAGCCCATTGTAGCCGCAGGCGCCGATGGTTTTGCGTCAGGAGGATCCTGTATAAAGGAACTCTTGCACGCAGTCCACGGTGCAGTAGACGCCGACGAATTGATGAAGCACACAATGATACACCTGTAGCAGTGCACCAACGTTCTGCCAACTGTCCAGATGAAGCAAAACGGTCCGTCACCGCCATGCGGACCAGGTGTCTATCATCCCGTGCTGACGTCACCTTTCGGCGTCCACTCCCGGATTTCTGAGTTGTCTGGTTCTCTTGAACCCACTGCTTCCACACTCGCATCACTGTGCTGCTGTTACGCCCCATACGAGCTGCTATTGCACGATAAGAAAACCCTCCTTCACGAAAGCCGATCATTCATCCCCGTTCAAACTCCGTAACTTGCTGAAATGTCGCCCTCTTTCGACGTAGAGGCATAATGATGCCTCTTTTTCTCCAAATATAAAAAAGCTCTAGTTTGAGCTACTTAAACGTGGGTGGCAAAAATTATTGTATAAGGCATAGTGACGTCTCATGTAACGTTTACCACTAGCAGATAGCCATACACGCCCCGCTACAGCCCTCTATTTATACGGATCCATCAGCAGTTCAGAGGGCGCTGCTCAGCCCATGCATACGCAGTGACTCTGAAATTCTAATCATTTGAATAGCATACCCTAATTTGCATTTCCTGAAAGTTTCAGCTCAATCACATGATTCCTTCATGGTATTGCAATTTTTACAAACAGGAGTATATGTAATTATATTAAATTACCGAATATGTGATGGGCTCATTAACCTAAATTAAAATAGCATTTTTCTCTACAAGTCTTGAGATTTGTAGTTTTAAACTGCGAAATATATATATATATGCAGTAAAACTTCCTGGAGGTAATTACATTATGTATTCGATGTAGTTTATTGACGAATGTAAACTTACATTTAAATTATCAATCCCTTAACTAATGAAATCATGTAGCATATTGTAGTTTCCTCGTGTTACACGTCATCCTTTAATTGATTTGTGCTAATTTCTCTATTGACAAGTTGAGAAATTTTGATGCCTGAAAATTCCTGATCATATTCGTGAATATTTCCATGTCTAAAAATACGAGACTTAATCACTGACGTTTGCTACCCAAAAATTATTTAGGCATTCTGGGTCTGAGCTTTTTTCACACATTCACAAATATTACTCTCCTCAAAATAGTGGCACTATAAAGTACTTATTATTTATTCATGAAAAATGCTCAGAAAACTAAAATAACAAATTTCATGAAAACCTTTCGTGGCTCATTGTAATTGGTGCCCGCACCCTGCCATTGAGAAACACTGACTTAATGAACAATGACCTTATTTGTTTCTCAGTTCACATCTGTTAAAATTTCCCATCCTTTGCTTCCATGTGTTTGTGATGAATAAAAAATGTCTTTTATTTTATAAAGAATATTTATTTATTTTTGTACCACAAAAAATCAGGGAAATTTTAAGCAAAGTTTCTGGAAATCAGGGAAATGTCAAGGAATTTTTTTTCCTAGATTTTGTAGCCACCGTGATTGAGATTTATCTGCGAGCAATTTTGGAATATAAAACTTCAAAGGAAATGTGTTTGATATATGTAAAACTGATATTTACTTTCTAATTTTTTTTCTTTTTGCTTGAATAACATGAGTGTGACCACTGAAAAAATATGTTGATATAGTTGAACACAAAGTTGTGCAAAAGGGGGTGGGTTTACCACCATTTATGAACAATATATTATTAACTACAAAGTATAATTCCTTATATGAGACAATTTTGTTTTTAACTAACCCGCTTTTTAAATGCAGTGTACGGGCCTGATTGAACATATTGAGAAAAGCAAGGTATTGGTTGCAAAGGGCTACCATTATTAAATTCAAAGTACAAGCATAAGCTATATATAGGTAACGTGTGAAATTGCCAGGAACCACAACCCAGTGTCCTCGCCATCAAGTTGTACAATTCGATAGCTTTTATCTTATGAAACAGATTTTGCATTTCTATCATGGAAAAATGGATGAAACAGGGAGGTTGAACAATTTGCCAACCCATAGTTGTATACAAGCTATGTCTTTAACATACTCTTATGACAGAAAACACTCAAGACATTGCCATCCATGATGAAAGAAACCGATTGTGTAAGTAAATAACATACACAGGATCTTAATAAAAATAATCGCACTGCTCACTGTAGTCCAGGGTTTGGTTCCCTAGGCCTTAAGAGGTTCAGATTCCTTGGAAAACTGTAGGTCCCGGCGCAGCATGACCACTGTAGTCTTTGAGCCGTAAAACCAAAAAACAAACAAACAAACAATAATAAAAATGGGTAGCATAAAAATTCCAGATGTTGATCATGAGAAGTGAGATATAGATAATAACCCGTACACTGGACCTTGTGGTGGCAGGGTCGCTGCTAACAGTAATGGGCCCTGATACCAATTTTGGTACCGGATCTCCTAATAAAAATGTATTAAACAACGTGGGGCCCCTCCAAACTCTAAACTCGGGTAAAAAAAAATTAGAGTCGCAGGCCCCGGTACTGTGGTGCTCGTATCCCCAACCAAACGACTGCCCTGGGTAGTGGTGCAGTGATGATGCATTCATCTAACACATCGTTATCCTGGGTTTGACTCCCAATGGTGCCTCCCCCCCCCTCAAAAAAGAATGCATACCGACTAACTGCTTACTGTAGTCCGTGGATCGATTCCCTAGGCCATAAGAGGTTCGGATGCTCTGGAAAACTGTAGTTCCCAGCGTAGCATGACTCTTGCTATCCTTGTGCCCTAAAATCCGAGCAAACAAATTTACGTTATCTGAATCTAATGATCACCTCACTTGGTTAGATATCCGCATTTTTCTGAATGATGTATAGGACTTCGTTTTTTTCTGTAATGTTAATTTTTATGTATTTGTGCTCAAACATTAAATCTGTTTTGTGTCATCTTATGTTAATATTTTGTTTTACACTTTATACCTAGGTGACATCAAGTCATGCTAATAATCGAGATGTGAGAGTTGTTTGGCTGGGTGATAGGACGAAAATTCTTACTTCAGGATTTGGATCTGTAAGTGGAACTATATAAATGTACTCTTTTATATAATTTTTGTTTTCGACTTGTATTTTTGTAGCATTTTTATCTAGATAATATATTTAGCATTCCATTCAGAGCGTTTCCAGTACTTTTTCTTTTAATCATTTTTTATTGTTTAGAATTTTTTTTTTATGTAATTCTGTGTCTTTGATGTCAATGTGAATCTTCCTGATTCCTGAAAGTGATTCTCGCATATAACAAGGGCTCAACGAATCACAGCGAATCACTTGCACTAGACTCGCCATCGACCAGAGTCACCAGTTTCAATAAGAAAATCTAAGAATCTGGTAGGAAAAGATTTCCTACTCATAAACTCTAAAAATCTAGTCGCCATTGGGGATTGGATTCGATGAGCCCTGGTTAGAACCTTCACCATCTGTAACGAAATAAAATAGAACTTCTCTCTTAATGTGCTCAGCCTGTAATCTGTGCACTATACTTTTTAGAATTTTAATTGCATCTATTTTTTCTGTAGAAATGTTAATTTCATTATTTAGGGACGAGAAAGGGAAGTTATTATTCGAGATGTGCGGAACATTGTAGAGCCTCTTGCTACATATTATGGCGAATCATCCATGGGGTATGTCTGGACAAATGTGTATAAACTTAACTGTTTTAATCGTTTAGGATTTTTATAATTTTTTGTTTCTTGTGTTATGAAATGTGGCATAAATATTTTGAAGTTTTCGATTATTATTGGTTTTAAGGTGTCCAAAGTTTAACATACTGTGTTTCAGTGTAAAGTTGGTGAAAATCTCAGTAAATTCAGAGATATAGAAGATAATGTGGTACTTACCTGTTAAAGCGGCCCCAAGATTAAGGTCTTACCAAGGTCTTTGCCAAACTCGTGAATCATCCAAACTCGTTATCAGCTATAGAAACCATCTTACATAATGAAATATCATTTTCCAGATGTTTTTACAATCCAGTAATTTTCCTGAATCAGTATATACCCTAGTGGGGGTTCTCCCCCCCCCCCCCAATTTAAGATTGTCTTCGAAATCATACGTGAATATTGGAAGGGTTGAATCAATGGTTTCCTGAAAATTTGCTTTTTGTAAGTAAGACAATAAACAACTTTTTTTCTTTGTTATTTAAATACTGTTAGTATCACATTTTAAGGAAACAAATGATTTTCAAAAACACGAATGCTATCCAGAATACGAAAATAAAAACTTTAATTCAAAAGCAACATAATGAGAATAAACACATGGGCCATTTCTTTAGGACCGTAAATGAAAGGCAACACCTCTGCCTACCTTGGCGATACATCACGGTCACTTGATGACTTATCCCAGAGGGGCTTTAACAGGCAAGTACCTGCAATTTATTCAATACATGAAATTATGTTATTCTATACATAAAATTAACATTATTTCATGCATCAAGAAGCTTAGGCATTGACCCTGTGTTGGTGCAGTCATAATATGTTCACCTAGCATACCGTTAACCTAGGTTCTATTCTCAATGATGCCAAAAAAAAAAGGAAAACACCGACAAACTACTCACTGTAGTCTGGGAGTTGGTTCTCTAGACCTTAAGAGGTGCAGCATAGCTTTTTATGTCCTTCCACCACAAATCAAACACAATCTTAAGCGATCTTTGGAAGAAGTCTACAAAGGCTAAAATCTGTTAGTTTAATTGAAACTCTGTCTGACCTGTTTCTCACAGATTTGGCCTTGCTGTCCTTGCTCTATAAAAACACAATCAACCAACTATTAGTTCAATTTGAAAGCCATAAAGCAATTTGATAAATATAAATAATCATTCATTAAAAGAGTACTTCCAAATAACTATAAGAAATGCATTGATTTAATGCTGAAAGTGCAATTTATTATTATTTTTTTTTTATTATTATTATTATTTTCCTTTTTTTTTGGAGATGAAAAAGAATCAAGGTTCTAAGGTGTATATATATATATATGCAGCAGAATCTGGTAAAGTGACTACCTTGGTAAATTGATTACCTGAATAAAGTGAGCATTTTCTATAAGAGAAAATTTGTAGGGACTTAGTCTTGCCCATTTCAAAGTCTGTTGAGTATAGTGGCTATCTCTCTATGATGTCCATTGCAGTCCTATACCAAAGGTGGTCACTGTAGGTAGGTTATACTGTGCGTGTTTATATATACAGCGTAACTCGGTTAATATGAGAAAGTAATAGTGTGTAAAATTTCTCGTATTACTCTTTACTCATAAAACCCGTGAAAGGAATAAAAATTTAAAATTACACACACGTAATAATTACTAGAATTAACTTGGATAATTTTCTTAGTGAAAAATTAACTTTTTATCAAGTAATAAAGACAGAATCTTCAGCCTTACACATATGAGGTTTATTTTTATTACACTGTAAATAAATACACATATGGTCTCATTTCACTTAATTGCACCTCAACAGTTATTGAAAAAATCAGTAGGTTTTGATTATTTGCTTGGCATATTCATTTGTGCATCTTGTATATCTCGATGTTTTCTTTTCCTCCATTTTCGTCGGAAAAAAAAACGAAAAAATGGTATGGAAAAGAGACAAATCGCATTAAAGTTGGACAGATATTTTTCTCGTATTTGTCGAGATTCTACTTTTGTGCTCGTAAAAAGCGTGAAACTCTTAATATAGTTAAATAGTGAACCAAACTTAACGTGCAGATTGCTCGTATTGAGTTCAACTGTATATATCTTTGTGTGTACGTAAATCAGTAAAAGTCATCCAGTTGTGACATTTAAAAAAATATATGCAATTTAAACAGCATGTTTTATAAACACTCTCAGAGAATTTTAAGTATTTTCTGCTGAAGTGTACCTGTTAACTAAAAATTAAGATCATCAGAAAAATAAACCTGATCATGTAAAAATAAATTACAACATCATATAATATATATCTGTATGTCACCCATCACAGTGACATCATTTTCATAACTTTCATGAATTATATGTTTTTACTGGTACATAACAATGTGTTCGCATTGTTGTTCAATTATAAATTATATGAAGAATGATATTTTGCTGTAGGGTTTTGATTCCACTTTTTGATCCTGACACCAATATGCTGTTTATGGTTGGCAAGGTGAGCTTAAATTTGGAATATAATTATTTGTAGTAATGTATAAAGTTAGGAATATATTCTGAGATTATAGCTGGAATCTTTCCACTTTAAACGTTTTGTGCCTTTTATTTTTTACAAGTTACACACTGAAGAGGTTTTAAATTTATCGCAACTAATGCTTTATCATGTTTTGCTTCTGCCATTGTCATTTTATGATATCATAAATCATTATATTCTTGTTTCCATAAACTAAACAACGTATAGAAAAATTGTGGTAGCTCTAAAACTAAGCAACCAATTTGGATGCAATTTGGTGGTAATCTGTATCATATCATATGTAACCAAAAAATGTAAGCACACATGACACAAAGCATTTACATTTTGTATTCGCTATATGAATAAAAAAAAAGTAACTCATAAATACGAGTATCAAGATTAAATAGAAAAATGTGCCTCAATTCGCAGTCAGGTCACTCTGAGTAGCCAATGCAGACCTGGCATCATTGTGCTATGCAGTTGTTAATGTTCTCAGTGTGATCTATGAGTAACAATATCCTTTGTTTACACAAAGTAGTTCAAAGCTCGTGTGGGGTTTGAGAAGAAGGTTGAAGGACCCATAACATGTTACGGGCATGCCAACATGCATCTCAGACATCTGTATGATATTCAGGTCAGGGGAACTGGCCACTCCATGCTATTTATAGTCCCTTCTTCAAGATATTTTGGCACACAGGGTCAAGCTGTGTGAAGGCAGACAGTATCTGCCCACAGTACAAATGAATTGCCCATTGCACCCATACGTAAATGAACAATGGTCTCCAAGATCCTTTCTCTATACCTCTGACCACTGCAGTTTCCATGTGGTATCATGTTAAAGTCAAAGTATGTCTCCCTCATACAAGCACACTATTTCCATCATGTGTGTCATTTTCCTGGGCATTAGAGAGATGATATTATCTGTCCCCCTCCCTCCCACCTGCAGATGTAAACTTAAGGTATACGTTATAACACAAACCTTGACTTATCTGTGAAAAGTATGGATCTCTACTGTCCTGTTCACATTCATGCCTAATTGAAACATTCTCTTCTGTGGCTTGAGGTTAAGGGCCTGTATAATACAAGTGCCTTAGCATACAGGCCTTTATGTAGTCCTCCGCATAATTTTAAGGTTGATACCATTCGTACTGTAGCTACAGCAAGCTGAGATGAATCGGAGTATCAATCTTGTTTTGCTCTGTAAAAAGCCACAAGTATCAGTCATCTGAGGAGGTCGTAGTGCTTGGCCTGCTGATCGAAATGTACTTTTCTTTCGAACGTTTCACCATCTAATCACGCCATACCATCGGCGTTGGTATCACTACGCCAATAAACGTTGATGGATTGACATTGTTGTTTGATTTAATCTGCGTAGTGTTCGATTTATATAAAATAAATACATATGCTGCAACGTGCATTTCGATCAATTTAATACCAGTCTCTTTGCAATTTGGTTTAAATAGTAGTCTATGTACTACACCATTCTGCGAAATAACTGGCAACAATATATATACGTTCGTAAAGAGATTATATATTGTCCTTCGTAGCTCAGTGGGTAGAGCCTCCGCCCGGCAAGTGGAAGGTCGTGGGTTCAGGTCCCACCGAAGGCAGAAATATTTATTTTCTTTCGAACGTTTCACCATCTAATCACGCCATACCATCGGCGTTGGTATCACTACGCCAATAAACATTGTTGTTTGAATTGATTTCTTGTTTGCCAGGATATAGTCAATTTCACTAGTTCCCCCATTTGGGTGTTTCCATGTCCATTTTCTTTGCGGTTTCTTCTTAAAAAATGAATTCATGATGCTAAGATTTTCAGCTTCTGCAAATTCGATGAGTTGATCGCCACGTTCATTCCTTTCCCCATATCCGTATTTACCAACCGATGTCTCTCCTTGTTCCTGTTGTCCAATTCTTGCATTGAAATCCCCCATGATGAGCTTGATATGTTGTTTCCCTTTGGTGTGTAACTCTTTGATTTCTTCATAAAATTCTTCAACCTCTTCGTCGGTATGGCTTGATGTTGGTGCATATACCTGTACTATCTGAAGTTGGTATCGCTGGGTTAGTTGAACAACGAGCCTCGCTGCTCGATCTGACGTGCTTTCGACTTCAAGAAGGTAGTCTTTAATTCTTTTGTTGATTAAGAAGCCAACACCACTTGTTCTTCCAGTTTCCGTTCCTCTATAATAAAACAAATGTCCCATTTGATCTTGTCAAGTTCTTCTTCCAATTCCTGAAGTTTTGCTTCAGAAGCAAGGGATCGTCCATTAAACGTAGCCAAGGTCAATAACAAACGGCAGCCTGGGCCATTCCAGTGATTCTTAGCACCCCCTGCTTTCATGCCACACTGACCGCTGCCTTGATCAGGAGCACTCCAGCACCTGGAGACTAGGGGCCATGGTTTTTGGTGTGTCAACATAATGGAGGAATTAGCCATCATTTCACCACGCTGGCTAGACGGGTTGGTGAATTAGCCCTCCCCTTCCGCCTTTCTATCCGTGTAGCAAATATTAATTTGCCACATAAATAGAAAGCTCAGCCTGCACCACTTGAAGGCGGGGTAGGACACTAGGTTACTGGCCTGGCCGGTTCCACACATCGTCACATACGTTCAGCGTGTGGGTCTCCTTCCAGTTAGATACAAGCAACCCTTTTGCAGGCCATATATATATATATATATATATATATATATACATGCATCTACTGCAAAGTATTTTTAATTAGCCGAAGGCTTGTTTTAGAACATTGCAAAACATTCTGCTTTGAGGCTAGTTATTAATTTTTAACTATGAAAGTGAATAGCAGCCCAGAAGTTATAAATGCCACTTTTTTTATCTGTCAGGGATGGATAATATTCCCAGTAACCTTGGCTGTATGTGAAAGTATTGTGATGTAGAGGTCATGCCGGATCATCGATCTCTTTCCAGCTGACCTGGAGTTCGAGCTTTAAATGTAAAATAAATATATTGACAACAGGTTATGGAATAAGATTCATGAAAGGGTAGATGCAGCATGGGGAATCATAAATTTTAATTTGCATTTTGAAATACCATGCAGACCTAATCGAAAACGGAAATTGTTTTATTTATTAGTGTTATTCTCTTAGCATTTGTGATCTATTTTTCTATTATCAACCTATTTTCCAGGCAGATACAGTTATTTCTTTTTGGGAGATTATGGATAAGGAACCATTTTTCCAAGAAGGTAATTTTGAAGCTTTTACCCCAGGCATTATTAATATGTTGTGAAATCACATTTTTTTTTTTATCTTGCTTTGTGCACCCCATTTTTTTTAATGAAGTTTCTAGTTTTTCTCTCACTGGTAATGTCCGAATATTATTTATTACATTCTATGGATTAATTGGTTTCACCATATTACTGGATTAATTGATCAAGATAATTCATTTGTGTGGTTTATTTGACTGAGTGGAATGAACTACTTGATTGATCAAATTGTATATGTTTAATTAATTTGATTTAATTACATTTTTGATTGAGTCAATGAAATTTAGTTATATTGGTGGGATTGATCAAATTTTTTGTATCAGTTGGGTTGATTGAATTTGTTATATTAATTGGTTAGATAAATCAATTTCAAATTACTTGATCAATTGACTTGCTTCATTGATCAGTTATTTCAATTAATTAGTTAATTACATTATTTGATTATTTCCATTAATTGGTTAATTGAATTATTTGATTATATCAATTAGTTGCTTAATTGAATTATTTCAATTAATTGGTAAATTGAATTATTTAATTGGCTAATTGTGTTTTTTAATTGGTTAACTTAATTATTTAGTTGGTTAATTGAATTAATTGGCCAATTGAATAAACATTTTAATCCCCATAACTCAAGCATTTATGAATAATCATGCTTGGATTTCATAAATTCATAGCAGATTGCATGTAGTGTTAAGCAGTGCTTCCCCCCCCTCCCCCAGGTAGTTCATTCTACGTTCTTATGACATAAAAATCAAATAAAACTAATGTGTCCAAATCTTGAAATGTTTTTGAAAGACCATATCCTAATCACATGTTTTGGACACCAAAAGTGTTACAGCTAATTTATGTGAACTTTAATCCATATATAATGCTTCTTTTATTATATTTACAGCCTCTAAATATATGGGTAACATCCAAGTGAAAGGAGCTGCTCTTGTTCCCAAACGAGGACTGAAGGTCATGGAGGGTGAAGTCAACCGTGTTCTCCTTTTAGGCTCAGATTGCATTGTTCCTGTGTCATATATTGTTCCGCGGAAGGTAGGTCCCATTCCACATTTTGAATAGGCTCTTCTTTTAACATTTGAATAGCCACAGTTCTCTGATAATATTTAGAAAGTAATGCAAGCTACTAATGTTCTCCTCACAGTTCCACTGTTCCCAGCAGTGACATAGTGGGAAATCGACCATGTAAATTGTAAGAGTTTGACTTCAGTAGGAGCTCCAATGTGGCATAGTTGTAATACATTCATCTATTGCTTCATTAATTCGGGTTTAATTCCAATGCTTCCAAAGAATGTATGTCGCTTTCTACACACCATAGTCCAGGGTTTGGTTTCCCAGTCACAACAGTCTCAGGACATGCAGGTCCTGGTGCAGCATTTTCATAGCTGTCCTTATATCATAATATACAACAAATTCAATCATGATTTCATGAACTTTTAAATATAAAAATTAAATAGTCTTATTGACTAAGACACCTTCTGAAGTATATGTTATATCTTCACTATCGTCAGTGTTGCCGTTTGAGAAAATGACTATAAAAAATGAATGAATATAAAAAATAACAGCAGTATACTGCTTAATACTTCAACATGCCTTCAGTGAAGATGGTACAGTGAATACAACCCTTGACCTTTGAACCTAGCATGCTGGGTTCAACCCAGTAAGCTTGATTGTATATTACTTTATCGTTTTGGATAAACAATAAGCCAACATCACTTTAAGCCATTGATTTCATCCTGGATCAGTGGTCGCCAACCGATGGTCTGTAGCAAAATCTGGACATTATTTGCATTTTTAATATTTTATTAATAATAAAACAAAAATAATATTCTAAGAAATTCTCATATTCTGAATGACAATTTCCACCTTTATATTGCAGTAAATTCACGAAATGTGGTCCGCGGGATTTAAAATTATGGATTTAGTGGTTCATGAGGTCCGAAAGGTTGGCGACCGCTGTCCTAGATGATCTATTGGATAGTCTTTGGACTAAAAAGTGCAAATAGTTGTTCGGGTGATAATGCATTCACATAATGTGCGGTTATTTCTTGTTCGGCTACCATTTATGCTGAAAAAGTAAGCGCTTACCATAGTCCGGGGTTTGGTACCCTAGGTCAGTGATGCACAAACCATTTTCATTTGTGATCCCCTATTTTATGTAAAATTTTGTCGTGTTCCCCCCCCATTTTGTGTAAATACTTCGTCGCGGCCCTCCATTTTGTGTTAAAATTTTGTTGCGACCCCTGGAAAGACAGCAGATGTTGAAGAAAAGCCATATATTTTTTATTGTCGAATAAATTTCTTTGAATTTGGCGACCCACAAAATTTTATTCACGACCCATGGTTTGCCCATCACTGCCCTGGGCCTTAGAAGGTTCTTCTGATTCCTCGAAAAACTGTAGGTCTCAGTGTAACATGACCCTTGCTGTCCATGCACCATAAAAGTGACACAAAGGTGCAAATAAGACAATTTGTTTCGATCCTTTTAAAACATAGGGCATATATTTATAACTTTTTTAATTTTTTTAGACATACAGGGACTTTCATACAGATCTTTTTCCAAGCACACGCTTACCTGAACCATCGATGACTGTTAACCAATGGAAATCTGGTGAAAATCTGAAGGTAAATTTAATAAAAAAAATTTTAATAATATATTTTATTAATGAAGAAAATTTATTATAAACTCTGGTTAGGCTTAACCCAAGGTGTTTCCTTTGGTTATGGTTCCAACCTTTTGACATTTAAGCTACTGAGTACAGTCCAGCATGGTTTTTTTTCTTTTTTTCATATATATTTACCAAAGGTGAAGAAGGCTACTCAAGTAACTGAGGAGATTATGGAGAAATTGTAGGTCTGAGACACTCCATATATTGAGGTTCATGGGACCATTTGGGCTAGTAATAACCAGACAATAGAAAATTTGATATACACCCATGCTAGCTTCAAACCATCAGTTCTTGGATTATAGATCTAATACTTTGATTTTAACATTTATTAAGGAAACCCGGGTTCTTCAGAGATCACATTATCAGGAGCAGAAACCAACTTAAAGTCAAGGAAATGGGCGAGAAAAATTAATTAGGATTATATTCTTTAAGGACAGCAAATAATAATTTTTATATAAAACAAGGAAGAGCCTATGGTGGTGAAGTGGTAACGTGTTGATTTAGTGTGCCTTTATCCCAGGTTTTACTCCCAATGGTGCTAAAAAAAACGTGTACCGACTAACTGTTCACTATAGTCCAGGTGTTGGTTCCCCAGCCCTAAAGAGATTCAGCTTCCTCGGAAAACTAGGTACCAATGCAGCATGACTCTTGCAGCCTCTGTGCCCTGAAGCTCACGGACAATATTTAAATATAAAATAAGGAAAATCTTAATTTAATAATGCAGTGAAGGCTGTAGTTTCCTTATTTTTATTTGACGCAGAATGTCCTTGCGCCATAAAAAGGCAACCAACCTACCTTATTTCTAAATCATTTGTTTTTATTACTAATAAATTTGATACCCACGTGTAATTAGCTTAATCTAAAGCTTTTTTGGTTTAGGAGAAAAAAGACGGCATCCCCATCCTGGATTACATGTGGGTGCCATCCTAATTACATGTGAGTTTCAAATTTATTGGTAATAAAAAAAGTCCCCTATGAAAAACTCACAAAAAACTTGCCCCGGTGGCTTTGTGTGTTGACCATTATTTGGCAATTGTGTTATCCCTGTGAAGGGTAATAATATCTTACATCCTTATTCGTTTTTTTGTAAAAAACTCGACAGAAATGGTTCGTGTTTGCCTTATGATTTTGCATATACTTTATTTTTTTCAGGCTGCTTCTATGAGTCTAGATCCATCTTTGACTGCTTCAAAGTTGCGCCTGAAATTTAATCATGAACTGGGATATGGTCCTTCGAAATTGCAAAGCATAAATCAAGCAAACAACGATATTCCCTCTCGGCCTATCTTTGAATCACCCCAAAGCAAAGGGGAATCCGAAAATATGCCAGCAGTAGAAACTTCTATGAAGGCTCCTGCACCTAAAACCTCACCGAAGGTGCTAATTTTTTAAATATGTCTATTTTATATTGACTTCCGTGAATTCCGTGACTATTTTGAATCAGTGTTATACTTACATAGGTGCCAATCCTTCTGATTTATCTGAAAGGCTTTTGATTTTTTTATCTGTCTTCCGATCTTCTGGTCGGAAAATGATTTTTTCTGATTTTCGGAGATTTTGTCTAAAATCCCCAGTGTTTTTTAAAATACTGATTTTTAAAAAAAAAAAAAAAAACTATTTTTCTTGAGGCTTGTTTGTTTAAATTTTTGTGCATATGTGCGTATTTAATAATAAATACGTATAAATAAATGCAAATATCGGTAAAAAAGACGGAAAAATTTGCCTGCCGTTGACGGCGCATGCGTGGCGTGACGTGGAATTTTAGCTCCAGCTATGACGTAGAGTGATGCCCCTGCACAACGAAATCATGCATCTGTATTTGTAGTTGTTGGGGAAGGCAAGAAAGAATGCGCTACACCGTTAAGGTTTTGGTCAAGCATGTGACTCTTTATAGGGAAGCCATGTGTTAGACATATCTGGTATTTCTTTGTTCTGGAAAGTAAGTTTTGTTTGTAGGTGTTTTTGAAAACAATGTTAACGATGTCGACCGTTAATAAAAGGTACTACCAAACGTTTAAAGCCGAATATATGAAGATGTTTAATTTTATTCAAAAATCAAGACTGGGGCCAAAATATGCTTTCTGCATGTGTTGCCGTAAAGACATAAGCATTACTCACGGTGGTAAACGCGATATTACTTTGCATTCTGAGACTGTTAAACATAAGGAGACGTTCAAGGCTGTAGAGTCTAATCATAGTATCAAGCCTTCATTTTTTGCATTTAACGATATCTCCGTGATTAAGTTTGAATGTTTACGTACATTGTTTTTGATCGACCGTAATTTGCTAATAAATTGCAGCGATCATGCCGGATGCTCTTTCGGAAAACGTTTCCTGACAGCAGTATTCCAAAACAATATGGATCTACAAAGACCAAAACTTCTGCAATTATGAAAGAAATGTTTTCAAAGGAATCCTCATTACGTGTTGAAAATTTAAGGTGCTATCCATTTTCAATTTCAATCGGTGGAAGCAATGATGTTGATTCAAAGCTGTATCCAATAGTGGTAACTTCCTCCAATCCTTTATGTGAAAAAATTGTCTTGATGGCATTAAACTAAAATTAGTAAAATTTTGTGCCGGAGAATTAGTAAAGCCCTTGTATATGATTTTTAATAATATCCTTGAGACGTCATATATACCAATAAAAATGAAAACAAGTAAAGTTATTCCAATATTTAAAAAAGGGGATAGGAAATGTCTATACAACTATAGACCAATCTCAATAATTCCTATATTCTCAAAAATCTTTGAAAAACTATTATACAATAAGGAAAGATATAATATATTAAATTCAAGACAATATGGGTTCCGAAAAAATTGGACAACAGAGGATGTCCTCATTAAAACAGTTAATAAAATTCAACAAAAAATTGAAAATAAAGGATTTGTTTTAAGCATATTCTTCGACTTAAGCAAGGCTTTCGATATTATAAATAGACCAATCATTGTTATTAATTAAAATGCAAATGTATGGAGTTAGAGATAATGTGCTTAAATTGTTTCATAGTTATTTAACAGGTAGAACTAAAATTGTGCAAATAAATCATATACATTCTAATCAAACCAAAATGTATGTGGAGTTCCCCAAAGCTGCATACTTAGGCCGCTATTATTTCTCATATACATAAACGATATTACTGACATTGAGGACGATATAAACTTATTTTCTGATGACATAAGTCTGATTTTTGGAGATATGTCACAAGAAAATCTCTTCATCAAGGCAAAATTAAAGCTAGAAATTCTAAATCAGTGGTTTAAAAATAATAAACTAATAGTTAATAGAGAAAAAACTAAGCATATACTTTTTCATAATATAAATAAAAAATTAGATAATTTGGAAATATTAAAGTTAGATAATAAGGAAATAAAGAAAACGGATGAAATTAAGTTCCTTGGTATTTATATAAATGAAGTTTAAATTGGAATAAATATATTTTGGAAGTTAATAAAAAAAATTAGAAAAAGTGTAGGAGTATTAAAGATTAAAGAATCTGTTACCCGTACACATAAAAATTCATGTATATTATTCGTTGATATATAGTTATATTTTATATGGAAATAGTGTCTGGGGAAATATGAATATAAAAAATCGAAAAGTATGCAAACAATATTAAATAGATTTTGGAACAATGTAACGCAAAAAAAAAACAAAAAACAAGAAATAAAAATTGAAAATAATATAATGGATTTAGATCAAATACATAGATTTAAAATTTTGATAATGATATTTAATAGAATAAAAAAAGGGAAGTACATTGAGGACATAAATATAGAAAATAAACCAAATATGAACAATAGTTGATCAAGGAAAACTTTAAAAAAAATAAATAAAATAAAAACAAACATGGGTTCCGGTAATATAAATTATTACGGCATTAAGATGTGGAATTCATTACCAAACGAAATAAAAAATATTACATCAGGGACTGAATTTAGAAACAAATTAAGAAGACTAATTATAAGAAATGAAACTTAAGCCAGTATATGGAGAGAGGGAATTAACTTTTGGTTTTGCAACTCTTCCTCCATGTACAGGAATGACAAAACTGTAGCATGGAAAATAAAGTATTGTATTGTGTGTAATACTAATATATTTTTCCAGCCATCACTTGCACCAAAACCAAAGGTGCCCAGTCCTCAGCCACTACACAAGACTGTAGTTGTACCTAACACTGAATCAGGCAACAGTACTCTGCCAGTATCCACTTTCGCTAATTCCACCCAACCCAAGTCTGTGGATGCAAAGCAATCGCCCTCACCTCGACGGCCTGCTCGCACCTTTGGAAGTAAAAACAAAGAATTCTTTTTTATTTTACTAAATTATATTTTCTGTTCTAAATTTTAAGCACAAAAGATGTGTAATTTTTTTCCTTTGCGTATTTGCAATTTGAAGAATTCCTTTCTCATTTGGGTGTGTGTGTATTTTCAGTCCGATCATCTAAATTCCGGCATTTGAATGGCGTCGTTCTGTCCAATGGAACGCATGTTACAGACATCAGCTCTCTTACAAGAACCGTTCCTGGCGATAGCGATGGATTCCAAGCAAACAGACAATTTTTTGCCTTACCTTTGGGAGCAAGTGGTGGACTGATAGCCATTTTACCTGTAATTTTTATTAATGATCCTTTCAGAAATTGATAATTATATTGCTAATTAATATATACATTACTGCTTATCATTGCTGTCTATTTCATTGTAAATGAAATTGATAAAACAACAAGATTTATGAATGAGTTTTAAAATAGACAGATGCGGTTTTAAGTTTGAATCTTAGGTTAGAATCGTAACAGCATGCTATTTTTGGTGATGGGGGGGGGAGTTGCTTATGTCAGTGGTTCCCAAATTTTTATATATTTTGAATCCCTGGTTAATGTTTGACCCCATTTACTAAAGTATGCAATATTGCATTTGATGATGATGAAGCCTAATTTTAGAACTATATACAGATATATTTGTCAATGAACAAATTAAACATTGAACATAAACTTTTAACTCAGTGTCTGAAATGTAAATATGAATCAAGCAATTAGATTTTAATTAACTTTACTCCCACTTTTCAAGGCACACTGGCACTTGGCTGAGTGATGACGCATTACTTGAAGACACAACCCATTATTTGTCATACCCGTGAACTATTAGATCTCATATCTCATCGCAAGTTTGGGAACCCTTAGCTTATAAAGCTTCTTGTGGGATGGATGAGTTATGAGTTATTCTTATATTGATGATATATGAGTTATTCTTATTCTTATTTAGTTGATTTATGAGTTATTCTTATTAGTTATCCGTATTTAGTTGATTTATGAGTTATCCTTATTTAGTTGATTTATGAGTTATCCTTATTTAGTTGATTTATGAGTTATCCTTATTTAGTTGATTTATGAGTTATTCTTATTAGTTATTCTTATTTAGTTGATTTATGAGTTATTCTTATTAGTTATTCTTATTTAGTTGATTTATGAGTTATTCTTTTAGTTGATTTATGAGTTATTCTTATTTAGTTGATTATGAGTTATTCTTATATTGATGATATATGAGTTATTCTTATTTAGTTGATTTATGAGTTATTCTTATTCTTATTTAGTTGATTTATGAGTTATTCTTATAGTCAAAGCTCAACAAATCACGTCAAACTATACTCGCCTGTCTTAATAAAAAAGATCTGGAAACTTAATGGAAAATGATGATTTCCTGCATGCCTACTTCAAAAACCTAGTCTCCAATTTGCCCAATAAATAGCATTTATTTTAACCATAATTAATCATTGCATTGTTAATTATTTACATTCATGGTTAATCCTTGCATAATTTCAGCACTTTTTTCCTCTCTAAAGTTTTTCCTATGACTGACTGTTGAACAAAATAATTGCTGTAACATCTGTTCCCAATCATCCTGCATAAAGAAAACAGAGAAAATACAATAGGCCATTTTGGCTTTGGCATTCCAGCAGCAGTTATGAACCCCTCTCAAGACCATGATTCACATAGTAAAGGGGCACCTAACGGAACGTTTTATCCTCTAGATGATTGGAGGGATAGGTGGTGTTGAGGTCTGGAAAAAATTTTAGTTGAGTTGAGTATATGATAGGTTTGAATTAGATGTGTTTAGGGAGAATCTTGGCAGGTCGAAATTAAGAATTTTGTAAGTCCGTTTGAACATTGGTTATCCAATGCACTGACTAAAATTTCCAAAAGAGTTTATCAATTAGAGTGTTCATGTTATGTCTGGAATTAACGGAAATAATTTTGTGAGATCTTGGTTTTTTATTGTTAATTGGTGACGAGGAAAAGGCGAAGATCTTTGTGAGAAGCCCCGTGAAAGCAGCTTCCCTCGATCGGAGCTCAAGTATGAATTAGGAAAGGGGGAAGTGAATTGTAAAAATTGGACCAACTTGGTTTTGGGGAGTATAATTGACTAGGGAGGGGGGGGTTTCAAATATTTAATTAGATTAAGGTAATGGAGTAGTTCAAATTAGATGGAAAAATAAACAGTATTGGGGGGAAGAGTCAAGTATTGTGTAATTTGGGTAGGACTAATTTGTGAGGAGGGTATAAGTTTGTTTGTTTGTTGGTTTGGATATCGAGTGGGCCTAGGTGTGTTAGCATAGAATTGTCTGCGGCGGGAAGTAGAGGTGCGATGACGAAATGGGTTAAAGAGGTGGCTTTGAGTAATTGATGCTTGTATCCGAGGGGCTAAGCGGCAAAACGTCTCATTTGCCCTTCTGTTTGCATCCATTCTCTTAATTCACAACATTGCATCACTTTCTAGATGTCAATACACATATCGTGGCATAGTAGAAATGCATTCATCTATTGCACCATTAATCACTGTTCAATTCTAATGCTATCGTACAGTGTGTACCATTTTTTCCTCCCCCTTCCATAGCCTGAGCTGTGGCTTTCTGGGTAACAGAGGTGGGGATTTCTTTGAAACTTTAGGCTCTGATACCGTACGACTTTAGCTGACCTTTTATCATGAAGCAGAAACAAGTTAGATCATCAATTGCAGAAAGAAATGGAGGAACTTATGATAACTTAGTCATACCATTAACCTGGCTTTGCCTTCGATGTCATCGTAGAGCTTGTTCCATTTTTTGGCTTACCTTATTCTACTTCCCTCGACAATGGAGGTTTGAATTACCCTGTTGGTCTCAATGTAGCCTGACCTTCCTTTTATCTGTGCCTTAAAAATGCGAACAGAAATCTGGAGCAGAGTTGTAAAGGACATTTCAACCCCGTGTGATGTTACAAAGTATCCAGGAAAATTATTCCCACTATTAAGGGTTGTAGGATTTAAATTCCATTGCATTATATCAAGAAGGGAAAAAACATTCGTTTTTCAGTAATAAACTATAATTATGTTAAGACTCGCAGTGTTGGATTTGCTTGTACAGGTGGTATAAGCTTATTCTTGATTTTATGCGAAGAAATGAATATCAAAAATATTATGAGGATCACTTGTATTTTGTTTATTTATACAAGGTGATTCGAAACTCTGTACAAATTTTATATAAACTTTGATAGGCTATCAGAAAATAGCGATCTAAAACATTGCTCATTAATGACTGTATATTTGCAGACGTCACCCATTAATGATGGCAACCATTGTTGTGTGGTGCATCTCATGAATGCAAAGATGGCCGACACATATCTATCATATGAATATGCCAACAAAAATGTTGGAATGAGTTAAATGAACACTTATTCATTATTTTAAAAAAAAATTTAATGTTCCCTATCTCCTGATACAAGTTTATGCAGAGAATTTCGAATCACCCTGTATATGGATGTAAAATAGATTCATTTAAAAACTTTTAAGAAATATCTCGCACAAATTTCTATATTGAATACGAAATTGCAGTTTTGAATTTCTTTTCAGGTATCATTACGTGGACGTGCTCCATCTGTTGCGGATGTTTTTGGTGTTTTATGTGGGACCAAATGTATGGATTTTACTTGGGATCCATTTGATGATCATAGACTTGTCACAGGTAATTGTGGTCTCCTCTCAAATTTGATAATTATCATTTCCATAAAAAGATTTACTCGTCCATGTCATTTAACATTGCTCACAGTTCAGTAGTGTCTGTAATACTGAACTAACCATAGAAGGCATTAGTTCAACACTGTTTATAGAAAATGAATTGAATTCTCATTTTTGTGATGTGTCTTGGATATTGTCAAAATTATGAACGTATAATTTGCATGTAATGGAAACTATGACGATTTTGATTAGCAAATAGTACTATTATACTATGTAAGCAATGCTATGTAGTCATGAAGTCAGCAACCAGAATAGGGCTTTCTGCTATAATTGAATAACTGTATTTTGATATGATTATTATTATTTTAGCTTGCGATACTGGTGATATCCAAATTTGGAACATTAGTGATGAGAACATGAGTGAGAAGATGTCTGATCCTGCTTTCACTCTTCGAAGTCCTGCCGACAAAGCTAGTGTTTTGAAGTTTCATCCATGTGCAAAGGATGTCATATGTAGCATTGCAAGTGATTTTCGCGTTCATATATGGGATTTAAAACTGGAAAAAGTCCAGATGTCGTTAGAAGAACATGAAGATCAAGTATGTGTGATGATTCTTAGTTAAAAAAAAACAAAAAAACATATTTCACAACCTTTACTTCTGCACTTGAACCACCTAATTTTTAATGCCTGTTAAGCTAGTTATTATTATTGCACAAGATCACAATCCATGTTGTGTTTGGTTAGCTTCTTTCACCTAATTATCAAGTTATTTCCAAGGGCCTCAAGTAATTAAAAGTCACTTTATGCAATGAGAGCTGCCTCAGAATGGTGACTTTTTAATTTGGTGGTAGAACTTATGGTACTTTTTTATTAGCACGATGCCAATTACGATATTTTTTTTTTGTAGTCACATTTTTGCAGTGATTTTGCTGATGATAGTTGTGAAACACAATTATTTGGTGGTTTTGTGAACAAAGTCTCTGGGAATGAAGAATTCTTTCCTTCTTCAAAAACGAAATCACTGATTGCTCATTACCTGGTAATTGCCAAATAGTATAATTTGGAATTATCAAAAATAAGAAAACAGCATTCGGGCAAGAAACAACACTCATCCTACAAAACGACAACAAACAATATTGCAGACATTACAAAGTTTCTCGCCAGTAAGCAAGGATCGTAAACTTACGGCCGACTATAAAAAAAAATAGTAAGTAGTGCCGTATTCCTTCGTGTGATCCATTTGCCCGAATTAAATAATACAATGATAGTATTTAAGAAATAATCAATACATACCTAAATTATTGGAAGAGCTAGTAGGGAGAGACCCCCACACCCCTCATTTGGCGCTTCATGCCTCATGCCCATTTGGATAGTTTGCAGGTTATGCTTGAATTAGTGGAAGGGTTGAATCAATGATCGCATGGTAACCCTTAAACATGGATAGATAACTTACTATTTTTTAGACGACAAAAACATCGTACATTTACAATTAAGTACAAATACAATCTATTGCTATTCAGAACAGCGACCAGAAAAAAAATCGTAAGTGGTGTTATGCTAACAGAAAAGTACCAAACTTATTATCTATTTTAAATGTGTTGCTGTGGTATTTCACATTTTTTGGAAAACACCTAATGCATCCATTACTTTTTGTTATTAAAAGAATGCAGCTTGTAGAAGAAATTTATTCAAAAATTCAAGTCGCCAAAAAAAAGTTGTATGTTATAAATATGAAATAACAAAAATGTATTTAATCATAAATCAGTTTATTCAAAAGACTAAAATTACAAGCAAACATTTGTATAATTTGCCACATTTTATTTTCTCTTTAATGCCAACTCACACTGTCTTTTTAAAGCTATTTGTGAGCGTGCCCTGTAATTTTTAAATTGCTTCATTCCTGAATCTCAGTTTAACCTTATGATATGTGACATAATAATGTATCCCCCCCCCCATCAATTTTAAACTTTTGCTTCTTAACATTAGAGTTCATGGAGGGATTTAGGGAGTAACCTGCTAAAAATATTTTTGTAGCTTTTCGGCTAAGTTACACCTAAAAGTTGTAGCTGTATCAGAAAAGTTGTTTTTAAGTTTACAAGAATTTTTGGTCAGAAACAACCAACCCCACACAATGGTATTTAATTATTTTTATACTTTGACTTGATTCTTCTATGCTAGTGCATACTTGCAAGATATGCAGTCTTAAAATAAAATTCCTTCCTTTCTGGCCCATTGATTGATATATTCATCAAATGGCTTACATTTGTGACATGAAGAAATTATAAGTAATAAAACTCATAATTTCGGGGAGAAATCCCGGATTTATATATAGGCAGTGTCCAGAACATAAAAATTTAAAATGTGGCCGATTCTTTTTAATTGCATTTTAATTAATTGCTTTTTAATTAAATTTGAATTTTGTCAATCTATCCTCCCCTCGAAAGCATGCCTCCCATTTTTTTTTCTCAATTTTAAATCCTGAAAAGTTTTCGTGAAACAGCCTTTTTAAAAATAGATTTGAAAAAAATTTTATAATGTGAATTGTTAATCATGCTTCTCTGATATTGATTTTATTGCTTGCAAAAACATTTTTCAGTCATCTATTTCTAATCAAAAGTAAAATTTTGACTGAAGTACGATGAAACCGATTTGAATTTTTTTTTTTTAAATTCCCAAACAAGGCAAACATGATAATTTGAAATAATGAAATTTTTTCAATTGATTCGTAAATTAAGAAACAACTGTATTAAACAAATTTGTATTTTGAAAAGAAATTAAGAATTTTAATTTCGAAATACAAATTTCCCTGTGCTGATATTAATACCCCACTATAAGTAGGCTGCTCTTTAACTTCATTAGTAGAAGTCGACTATTGTTATACATTTACAAACAATATTTTATGTACTATTTAAATTATTTTTGCATGTTAACAATATAACAGAGTAGTATAACTTAATAGAAATGTAAAATAATTTCTTTACAGGTCTATTTTAAAAAAAAACGGGTTTTTCAAAGGGACATATATTAAAAATTTTCCTTTTTGTAAAAAGAGAATGTACCTTTTTTTTTTAAAGCAAGTGCCATTTTTTTTACGAAGCTCCCTGCTCCTTTTTCATCCTAGAGTGAACACTAACTTAGATGACCAACTTTTGGTTGAGATTTTTAATTCTGTTACAGGTGTTATGTCTTGCCTGGAGCTTCGATGGAAATTATATAGCAACTGTATGCAAAGACCAAAAAGTGCGACTGTACGAGCCTCGAAAAAGTTTGAAACCCATTAGAGAAGGTGCTGGACCTGAGGGCATACGCGGTGCTAGAATCGTGTGGGTGTTGCATGGATCCCATTTTGTAGTGTCTGGTTTCAGCAAGTGAGTTTGGATATCTTCTTAATTTTAATCTGCTGCTTATATGAAAATATATTTGATATTAAATGAAATATATGATATTAATAAAATACATTAAAAGGCTATAATATTAATAAAAAATTATATCTAATGTTAAAGAGGGTGAACATAAACTCAGTTTCCAAATCATTTAAACTAAAATTGTCAATGTGTCAACTCTTGACAGTTTGAATTTAAATATCCTAATTTTGTTTGTATTTTTTCATATTTGTATTATAATAGAGTGTCTGAAAGACAAGTTTATCTTTACGATGCTAAAGATATTTCTGAGCCTTTAGGAAACGTTGGTCTTGATGTTTGCCCTGCTACTTTAATTCCATATTATGATGACGATAGTTCAACGCTCTTCCTTACAGGAAAGGTAATGAATTGTACTTTTTCCTTTCCCATTTTTTTTGAATATACCTCTTTCTGTCTGCTCTCTGATTGCTTAACTGTTTTGACATTATTTAATTTTTGTGGACTTTATTCCATAAAACCAGGGCTGGCGCAAGCAAATTTGCCGCTCTAAGTGAACAATGTTTGTGTGCCCCTCCATAAAAAATAAATCGACACCCCAGTACATCTCACAACAATCAAAAAGTAAAAAATACAACAAATTTCACCTTCTCACTTTTGTTCTGGCTGAAATGAAGTATGGTAATCATAGCTTATAGCACACAAATACATGATCAAACGCAAAGAAATAGTCTGGGAGTTTGCTGTTGAAGAAGAAAATTGTAATTCTCAATGCACAAAGAAATCAAAAAGAAATGACCACCCTTCCAGCTTCTAATGTGGCAGTGGTACTACTCGCGCCACTGGCAGTGTAGCGATAATGGGGAAAATCTCATGCAGTTACTTAAATTGGTAAGAGGAAGATTCGTTAATTTAAAAAGTAAGAAGTTAAGGGTATGGAAAAAATGGATAAGAGAGACACGTATAAAGAAGAGTAAATATTGATGAAGGCATTCAATCGAAAATAATCGGTTCATTCTATTTATTTATTGTCAAGTTTATTTTAGTTGTCCTACAGTATTAAGTATCTTAAAAAAATAGCTCTGTTATGGTGCCCACCTAGTCAGACGCCTTGTTTGCCTGTATAGTCACACTGGACATGCATAAAACAATCTAAACAATCACTGAGCTTTATTGTTGATTAATAAAGTTATTGGTATGTAATTTTTCTCCTGTTATTGGGTTCATATGGTCCTTAAAAGTTGTTAAATGTTCAGGAAACTGTTTTTGGTACTTAAGTCCATATTTTTGCCCAAAATCAGTAAAAAGTCCTTAATTCTGTTCTCCTATTCCTCAACATTTAAATGGCTATGTGCAAAATAATAAATACATGATTTGAATTTATTGTTAGATTGTTTCTAAAATCATATATATCTTATTAAGAATTCCAAAGTCAATTTTCATTTTTGTTTATATCGTGAGAAATATTGTGATATTATTGATAATATGCCACATGTTTGAATAACGTTTAATAATTTTCATGTGTTAGTTCGTATATGATTTCTGGACATTAACTTATTTGTTTTTGAGGAAAGTTTTTGATTATTTTTTTCAGGGCGATTCCACTGTATATGCTTTTGAGGTTGCCACGGACACTCCATATTTTCACCCACTATCTCATTATAAGTGCAGCGAACCCCATCAAGCTTTATCATTCCTTTCAAAAATAATTTGCAATGTCAAAGATGTTGAATTTGCTCGAGCGATTCGGCTGACAACATCTTTAATCGAAACGTTATCTTTCTATGTTCCAAGGCTTAAAGTAAGATACTGTATATTCACCTTTTTTCATTAATTATTTTGTAGATTTTATATAACATCTGTGTTTGCATATATATAGTCAGTACTCGTTATATGGTCACAGAACCGCCATATGGGTAAGAGGCGCTTTTGTGCAAAGTTGTAGATTAGCACACCCATATAATGGAATTTGCAAATTGAGATGAAATTGATTTCAAGCAATTTTTATTTCTTTGATATACAAAGATGCATTCCGTGTATGTGGTGCAGAAAAGAGATGCAAACTACTGTATCTGTTTTGATAGGATGATACACAAAAAATAAAGAAGAAGGATGATATTCCCACGCATCTGAAATTGCCACGAAATGCAAACATTTGGAATTTTCTGGACAAATTAAATATTATCAAATGTTAAATTAATAAATATTTTTTATTTACATTAGAATTTAAATGCGATAAAAAAGGGAACATTATAAAACTACAGCTTTTGTTTACTAGTGCAGTAAAGCATAACTTTGGAATTAAATATTTTGAGATGGGTCTATGTATTTTAAGTAGTAATTTTGTTTTTGCTTGTAGACTGAATTTTTCCAAGATGATATCTTTCCTGATACTCGGGTGACTTGGGAGCCAATGATGTCTAGCTCAGAATGGTTTTCTGGTGGCAACAAACCCCAAAAATATACTAGCTTAAGACCATCAGAAATGGTGCCTTGTATGTATCTGTTTTGTAACTTACTTTTCCAAAAAACGATCTTACTAAAAATTAATTTTAATGCTACATATATTTCTATTATGTATATATTGTACACACGCACACACATATACATATATATA
>QLNU02014176.1:45708478-45739545 GCA_006491805.2 Dysdera silvatica | reverse complement strand
GATCACCTCCCGCCACCCATGAAAATAAAGTAGTAGTTTCCAAATTTCGAACTACATTAATTGATGTTACATAATGTTACACAATATTATATAATATTACATAATGGTATATTACATAAATTAATATAATATTACATAATGGTATATTACATAAATTAATATAATATATTATTATTATCATTGATATCGTTGGAAATACTATATTTTCGATAGGCCAACTTTCAGAAATAGTTCACAAAGTTGTATCATATATTGCGATTACATAACGCCGCCTTCTTCTTATTGTTGTTCTTGAGGGTCAGAAGCGTGACGTTGGCGTTTCCATTGTTTTCTGTCTAGAACAGTGGTAAGTGTCAAACCAAAGTCACTCATCTCCTTAAGGACTTCCGCTTGTATTGTTAGCCCTTTTCTACCTATTCGTTTCTTCTTGATTTGCTTTATATTTTTTACTTTTTCTGGTGGAAGGGTTATACCTGTAGAAAGGTGGAGGAATGCCTTATTGTTACGCCACCGTATTGTTAACGCATATGTTTATCGTATGGCAGTGGAACTCCAGTAAGACCTCTCTTAACGACCACTTTGTTCAGCAACCACCACCCTTAACGACCGCTTTTTTTTCTAGAAACAGATTTCCCACCCCCATAGACCCAATGCCGTATTTAACTCCATTCAAAAACCACCTCTCTGGGCGACCGCTTTTTTAAGGTACTGATGGTGGTCGCCTTAGGAAGTTTTACTGTCTATTGTTCCGAGTTGTTCTTTTCGGGGTATAGTGAACCAATCCCCGGACGGCAATGGACAGTTGGTCAGGGTTTTTTTTTGTACCGATGTGAGTCGAACCCGCCATGTATCTTCAACCCACGGCCGGCGGGCCGCCAACTCACGAAAAAATACAAATTATTTCACACAAAAATAACGTCCCTGCTCCCTTGGAGTCTGAGGTCTATATATTTTATTCTGTTGTCATTTTCATATTTCATAAAAAATATCTTAAAACACTATAGAACTAAATTAACTCGAGGTTTCCCCTCATTTACGTCTTTCTTTAGTTATCTAGCGTATATGGGCACTAGGTGGACTTGCAATGCAACAGTGATTTAAAAAAAATTCATCTTAGGACTCATCAAATTCTATTCTAAATATGCTGATATGAACATCTTCCCCACTATCTGACTGCACGCTCTGAAAATGTTACTATTCTGAAGCATTTACAACTGCGCGGCCTGGGTGGCGGCGCAGTGTGGTAACGCGTTCTCCTAGTGCGCCGCTAATCCGGGTTCGACTCCCAGCAGTGCAAAAAGAACGCTTACTCAGAGATCTCATAAAAGATCGCACTGCTCACTGTAGTCCGGGGTACTCCCTAGGCCTTAAGAGGTTCGGATTCCTTGGAAAATAGTAGGTCCCGGCGCAGCATGACCACTGTAGTCTTTGAGCCGTAAAACCAAAAAGAAAGAAAGAACTTGTTTTAATGCTGATATTTTCAAATGCTGCTGCTCTTCTTTTCACAATTTAAAATATTTTATCTCTTGAACAGCCAATCAGTTACAAATCTGTTCTCACCATTCACAAAATATTAATTATTAATTGTATTTCTATAAAAACATTTACCGCGCCAATCCACAAACCTTCTACACTGTTTAAGAAAAATGCTTCCTTATGGTTACCTCTAACTAGTAAAAAATTTAAGTTGTCTAGCAGTTCTTTTTATGGCATCAAAATATAGATCCTTCCCCAACCATCTTCCTGCTTTTTGTTCTCAAGAAAAGTAGAAGTTTTTTGTTTTTCTTACAGCATTCACCCTTAGACCGGAAGTTCACCTTTGTTCTTAAATGGCTAATTCTTTTCCTGTTGTCTCTTTCTCTGTTTTCTTACAAACAAAACGCCAACAATCATAGCTTCTTGAAGAATGCATTTGATTCTTCCCTAGTTTTACTGGAACAATGTGGTTTGAATACTGTCCGGAAGGCAGACACTTGTATGCTTGAGTTTTTATAGGATTCGTAAACTGAGGCGGGGTGGGGTGTTCAAGACATTTAGGTGGTGTGGATTAGATTTCATTAAACACATTGTGTATTTAGATTTCATTAAGGAAGTGTATCAAAAAATCTGGAGGGGTGTTGGGGGTGTATGTATAAATCCCTGCTTGCATGGTTCTGATGGGTGGCTATCAAGTCACTATAGTGAATACTAAATCACATATTTCAAACTAAAATCGTTGATCTAAAAGGTACTGGCGCTATATATAAAGTCGCTATAAATAATACGTTTAATATATAAAAGTTTAGGGGAAACTATACTTGTAGTTGATTGTTATAACTAGCATTGTTATAAATGGTCTCCACTATGCTATTTTCTTACTTGTTCTGTTATTTCATGTTCCATACAATTCACTACTTGACTATATCTGCATTAAATAATTTTATATTTCTAAAATTTATGTACATTAGGATTATTATCATATAATGATAATTGTTTTTATTTTCTAACATAGATAGTTCAGTCTATGAAATCAAAATGCTTATTTCAACAAAACAGTCTTCCGCAAGATGCATTCGAAGGTGTTGATCCCGAGGAATGGGTATAATATTTATTCTATTTCTTTAATTCCAACATTGATCACTCTGCTATTTATTAATCAATCTACTATTAATTTAATCATAGTTACTTATTAACATAATGAACGTTAATCATATTTCATAGTAATTAATGTCTTCTCTGCATTTAGGATGAAGAAGAAGAAAGACATGCTCAACAGAACCGTTGATACCTTGCGCTAAACGAACTCAATATATTTATGATGAATTTTTTTGTCTTTTTCCTTCCTTCAATTGTAATTTCTGGTGGCCAAATTTACTCAGAAGGCGACAAAAAAATCTGCGAGTTTAAGCCAACAGCATTTTGTATTTTTAATTGATGTGTCTTGATTATATATTCAACTGGTTTTAAGTTCGCAGTACAAATGCAAAATCTTGTGAATGCATAACAATTTACTTCCATTTTTAGTGTCCAAGGTACAGTGTTTGGATTTTTTTTAATAAGAGCGAATTACATAGGAATGTGGATTAATTATTCCAATATGTGATTTTTTGGTTGAAATAGTATTTGTGACATCAGATTTTTTATGTAGCATACTGTGATTCACAAGACGACACATAGATCCTTAATTATTTTATTATTTCTATTTTTTAAGTAGATTGGATGGCATTGTTCTTATTGTTGGTATCTGGACAATACTGTTACTTTTAATTGTTATGACATATAATCTTCTATATGTTGTCTATACACACACATGACTTTCTTTAAACGTGGCTATTCTTGTGATGGGTCACCACATAAACTATCATGACATCATTCCTATTCCTAAAATGAGATGCAGGTTGTTTATGAAATCTTTTAACTAAAGTTCCATTTTTGAACCTAATTTCATTTGTTCTTAGTGTTTTAGTCATCTTGGAGTTTATGTATTTGTGCATTTTGACATTTACATAACTAAGTGATATTCCTATTGGTTGTTAAGATATTATCTGGAGATTGGTTGGCCATCAAAGCTGCATTGTTGGATTATAGCTAAATAATTGGACTATAGCTAAATATTAAGAAGGAAGAATATACAACAGAACTTCCATATGTTGAACTCCCATTTATCAAAATTCTCTATACATCTGAAGGTTTTGTTTTTTTTTGGTGGGTTTTTCTTTGGATATCCATAATTTGGAAGAAAAAATACGTTTTATGAAAAACGTAAAAGAAAAAATTTAAGTTCACAAATTGTATTTTCGGTATATACTCATCTGGTGTTTTTTCATACTTCTAGTTAGAATTGTGTATTGTATTCTGTAGATTTGTAACAAAAGTAAAGTTTATTTTGGAACATTAGAATATCATACTAAGAAACATGTTAAGGTTTGCTGGTATCTTTTATTAAGTGTAATTTATGTAGCAATAAAATGCATATTGATATTTATAGCATCTGTCATGGTACATATTGATAGCTTGTATTACTATCGTAAATTGATTTTAGCACACACCCTAGTATGTTCGCTGTAACTAAAAAAAGGCAACGTTTCCACAGAAACCGATTTATCTTTATAATTAATGCTGTTTGTATAATGTCAATAGAAATTAGTTGTCATAACGCCAGAGTTTACACACTATTTATTTTTAATTTATATCCTGCTATATATATATGCATATATGTGGGAAGGGTGGGTAGATAGTCCCCTCCCCAATTGAAATTACACTACAAAGTTTAATAAATTTTCCAATGGCACTTTTAAGTGAAAAACGCATACTTCCTGTGGAATGTTCTATTGACACTGAGCATAGGAACACGTTTCCGGATTATTATTATTTTTAATTAGAAGCAATATTGAAGATGAATTTTGTTAGCAAACATGAAAGCTAGTTCAGTCAAATTTCATAATTGTGAATCACAGTGTCAATTATTTTTTTTTCATGTTAATAGTAACTTATATTATTTAGAAAGAGTAGGATTATATTACTATATAATTTGACAGGGATTCTGGAAACAATTCATGTCATAGGATGAAAGCTAGCATCTATTAAATAATTTCCTTCATTTTTATAATATTGATTGTGCCAATATATTTTTTTAAATGCTGCAAGCGATCTCAGAAACCAGTATTTTTTTAGTATAGTATATTTCTATGCATACGTTTGTTTTCTGTAATCATTAGCATTTTATTATATTATAAAGCTATTACATTTTACAATGAACGAATTATAGAGCTTTTTGAAAATAGCCATAATTTCATTTTCATAATGTATCCTTTTATGTAAAGTTATTTTAACCTGTTAACTGGGTATGACGACATTTTTCGTCATGCCCAGAAGACTACCAAAATGCGAATGACGACATTTTTCGTCATTAAAATTAACCGTATTATGTTGAACGCATTACGTTTTATGTAGTTCTTATATATTTAATCCTAGCGTGATGGTGTGATGACATTACTTATCACTGTGAAAAAAAGTCCCCAGTGTGAAACGAGTTTCACAAAATTTTATTCCCCGGTTAACAGGTTAATTAATCATTCTTGTGATATATTTATTTATCCCTAGTGGTTATCGCTGAAGCCTTTGAGGCTCGTTAAGCTGGGTCCGATTCACAACAAGCTTAACATGGTCTGGTTCAGAGGCCCATGTTAAGCCATTACTCACGCCGCAAATAACTCAGCATGCAGTTGTAGGATGTAAGTAAATATGGATTTTATTTGTTCTGTGTCCTGTTACCTGAGATTCAAATTTTAGACATTTATTATTGAACGATTAATTAAATAAGTATTAAATACCTCAATATAGTTTTAATCACATCTTTTAGACTTGGGTATTTGGATTTGAATCACACTAATGTTAAATCATCTATCCAGTTTCAGATGACCAATTATGAAGTCGTAGGATTCTGACAAATTAAAAAACTTTTACTTTAATTGGATTAAATTTTAAATTATGTATTTATGATAGCTCAGATTGTTTAAAATTCAATATTGTCGTTGTGCATTGCTTTAATGATATAAGTGCTTATATGTTCAAGATTCAATGAGTGTTTTTAATTGTTTGCAAAGTCTTATCCACGTTAAAATTAAAAGTACACCTTTCTTGATTATATTGCAGAGTTTTGGGGTAAGAATGACTCCTGTTATAAGCTAGCCATGAAAAAACCAATTCCCATAATTTTTCTTTCAATTCGTTGATTCTCATCTTAAATAGTCCGAAAATATATACTTACAAATTTTTTATATAGGGTGTTTTTTTAATACCGATAGAACTTGAAAATGGAAAAAGTGAAACAAAAAATTCAATTTTAATCAAAATTTTGTACTCATTCGCAAGATCAGTACATAGCATTAATATTTGAAAATTATTTGGGGCATATGGCCACCACGGCTATTCTTGACGAAGTGCATTCTGGAGGTCCAATTTTCGGCCACTTTCATCAACACTGCTGGCAGTATGTCATGAATAACGCGGATATTGTTGTCTTACAAAGCGTCAACTGTTGCTGCTTTATCAGCATAAACCATTGACTTCACGTAACCCCACAGAAAATAATCCATCGGTGTCAAATCGCACCACCTAGGAAGCCAATTGACAGGTCCATTTCTGGAAATCAACTTACCGCCAAATTTGGCTTTCAATAAATGAATGGTTATGGTTGGCGTATGACACGTAGCACCATCCTGTTGAAACCACATCTCGTCCTGATCTATGTCATGCAGATTTGCAAACAAAAAAAATCACTGATCATGGTGCAGTAACGATCACCATTGACCATACCGTGAGCTCCTTTCTCATTTTTGGAGAATTGTGATCAGATGATACCATCAGCGTGCAAACCGCACCAAACGGTACATTTTTTTTAATATAAGGGAGTCTGTAGAATCTATTGTAAATTTTTTTCACTCTATATGTGGAAATTTTGCTTATTAGCAAACCCGTTCAGCCGAAAATGAGCCTCATCTCTGAACCCAATTTTGCGTTAAAACAAAGGATCAGTTTCCAAATGCTTCAGAGCCCAATCGGCGAAAGCACAACACACAAGATGGTCTCATGGCTTTAATTCCTGCACCAGTTAGATCCTGTATGGGTGTAGGCCAAGATCTTTTCGCAAAATTTTTCACGTAGTGGACGGACAAAGCCCCAATTCCTCCAACCGACGACGAATCCATAAATTTAGATCATGTTCAACACCTTAGTTTACGGCGTCGATATTCTCTTCAATACGCACATTCCTTTGACGTGTTGGTGTCTTTGCATCATCTAGGGAATATGTCGCTTTAAATCTATCCACAGTTCGACGGATGTCTTACTCAGATGGACGGTTATGTGCACCATAAAAATCACAAAGTCGTCTCCAAGTTGCACAAATGGACTAATTTTCAAAATAAATTCGAATAATTTGGTACCGTTATTGAAACATTAAACGTTCCATATTATTTTGCCGAACTATACTAACTACAAATGTGAAAGAGAACGTGCAAATAAACAGCTTATTTGAGAGCTGTCGCCAATGAAAGTTCTATCACAACTAAAAAACACCCTTTATATAATGTATGCAAGTCAAATACAACCATATTTGCAATATTCATTACTCCCTGTTCTCTCCATGCAAAACTCTTTTTAATCCTATCTGCAAACCAAAAAATTCACTTGGGAGAGTTGGCATTAATGTATAAATATGAGATTTAAAAAAAATTCTTTTCATAAAAACATAGCATTGCAAGTAACAGCATACATAGAAAATTTATAAGGGAGGGGTTATATAGCTACAATTTTATATATATATATATATAAGCTCATAGTTTTCAGCAATTAGAATTTGGGGGAGAAGGGTTATGATCCCCATTGACTCCCCCCTGTGTACATCACTACGTGCAAGCCTTGCGATGATGGTATAGACCTTGCCGTTGTAATATATTCACAAGGCCATAGCTGGGATTTAATTTCAAGGGGGGGTTCAAAACTTTTTACAGCATGTATTGATACAATCACAGCATGCAAAGCCGTAGCCAAGTCCCATTAAAAATTTAGTTTTTTTGGGGGGAAACCGGTCCTTAAGATTCCCCATTGGATATATGCATGTGTGTGTTCATCTAATGTGTGGTTATCCTGCGTTTGACTCCCATCTGTGCTAAAAAAAAGAACGCTTACTGTCTAACTGCTCACCGTAGTACGGGATTGGTTCCCTAGGTCTTAAGAGGTTTGGATTCTTGGGGAAGCTGTAGGTCTTGGTGCAGCTTGACTCTTGCTGACCTTGTGCCGTAAAACTCAAACAAGCAAGAAGTGCAAAAAAATTTCCCTTTCTTTTCACGACTGGTAAGATCCTTTGTATAAACAGCATTTTATATTTGGGGAGCAGTGTAATATAAAATATACCTTAATGTGAAACTTTTAAAAATTTATCTACTTATAAAAACATAAATTTAGAACCTTTTCATCTGCACATAACTGCCACATTTTCAGTTGTAATTAGACGAAGCCTTTATGTGAATTGTGTAAAAGTACAAATCATGTGAAAGCTATTTTCTAAGTATGCACAAATGTCTACATTCTGATAATTTTGCAAAGTTTAAAATATTGTATATATATATAAATATGTAATATTAATTTATTTATAAAATGTGCCATTTTTTAATAAAAATTGTATAATCTAAAGACTTCATTACTTATATATATTAAACAGTCTTTTGACAGTATTAAACCATTTTTATACCTTGTCTCTTTGTGATCTATTTTTTCTCAGACCTATTTTTTGCATTTTTGTTAAACTAACATAAAAAAAATGCAAGTTTAAAATGACTTGCATGTTCTTAATCAAAAGGAACTACTAGAATTAACTTCACATTATTATATTAAAATGTATGAGTGTGGATTGTTAAGAAAAGGTCATCGTTAAACTTAATGTGTCATCATATGGTGTATGAAATTTCAAAGGTGCTGAATCAAAAAGATTTTTGGCTCAAAATTCCACCTCTGTTATATTAAACTGGTTGACGAGTTGCCAGGGGATAGACATTTTTTATTTTATTTATGGATTTGCAGCTATTTCTAACCTTCAAAAAATTGTCCAGTCAAAGAAAATCAAGAGTCAAAAACTATTTTTGTTATGTCAAGAATATTTTATCTATATACTTGTTATTATTAATAAAATACCTTCAATAAGATCCGTATATGTAGAAACCCGTATGTCTTAATCGTATATTCACATACGTACCACTGTTGGAAACATCTACGAAAGTCCTTCTGTAATGCTTTTAGTTTCTTCGAAACAACTTCGATGTATGAAATGTCGGAAAATCTGTGTCCCCTCAGTGTAATTTAAGTTTTGGGAAAAGAAAGAAAAATCTGGTGGGGAAAGATCGGGAGAATATGGAGGGTGGTACAACTTGGTAACCAATATAAAACAGAGAATTTCGTATTGAATCTTTTCTCAATTACGCACTGCACTAATGTGTACTAAAAGCTATTGCATGAATCTATGTACACCTGCCAAGAAATGGTGAGAAATGCTTAATAGATTTTAGCTGAGATACGAAGAAAATGTGCCTTGCATGTATTGGAGAGTTCCCATTTTCCAATTAAGGGGCAATTCACCTTACTTCCCAGCCACATCTTGTATAAATAAAATTTTAACTTCAATATACAAATTGTATGCATCCAGTCTACAACAAAAGTATGATACATAATTTATGTAGAAAAACATAATTTCGTATAAACCCGTTAGTTTGAAACAACATTTGTTGTCATAATATGTAATTAAGAATTAAATCATAAAAACAAAATTTAGTGAAATTTCTTAACACAAAGTACCAAAAAATGAAATGGTTTTTATTTACTCCATTCAAGTAAACACAAAAGTAATCTTAAGTCAATATTCATAATTGTTTTAATGAAAGGCAGTAAAAAAAAAGTACTGCACAGATATCACAAAGCAGATTTTCGATCATTAATATGTCTTATGATTTTAACTTCATTGGTTTTGATGCTTTGAATGTCAAATTCTCAAGCCCATGTAATCCTCACAAATTTTACAATATATCTAACAAATGGTTAGGTTAATGACTTAATTCACAGTAAACTCGTTTTATCTATTAAAAAAAAAAGATTTCTATCAAGACATACGTTCCTAAATATCAACATCCTGTTAAACTAATCTTAAAAGTTTTAGTTACGAGTGAATTGCACTTAAACATTTATTGTCAGGATGTCTTTAACACGGAAGAAAACGAATGCAAGATTTATTACCATTTGGGTGAATAGTGCACTTTTGCATTGTAGTCAGAGTAAAGTTAAACGATCATAAAAACGATTTTGGATAAAAATAATCAAATTTTCACATTCGTTAGTTTAACCGAAGATATGACCAAATGACAAAAGTTTGAACTATTGTCAAAGAAAAGTGAATGAGCCTTTTTATTTTCATTGGATTGATGGATAGGATTTAACTCTAGTTTTTATGCTTACGAGGAACCCCCCCCCCACCAAAGTAGGCGCATTTGAAAGGCTGCACAAAGTTATTAGACCTATGTCCAAGCTTTTTTCAGGATGTCCCTATATTTCGGAGATATGGTTCACCAAAATCCGGAAACAGCCATATTACAGACCATGATATCGCATGAGCCCTTGGATGGATTTTAATTATCTGCGGCTTTTTTAAACAGATTATCGAAAATCACTTGATATGTGTTTCAGCAATTTTCCAGTAAAACTAAAAATTTTGAAATATTATAACCTTCAAATCTTTCGACAAAACGGAAAAATAATCAACCCCTGACTTGCGATTTTTCAGCAAAAGCCTGCATTAAAAATATAAGCTTCAACGCAGTTTTGCTGCCTGTAAACAAAAAATGAACTTGAAAGCTTAAAATAGCTATAAAACATGTTGTAATAACTTTTTACTAATAAATTTAAAACAAATCACGTAGGCTTTTCTGGCCGTTTAAGCGAGCATAATAATTGTTATTTTCCCCTCCGATAAATGAATTCAAAACAAGTTTAAAGAGAAAAATTGTTTGAAAATATAGCAAAACGAGTTGAGACGTATTTGAGCAATAATTATATTAAGTATAGAAATAAAACTGATTTTGTTCCATCAATCGTATTGCTTCAAACATCGAATTAAATTTAAACCAATTATGATTTTTTATTGATTTGATGAGTTTGTTATTTGATAGTTAATAGGGCTTTGAAAGGACATGCATTTAAAATTTTTGTTATTTTCAGTAATTTGAAATTAAGAATAGCACTATTAATCCCTTCAATGTTCATCACTATTTTGAACACTTTTGAAAATGATGCAATTGAAATTGTTCAAGAAGAAAAATGTTTAGCTTTCGTGCTTTTTAAAAAACTTGAAATTTTAATTTCCTCTCTCAATTTTATTGAGGATGAGGAAATAGTTCAAACAAATGTGGTATTGAGGACCCTACGCATGTTCGGTGATTAATGTAAGTGAAAACCAAAGACTTGGATTGCAAGTCAGAATAATGTTTAGTACGAACACAAGCGTCAATCATCATTGCAGTGGGTATCTCTGAATTTAAAAAAGCAACCTCCCCTTCATGCAGCGTGCACTGTTTCAAATAACCAAGCTCAGGCAGGGTTACTGAATGGCTAGATACTAAATACACAATAAGTAAAATATCGCATTTTCGAACTATTAAAGCTTAATATTTTCAATTCGGGGTTTTGCTGAAAAACTACCAAACGGGTTGATTATTTTTCGTTTTGTCAAAAGATATGAAGGTTGATATTTCCAAATTTTGAGCTTTATTGGAAATTGCTGAAACATGTATCAAGTTCTTTTCTATAATCTGTCTTAAAAGCTACAGATCATTAAAATCCATCCACGGAATCATGAGATATCAAGGGCCATTTTCAGACTTTGGGGGCTGTATCTCTGAGATATAGAACCATTCTGAAAAAGGCTTGGGCACGGGTCTAATAACTTTTTGAGACCTTTCGAATGTACCGACCTGGGTTCCAGTCCCCATTAGACATGTTGGGGGTTTACCTAGTTAGTATAAACTAATTTTCTCAATATTTTGTGATGCCTCAAAATGACTTTAATGAACACCCGTTAAGCTTCATACATAAATTTATTTTCATGACTATAGTTTTCAGAAATTATATGTCAAGAAGGCTTATTTACAAACATGTGTTACTACACTGACAAAAATATCTGAAGGGCCAGCTCAAACTTAATTTAACTGCGTCTTTTATAGTGAAAAACTGTTATTTTTAGAACAAGGACAACAAAGAAAAAAAATCTGTTGTCTTGCCATCTCAGTCACTTTACTAAGCATGCAGTGTTGTCATCACATTACATCAAGGACAACATAGGTCATGCTGTGCTGGGACCTATAATTTTCCGAACTTCTGTTAGCAAGGAAACCAAACCATACGCGAGCAGAAAAATGTGTTCAGCTCCTGGCAGTTTACAGAAAATATTTTCTCTCATGTTTATATACAATCTTATAAAAAATTACATATATATATATATTAGTGAAAAGCCATTTTTAATTACTTCTGAAAATTTTTCTGACAACACCTGTAAACAGATCAGCTTGTAAACGTATGTACTGGTGCATAGAATTAAAGTGACAAACTTCTTGAGAAAGCGAAAATTTTCTTGCCGCTTTCCCTTCAAATTCTTTCGCACTGGTCAATAATTTACAAAGACTTATCCTTTTATGCTCATAAATATAGCATTGTGCCACATGAGAGACACAAGATTAAAATTTCTCTTTTTTTTTTCTCTTTCTCTCATCTTCTCACTACTCTGTCCTTTGGCCAGATTTTTTCATTCATTACATTAATTTTGAACATCTGTTTACACTTCAAACAAGCTGGTTTTTACTTCCAAAGCCTCACGTCTTGAATAAAGAATGTATCGAGGGAAGGGACCTGCAGTTTTCGGAGAAATCCTAACGTCTGCATTTTAGTTAATTAAACTTGCATATCAGGAAACAAAAACAGCAAGAGATCAGAACCATCAGTCAAACCAAACACGAATTTTGCACATGGTAGACAAATGCATAATTACCATGCTATTGCAAGGCATAGAATATTTATAGCAGAGTCTTGTATTGTTATGCGAGAAGTTTGCCCAGTTGTGTTTGTTTTTGAAATGAATGATCTAACATACATTTTACCAATAAAACTAATCTGTCTTGCTTACAAAACATATAGTCACATAATACAGGGAGAAATTTTTCCCTCACTGAAGTATTAAAAAATTTATAGGGAGAAACAAGAAGTTTCTGGCCAGACGCAGCTAAATACAGTCTTTTTGTGTATGTGCATACTGGGGAAAAAAACTAAGTAGTGCCATAATTACAAGTATCCAAAATGGCATCTAAAAAAAAAAAGTAGTAGTAGTTCCATGAGATTTAAGTTGCCAATGACCCTTCAGTGAATTTCAAAGAAGAATATGGACATTCACTATTAGATCAACTCATAATGCGTATGCAATGTTCAAGGAGAAAAGACGTGTTGATGACTGTAAATGAATAAGTCGATTATATGTTAATGAAGAAACAGCTGATACTGTGCATACCCCCCATAAAAATTTAATTGTATCATACAACTCGCTTGTTCTTGCCTCAAATCATTTTTTAATAAAAGTTTTCTCAATGGGAGATGACCTTATGTTCTCCTTGAATATCCGATTTCAAAAAAGACTGGTTGATCGGTTGTATTTTTAGGGTGCAGGGACAACAAGGCTCATTCTTTGAAATTAAAAAGACTATCATTTACATTCGAAACAAATTTTGCATTGCACCTGAAAGATGGTTGGTTGAATTTTGTGTCAGACAAGGTTAAGCGGTACATACAGATTTTATAATATGTAAATTAAATTTTAAACAAAGATAAGCATCTTCAAATAAAAATAATTATAATAATAAATAAATAAAAAGACATCCTTCTTAACTTGAAATATAAGCATAGTCATGTCTTTCCAATTATAAAAGCCAATATTTTGCAGAAAATAAAAATCCCACATCATTAAAAAATGGAATTAAATTTGTTTTATTTAGCTTACTAGTAAATATAACTCACATAGTGAGCAACACTAAAAAAATGGCTAACTTTACACATAATGTACAATTTTGGTGCACGATGAATTTACAAATGAATATGCCAAATATATAATGAACAACAATGAGAACGAATATGAGGTATTGCACAAGAAACGGGAGAAAAACAATAAATCAGGATTTTTGAAATATTGATTCAACATTAATGTCTTGTAAGTTTGAGACAGCTGATTTCTTTGGGCACCACTTAATGAACGAAATGCTTTCTGAGGTGGAAGCAATGACAACTGGAGATTCACCATCATCACTAATATCAATTGATATGATAGAGGCTTCGCTTAGAACGCAGGACCAACTTGGTTTTGCATAGTTTAAATTCAAGAGATCCTCGTCTTGAGGAATACAATATAGAAATAATTTTCCAGCTTCTGTTCCCAAAGCTAAAATGGAGCCGTATAATGCAATGCTTTGGATAGTAGACTGAAGGATGGGTATGAGGTTGCATTCGTACAGCATTTTACCATCAACTGTAAGTAATACTTCCCCATCAGCTGAAAAATAAACAAAATTAAACCGAGTATTAAAGAGCTATCAAACACATAGTCTGTAACAGAGATAGAAAAAAAATATATTTACTTATACCAACGGATTTCCAAAATAACAGCATTGCATAAAAAGGAAATTTCTTAATTCTTGATTACCTCGCTCTGTAAATATTTTGAGTTAACCGAAATATTTACAGGAAACCAAATATAGAAGGTTTGGTTTGTTTCATTTTATGGTTCAAGGATCGGTAAGATCATGCTGCGCTGAACAAAATATTGAAAAAAAGAAGGTATTTTAAAGACATTTTCTTGAGTACAACTCGTATTTTCATTGCTCCTCAAAGAAATATACTTTACAGATTATGTTATACATATATATAACACTTGTTGCATTTCACAGTCCGAGTCTCAGCAATACATCATCCACAATCCACTACACAAGGCATCACAATCTTATCAGTAATAATAGAAACAATTCTACACCGAGTCTCCCTCTTTTTCATGATACCAGACATGACTACAAATGATAAATAAGGGATGTATTTTTTTTTTGAATTTTTTGTTCATAAGGAACTTTTTTTTTGTATTATTATAGAGCATGGATAACAAAAACAAAGGATAGGTGGCACCAGGATTTACAGCTTTCTGGAGAATCCAAATCTACTACCTGGGAAATTATACTCTGGATTTGGATTATGGAACCAAAAAAATAAAGAATAAAAAAATACAAATTGCAATCAATTTGCTGAACTTGGGTTAATGCCATACTAAGAGAATGCATTACTACTGCACCACCATAGAGCCTGGAAATATGGGTTAAAAAAAAAAAAGTGGTTTATAAAAGATCATAAATATATTTTAAAAATTTGCAAATATCGATATCATAAACACAAAACAAAAATAAGTACTCTGGTACTGTTTTTCCATAATGTATTTGTTATTTTGGCCACTTTAAAACAATACAATACTAATAATCCAACTCGCTGCGACATATGTTTTTGAAAAGTGCAAAGGTGTGTGTTCAGAAGTTGAATACTCTGGCTTATCACACAAATGTAATATAATATTTACATGGAAGAACTTAAGTATTTATATATTGTGCTTAATTGAGGGAATCAAGTGAAGCTATCAAACAATTTAGTGAGTTTTTAACAGAAGCAAATGAATAAATATAATATTAGATGCTTCTATTCAGAGAGTGTGTGTCCCTGCACACCTAGCACACACTGAGTATTCACTCCTGATATCTAGAGGTCGACAAAGTCACCATTGGCAACTACATGTTTGCGAGTGGTGAGCAAGAAATCTTTTCTCATTAGAATTCTTGACTTCCTAAAATAGATAAGAATTGTTCTTGTCTGGTGTATACAGTTCACTGTAGTTTGTCGAACACCATATATACACACATCATATATATGAAAAAAGCTACAACAATCATCTGTCACAATGAAATTAAGGTCTAAGTAAACTTAGAAAAAGGGGGTATGTAAAGCAAACACCATATTGTTCATGCTCCTGACAGCCAACCTTGGAAAAAAGCTGCTGCAGGTTAGACAGGGATCCAGATGGTTTGAAAGCCAATGAAATATTCTTGGACCATCTATAAAGTATGTGTAAAAATAACATCCTTCTTTTCTCGTAAAACCCAATAGATTTACAAAAGCGCATAGAGAAAATGCAGGAGGAAAGAGGACTATTTGTCTTAAAAGGCAGGTTATGTTCAATGAGTTTGTGTGAATGAGGAAAATTTTGTTTACTGGAAAAGAACTGGAGTCGGTTGATCACTATGTATACCCTAAAGAAATCAAATGTTATGTGAAAATTGGATAGCAAGCATTTGGCAGGCTTCAAGTTGTCATTAAGAGCAAGCTTACAATTTTCTTTAAAACAGGAAGTATTTGACCAGTGTACTTTGTCGATTTTAAAATATGGTAGTGAAGCATGAACTTTGACTTAAAAGTCAATCCAAAAGCTCTGGGTTGCACAACGAAACACGGAATGACATCCACTCAATGTCATTCAATGAGACGGCAAGACCTGCTATTCAATTAGAGAGGCAATAAAAGCATTCAACATCACCAGAAGATTCAAGAGCGCAAAATAGTATTGGGCTGGTCATATAGCAAGAAGGTAATATGGCAGATCCCACTTCACATGACTCCTCTTGATATCAGAATTTTCAATTGAAAACTTTTTTTTAACAGATTCGAATGTAGATTTTGCTTAACACAAAAGAACTTTTCACAAATGTTATTTGGTATCATACACCACATTACATCACTGTAAGTTACTAATTTTTAAAGAAAAATTACTTACTCATAATAAAGAATGCGACACTACTGCGAAAGAAAAAGGCCCGTACAACATTCCTTACAATGAATTGCTTTCTGTGAATTCTCAGCATAGTATTCCTACCTTTAACCAAGGGGTCCAAAGAACATATCATCAAGCCTCCGTTAAAAAAGGACAAAGTACGAATCTGCATAAATGCACAAAACTATTTAGAGACAAAGCAATGCAATTATGACTATACAATCAGATGTAAATTTTTAAATTTGCAAAAGAAAAGTAAATAGGCACAAAATGCATTTGCAAAAAATTATTTACTAATAAACCATACAGTGAAACCTCTTTACAACAATATCCGATATAACGATAAATCCCTCTACAGCGATAATTTTTCTAGGTCCATATAATAGTGTTGTAGAGAGGTTTTAATGTAAAATGAACCCTCCCTATAACAATAACTCCCTCTACAACGATAATTTTTCTCGGTCTGTCTAATATTGTTGTTGAGAGGTTTTATTGTACTATGAACATGATTTTCACATGTTCATCAGGAAAATAGAAACTTGAATTTAAATGGAAGCTGCTTTCGTTCAGAATATGGGTGAGTTTGTTTCTTCATCTGCAGTTTCACTTGGAATGTATTCATGATTTCACAATATATGTGTTAATGTATAGTTTCCACACTTTTGTCCTGATGAAATTCAATGACATTTTTCAAGGATCTTACATCATCAATCACAATACAGATAAAACTTATTTAAAAATCAAATACATTATAAGTATAACACTGAAATTAAAGTATTTAATATGTTGCTCCTTTTCAACTTGGCATACGACCAGCAAAAGCTACCCTTTTAATGTCCCTTGTATCAGCCAAGCTCAGCGGGCAGGAGTGGAAGTGGGGAAGTCTGAAGCACTACTGGCTTTGTTTGGGAAATGAAGAGAAATACTTTTTTTTTTCTTTTGCCAAAACTTGAAAAATGGTTTTCAGAAAAATTCAAAGACTTTTCAAGGGCCCTGATTTGGGGGGAAAAAAAGAAGAAAAAAAAAAATAGAAATTCAAGGACTGTGGGAATAATATAATGCTCATGCTGTATTTGTGTTTTATACCACAAGGACAGCTATGGTGATACTGCACTGGGACCTACAGTTTTTCAAGAAATCCAAACTCCCGTTGCCCTGCGAAAAAAAAATTCCAACCAGTGGTGTGCAGAAAAGCAGGTGTTCTGTGGTACCATTGGAGTCAAAACCAAGTTAACGGCACAACAGATGAACACATCAGGCTAAAAGCATATAACGCTTCCCAAGATTTAAGCCAGAGCTTAGAACATAAGCGTAGAATTATATGGCCCTGTGGGGCCCCCGAGCCCCCCAATAATTTGAAATAAATTGCAATTTTACATATACTGTAATGTATAAATGTACGAAATATGTGCTTGCCCCCACCCCCCCCCAACAATTTTGAAAACTCTATGCTGATGGCTTAGAGAATGCATTCACAGATTCACATGTAGAGGTAATAGGATTACAACAATATTCTATAATTCTAAAGAAGTCAGGTCAAATGTGTTTCCAGTTGTTACAAAGTTTAAAAATGTATTTGGACATCTTGTTACGTTGAACATACAATTTTGCAATAATTATATACAATGGTCATGTTCAGTGCTCAACGAATCGTAGTGAACTATCCTTGCCAGGTAACAGCAGCACTCGCTCATATCAAGGAGAAACCGTTGGATGGTTGGTTGTATGTTTATGGTGCAAGGACAACAATGGTCATTCTGCACCAGACAAGGTGATGAAACCCTTGAAACCTAGTGAAGAAAGATTTCCTCTTTGACAGTGGTGATTGGATTTATTGAGCACCGATTATGTCCATTGTTAAGATTACATTTATTGAAGAGATCATAATTTGCCGTAACTTACTTCATTATGCCAAAATCCAAATGCGGGAGAAATGTTGAATCTCTGAGGAATGACACTAAGTAAGGTAAGCTTCAAAACACTATATGACTTTGTTTCATCCACTTCCGGTTTAAACACCAGTAGTGTGTTATCGGAAGCACTAACCACAACAATATCATCAAATACCCTAAGAAAACATTGATCTAGATATTATATCATGCAATGGGCAAATATCATAATTGAAATGTTCGAAAGCAATGCTTGAAAATTCGTAACTATATTACATGTTCCTGCACTGAATGCATTTATCAAGTATTAGATGTCAACAGCGTGCTTGAGTGGTGGAAAGACTGCAAACCATCAGAGAAAACGTTTGCATTTTACGAGGCAAAAGAAGCTAAGATCATGTGGCAGCAGGGTCTATATATTTTCCGAGCAATCTAAACTCTGGAATATAATATCAGTAAAAAAACACAGCCAGCATTCAGCAGCAACACAATTCAAACATGGTTTTTCTGCAAGGTAGGCAACCATATTTCTTTTATGCCACCATACAGCTGGGGGGGGAATTAAGGTGATTTCAAATCAATTATGCTTTTGTTTGTTGGTGACTTCTATGGTGCAAGGGTCATCTTGTGCTGCGACCTATAAATTTCGCAGGAATCTGAACCCTTTATAGCAGTGGTTCGCAACCCAGGGGTCGCGAACAAGTTTCTGTGGGTCGCCACAACTATTTTTAGTTGCAATTATTTTTATAAGGAATTTCATACCAAATGTTTCCAACGCTTTTATATTTCAACATGGCTACACATATTGCATTATTCCACTGTAAAATTTATATCTATAATATACTAGTGTTCATCCTAGGTGTCTTTCGAAGGACGTTGCGCCCTGCCCGCCCTCGAAAGCAAAAATCCCACCTTACATACCTTTAAAATGAAAAATTGATGTTCTTTTTGCCCTTAAAATGATGAGACAGCACCCTGCGTGGTTGGTCCCTTTGTACATGACTGGATAATATGAACATGGCAGACTATTAAATAATTAGTGAATTATATATTAATATTAAATAATTAGTTATATATTAATATTAAATGATTAGCTAATTACATATTAATATTAAATAATTAGTTAATTCTATATTAATATTAAATAATTATTAGAATTATATATTAATATTAAATAATTAGTTATATATTAATATTAAATGATTAGCTAATTACATATTAATATTAAATAATTAGTTAATTATATATTAATATTAAACAATTAATTGTATTATCATTATGCAATTTGATTAAAAAATTGGTAAATAATTATGACTTACATAATTAATGACATTACCATAACTAACGCGTATATACTCATTCCCTGTTCTTGAGTGCCCTTAAATATAAGTACAGTGCCTTTTTTTGTATTCTGATGTACCCTTGAAAGTATAAAATGCCCTTTTTTTAGACTAGCACCCTGCCTCTTTTTAATCCTAGGATAATCTCTCATACACATTAATACATATAATACCTACATAAATAATACATGCATAATAAATATCATATGTATAATTAATATAATATATACTATCAATACAATTTTATATTTAATGTGTTTTCTTTACTCTGTTAAAACGTTTTTATCATGCAAATGTGGTGGACAGGGGTCACAGATCTTTTGGTTACTATAAAAGGGGGTCATGGATAACTTGGCTACTACAAAAGTGGGTCATGGCTTGAAAAATGTTGGGAACCACTGCTTTATGGCTTAGGGCAGTGGTTCCCAACCTGGGGATTGCGACCCTCAAGAGGGTCATAAATAAGTTTCTGGAGAGGGGGTTGCCACAACTATTTTTAATTGGAATTATTTTTATAAGAAATTTCATACCAAATATTTCCAACGCTTTTATATTTCAACATGGCTACACACATTGCAATATTCTACTAATGGTGAGATTTATACCTATAATATATATATATATACAAGGTGTGCCAAAAGTTCGTTTGGATTTTACAAAACCATAAAAAATGAAGAAATCGGTATATCGGGCTGCAGTTTGCACCTTTACATTTGTCAAAGTGTCGGATTATTTTTTTTTTGACACAAGGAAAAAAATAGCTAAAATTGTAGCTGGTAGGTGGCGCGATTTACCACCCCGACAATAAAATACATGTAAAATATCTAGATTATACAGAAGGTATTCGTTTCTACTTGAAAATGTAAAAAAAAAAATTAAAAATGTTCAATGTGTTCACCCTCACATGTAAGAATAGTCTATAATCGGGTGGGAAAATTATTTACACTTGCATGCCATGCGTCAATAGCAGAGATCTTGCGGCGTATAGCATCCTTCAACTCAGATAAGGTAGATGGACTTTGAATATATACTCGAGACTTTAGGTACCCCCATAACCAAAATTCTGCAAGAGTTAAATCCAGAGATCCTAGGGGGCCGTGCATTATTGAAGAAATGGCTTATTATATGCTCTTGACCAAATGTGTTGTCCAAAAACTGCCTTACACGCATTGTGATATAGGGATGTGTGCCATCTTGCATAAACGCAATAGTGTCAAGTAGCTGCTTTTCATGCAGGGATGGCACAACATAATCTTGCAACATTTTTAAATAATGGTCTCACATTATGGAGCATGTCTTACAGCCACCAGGATTTTGAATAATTCCTGGAAGAAATAAGGACCAAGAATTACTGATGCACTGAACCCACACCACACAGTGAGTCTCGGTGCATGCATCGGCGTTTTTACCTATGCATGTGGATCATCTTGAGCCCAGATCTGGAAGTTATGCATATTAATGGATTCGTGTAAAGAAAAATGGGTCTCATCTGTCCAGGAGATATTCAAAAGCCATTGTGGATCATCGTTGATCTTTTGCAAAGCCCACTCAGCGAATTCCTTTCACTTTGAAATATCGTTCGACTTAGATCTTAGTTTGTACGGGCATAATTTCAAGATTTCATGCACAATTCGAAACACACTGGTTTGTGGTAAACTCTTGGTTCTTGAAACGACCTGTACCCTGCATATGGTGCTAGGTGACTGTGCTGCAAGGGCATCCATTTCTGTTGCTACCCTGCTGATACACTCCACTGACACACTCCACTGACAACTTTGGCCTGCCACTGCAAGGTCGATCTTCTATGCGATCAGTTTCTTCGAATCGCTGCACTATCTTTCTGAGCCCAATTTCTGTAATTGGACCTCAGTGTCCAGTAATTTTCTTTACTGTTCTAAATTTCTGTAATGTTTGTGCTGCTGATTCATTGCTGACATAAAAACTTTACCAAAAGTGCCTTTTCTACCAATGTCAACATTGCACTCATTCAATGAGTTGCAATATTCAACGAAACAGCAATTCAAACCACACACTATTACAAAGGCAGAAGTGGATTAGAAGTTAGTTGTCGGTTACAATCCTCTTTTAAACCGATAAAATTTGCATATTTTCAGGAAAATATACATTGACGCAACAATTTTCACTATTTTTTTTTTCTTATGTCAAAAAAAATCCGCACCTTGACAAGTCTAAAGTGCAAACCTCCGGTACCCTAATTTTCTTCTCTTTTTTATGATTTTTAAAAAACCCCAACAAACTTTTAGCACCACCCTGTATATACATAATATAATTTTATATTTAATGTGTTTTTCCTTATCTGTTAAAAGTGATTTTATCATGTACATGTGGCGACAGTGGAGGTTGCAGATCTTTTTGTTACTATAAAAGGGGTTGCGGATTACTTAGCTACTTATAAAAGTGAGTCATGGCTTGAAAAAGGTTGGGAACACTGGCTTAGGGAATCCACACAACCCCCAAATACAGTGTGTAACTTACTTGGTGGCTTTTTCTTGGGGGGGGGGGATGAAGCGTACTGTTGTAAGCCAAGCCTGGAATAATGGTACGTTAGGAGAGAGACCATGTTACCATAACACAACCATCAAAGGACCAGGTCCGCATTATTTTTAAAAGTAACTTCCAATGAATTATACAGAACGATTCAATGTTTAATGACATCATACCTATTTACTAATTATTATATATTACAGAGGAAAAAATTGAAAGTGAAAATAAGTCAAAAGCTTATTCAAAACAATGCGTTAATTGGGTATGCTTAAAAATACAAATTTTGAAAGTTATTTCTGTTGCTTTTTATGGGATGAGAAGGGCTAAGTGCACACTGTGCAACGAAGTTTAGGTTTCTGAGCATTTTGAACTTATCACCAAGGGAAATAATCCCAGAGACCACAGATTGGAAAAAAAAAAAAAAAAAAAAAAAAATTTGCTTATCGACAAATTCACAACTCTGATTTTTTATATGACGGGACAAACATATGCCTTTAAAAACTTTACAATTTTGAAATTAGTTATCGAATCTTTGTATTAAAATATATGTAATACAGGTTAAGTGGAAGAAGTTTATGTGAGTTGATGAACCTTCATTCATGCTGGGTCAAAGGTTACGAGAAAGTTTTGAATATAAATCTAAGGGTAAACTTCGTTAATGTTTTACATTCACCTTTAAACTTGAAATCAGTCAACTTGGATTATTTGAATGTGTTTAATTCAAACTTTCTTATAGTAAAGTGAATCTTATTTTATAATAATGTAAAAAAATACTTTATAAATCCAAGTTTTTTTTTTTTGGGTAAATTCGTATTTTTCTTTTTGGCAAAGATGAAAGGACCTTCCAATCATAGGGTTTTTCTCCGAAAAGGGATTTTCTGCTGAAAATTCCGCAAACAGGTGTTTTGCATGCATTGAGCCTGCAGCTGTTCTTCATTTGGTCTTCACTTGACAAAAGGGGAAGCCTGTGTAAATAGCTTGAAGTAGACAGACTAAACCGACATTCAGAGTGAGTTATATTTTGTATTTGTTGCCTATAAGCGTTTGACATTTTTATCTTGCAATTCCTATATCTTCATCATGTCTGTTCAAAAACGATCCCACACCAATCAAAAAACAAGATATACAATTTTACGAATACCCAATAAATAAATCTAAAGAGCATATAATCTTTCAGCTTTTTTTTTTTTAAAAACTATAAATGTATACATTGCACATAAAGTAAACATAGAGCTTTGGATGTTTTATGACTGATTGATATTTGGGTTAATTTTTAGTGCTAATATAAAAATTTCTACATATAGTAATTTTCTGGTACCCAGGTTTGAGCTCAGACGAGAGCTTTTTAATGATGAGAGAGGAAAAAAAAAAAAAAAGTAGGTAAATCAGAAATTACTACAGGGGTTCATACTCCATTGTAAAATAAAAAAAAATAATAATTTTTAAGGACCTATCTAATAAAAAATTAACAGCTGTTTCCTGAAAGGGAAAACGTATGTACAGTTTTTGAGATGCTTAATGACAGTTTTCGTTATATTGTGCATTAAAAATGATTACCGATGTAAAAGTAAAAATACATAAATAAAAATTAGTCTTAAAAAAGAGTAATCATTACTGAAAAATCTCATTTTCTTACGAAGACACATATGAAGTGTGCATTAAAATGGTAAACATCTGTTGTTTTAAACTTGAGTTAGTGCCACAAACAGAAAGTTTTATGTTCATTTTGTATCTTGTGCATAAACCGTGCAAGTCTATTAGTTCTCTGCCAAAACACTATTTTTCAAGGGGTAACTACATACATCTCCATGGCAGTCTTATTTCAACAACAGATATCTCAAAAATAAAGTTTTTGACTTATGCCACTTTGCCTTTCCAACAACTTTATATATATATACACACACACATAAAATTATTTAATAAACAAAAGAAATTAAATCTAAGAGTACAGGTAAAGTTGTGTAAATTGGAATCATTCTGGCACCAATGCCTGCACCATTTAAAGCATTGCATAAAACAATTATGCTACTAGATATCAGAAACCACATGCAGATAACTATATCCACAAGTTATGTACAAAGTGAATAAATATTTTATGCAATGCAAAACAATTCATAAATATACAATAAATACACAACTTACAATATTTTACCGATAAACCATATCTCGAAAAACCATGAAACATTGCTACAATTCAGATAGGAATATGGCAAAATTGTAGAGAAATGAACTAAAAGTAGAACAAGAATTTAAAGTAGGAATGTAATAAAATGAAATATCAGAAGCCCATAGGGACAGCATTTTTCAAGAGGACGCTTGTCACAATGAGTTCAGTATTGGGTTAACTATGTTCGAGGAGTCCTTTGGATAATTCTGGAGAGTATGCTAAACTTAGGATCTCAAGTCTCTCGACATCCAATAAGAAAAACATTCAGACCAGAATCATAGAAAAGTAACTATAAAGATTATTTACAATGAAAATGAACCCTCTACAAACCTAAACAAGACTGAATGTAAACAAATGTTACCAGAACTAGATCCACAAGGTTGCCATTTAAGTAGTTAGTATTTGTGCATAACTGTACATCTTCGACAGCAGAATTCCTCATGTACACAAATTAAAATCAACCTTGCTGTGCATTCAAACTTACCAAAAGTATTTAGAATCAAAGGTAGTGGTATATTATTTCCAAGAAGAATATTTTTGAGCCCGTTAATTTAACCAATAAAATTATTATACTTTTTACATATACTATTAATACTGAGAATTTGTGAATAACAATGTTTTATAGAACTTTTATACTAATACAAGATTTTAAAGTTTGACAAGACACAACTTGTGAATTTAAAATCAGATCTTTTATCGTAGAGTCCAATATCATAAACACCATCTGTACCAATGTATAATTTTTTCACTCTCAAAAGGAATATTGTTTCCTTGGTCCAGTCTTTTTTAACTTAAGGCTGTATGGTAAATTTTTTATGTAAGACACAAAATTCAGCACAATTAAAAACTATGATCGCATCAATGTATCTAAAAGATTTTAGACATAAGTGTCACTCTTCTTTTCGTGAAAGTATAGGAACAATCCGCAGGGAGCTTGGAATTGCCCCCATAGGAACACCCTTAACTTGCTTGTAGAGAGAGATTTGAGTAGATAATTATCTACTCAAATGCTTCTTGGAAGACCTAAGGAAATTTATCCTGAAAATGGCTTTTAAATATACGTGCCCTATATAAAGCTTCTCTCAATGGCTAGCTGTTCTAAAATACTATTTTACTGAGAAAATAAATGCACTTAAGAACAATTACCCATGAAGAGATTATGGCTGGAGATACTCGCTGCTCGGAATGATGGGCCTAGCGCTACCTTTGATTCCGGAATTTCCAGTAGTTTAAATGCACAGCAAGATTGATTTTGTGATTGTGTACATGACAAATTCTGCTGTTGAAGACGTATCACTTATGCACAAAATACTAACTCTTCGAACCCTTATTTTCCTATCATGAACAATAGCAATCGATGGGTTTTCCTGTGCATTCGACACACAAGAATGTCATTCTTTCCTTACTTAATTTAGTCCCAGAAGTACTCTTTTCTATTCCGTATGCTAGTGTTTTGGTGGTAGAGATCTACAAAAAGGTCCAGTCTCATCTGCATTGTAATGAATTCTTCGTATTTTTTTGATTCATAAATTTTTCTTTAATTTCTTTCTGAATTCGTAGCGACCACCATAGATGCAGATAATTCTCGCCTATAATCTGATTCTCATATATCATGGCGTAACTGGAAAATTTGAAGCCACCAGAACTTGCTTGAAATGTATTTCTCCATTCAGTTTTTCATGAAAACAGTGCCTTCTCACACAAGGGGGTCAGAAATTGGTTGACCATATGATCGTTTTTGTAAAACCACGTGTGCAAAGCTTATCGTCAAAAACTCTTTTCATACATTTTTGTTCTAAGCTTTCTTGCTCACTTTCAAATGCCGTTACATAATTATAATGGAATCTCCATTCTTTTTAATTTCTGATATTGTAGACTTTCCTACACCATACTCCAATGCTAATTTTGGTCCTGCTTCGCCATTTTTAAGCCTCTTCAATGTCTTTCCTTTTCCCTAACAAAAAACAATCCTTTTCGCTTCTCAACATCTTATTTTCACCTTGGTTTTAAATGAAATGAACCAGACTGTAACAGATTGCGGGTGGCAATAATAATTTTTTCCAGAAACCTGTCACCAATGGAAAGTTCCACTACGGCGGGGACAAAGGAACAGTCAGGCGAGGGGTGGGGTAAGGTAAATAGGAATCTGTTGTCTTGACCTGATTCCACCCTCTTTTCTCAAGCCCTTATTCTCTTGTTTGATGCTCCCAACGATACACTGATCGGGGAGTGTTCCATTTCGGATCGCATGCTAAATCCAAAAAAAAAAAAAAAAAAAAAAATTGAGAGAGATAGGGTTGTCGGTTAATTGGAGTTCAGATAATCGGCTCTCTACTGTATGGGTATTTATTGTATGTTTATGAATTGTTTTTGCACTGCATAAAGGTTGTTTCACTTTGTATATAAATGGTGGATATAGTTCCTGCAAAGTTGGTTATGATATCTAGTAGCATAATTGTTTTACGTAATGCTGAAATGATCTGTACTACTTTAATCTTACTTATTTTATATATATATATATGTAGGTGCTTCCATCTATAATGTAATCTGAACTGAGTATTTGATCTTTTCTAGGGTGCCATTTGGGTGAGGCTACATATAGAAGTGTATATGCAAATTTTTAATATAAAACAATATTTAGGATATACACGCTTGACTTAAATCCACTTAAAAAAAAAAATTTTTTTTATGCAAAAGTGTGCACTATGAGCATTCACAGTTACAATTTGATTTTTTTATTGTTACAAATGCTGAAAATTATTTACGTATAATTTTATAAAATTATTAACTGAATTTTATTGATTAAGTTTATATGATTACTTAGCTAATTAGTTGATCTACAGAATAATTGATAATTAGTTGCCATTTCTGAGCACAGAGGGCACCACCTTTTGTAATGCATTTTGGAACATTATAGGAGCTCATTAAAGCGTTGAGAAACTAAAAATGGTTATAGAATCAGAAATTTTACATAAAGAGCAATCTTCTAGAAATTGGTAAGAAATACGGATTGAACTGCTAATGTTCTGTTTGATTTTTTTTAAAGATTGAGGTAGACCACTTTGTGCATATCTGTTCGTTTACATTATTATGTTTTGACTTTTATGCTCATAATTCTGGTCGTTGTGAGTATGATAATTTTGAATATAATTACCTATGCATTTCAGTGAGTTAAGTCTATTCATTGAATTATACTTGGCCGAGAAATGTTAAATTTAGTCTGCCGTCATCATACCTTAGAGATCATGCTTGAAAACGTTGTCAATCTATATGATATTTTGAAATCTCCAAATATGGAACTTTTTAACCATTTTAAGAATTTTTGGCAACAAATAGATCAGTGTCCATTTTGGACAGCTATGGATGATGAGAACATGGCAGCACTGATCCATTCCTGGAAAGATAATGTCATTTACAGTAGCAGAGTTGAGGAAATTTCAGTCACGAGATGATTATCTCTAACTTCTTAAATTGTCAATTATCTTCTAAGGTGCTGATTCATCCCATGGGACAAACTTTCGATATTCATGAGCAGTTTACCATGCCCGCTGAATGGCTAGGGCAATTTACTCAATTAAGATGTGGGTCTTCCCTAACCAGAATGAACCACTACAACCAAAGATCACCAGGAATGCGATTGTCCTTTGCATTATGAATAAATATGGACTAATTTAATGGTACAGAAGCCTAGAAAAAGGATGGGGGCTTCAGCACCCTCCGATACGGCTCTTACATGCGACATTTTAAGTGCCCTCAAGTACACTCTCTGAATATGGAATATCGTAGTCTTAGCTCCAATAGTAGCCTAGAAAAATTATGGGAGGCTCTGGATCCCTTTTCCGATACATCCTTGACTGTTGGTGATAACTTCGAACTAAGACCACGATCTGTGAATGCTGATCGGAACTAGGAACGAAGACTGGTAACCACAAACTAAGATCTTGAACTGCGAACAAAGACCATGAACGATGATGACGAACTGCAAACGAAGAAAGGTGAACACGAACTGTGAACGATGAACTAAGATCGCGAACTGTGAGTGAACTATGACAAAGAATAGTAAGTAGTTCACAAAAACGAAATCTGTATGAACGGGTCATATTTATGAATAGTTCAAAAAGATCCGTTCATTCACGAACGACCCATCTGTACCCTAGAAGCTGAGCCTGTGTAGATTGCGAATGGCTCTCGGGGGAAATCGTCTTGGTCTAATCAAAAGTTAAAAACAAGTATTTTTCTTCACAGATCGCCATAAATATAAGCACTTTTAAGGGCTGGAAATAATAAAAATAATGATAGTAATAAAAAATCAGCACTTTTTACGGGCCTTAGAAACCAAAATAAAAAATCAGCACATTCTAAGGTTTTTAAGCACCGTACGAACCCTATACTACATGTAAAAATTCCCAAATGAAAAATTAAAAAAAAACTTGCTCCGGTGGCATTGCGTGTGGACCATTTGGCAATTGTGTTATCCCTGCGGAGGGTAATAATATCTTATAACAACCTTATATACGGACGAGAGATTTGGTTCTTTGGTGGCCTAGCAGTTAAGGCGTTTTCGGATCTAACAGAAACAGACTAGTTCAATTCTAGGTCAAGGCAATTGTTACTTTTCCCCCCTATACATTAAAAAGCTCCAATCTGACCTCAAGCGAGGGTGTCAGAAAATTACTATATGTAAAAATCCCCCCATCCCTAAGAAAAATTATAAAAAAAACATGCCACGGTGTCTCTATGTGTGTGCTGACCATTTGCAATTGCGTTATCCTTATGAAGGGTAATAATATCTTACAATAAAAATTTCAGTAATTCGAATTCTTGAATCACATTTGAACTAAGTTTATAGTCGCATAAAAAAAGGTTAAACACTGGTAAAATAGCAATGAAAAAGATCACTCAAGCTTTCGGACGCATCAGCAGCAGTCCTTCATCAGGAGTAATGACGATGTTATGTTTCTGTCTCTTTTTTATACTTGAAATTTCTGGAAAACCCTTCATCAGAGTAGTCCCGCAGAATGGGAAAACCCAATGAGAACCAATGGGAGGCCTCCAATAGAATCATGGAAGAACCCCAATAGGGACCAATGAGAAACCCATACTGCGGGCTACCTAATTTGGGGATGTCTCATACATTTCAGAGTAAGAGTTGTTTATAAAAACTTACCTTTACTTGTATTAAAAACTTACATTTAAGCTCTACGACTCTTTAAAATGCACTTCCGGCCGCTTACCATCCTTCTACGGATTACCTAAAATTCATAAACAAAATATTCCTCTTAAAACTATAGTTAGTTTTTGCAGCTCTCCTACATATAACCTATCAAAATATATTGCACGTCTACTCTCTCCTATAATCGGTAATAACGACTACACTGTTTCTACTAGCCAATCCTTCTGCACCTCTTTAAATAACCTACAACTTGACGACGACGACCTTATGGTCTCATTCGATGTAATTTCTCTCTTCACTTGCATTCCCACATCACTTGCAATCGACACCGCACTTACACGCCTCCAAAATGACACAACACTACATGAACGCACTTCACTAACACCTCACGACATCTGCACATTGTTGAAATTTTGTCTGGACTCTGCTGTTTTCTCCTCAAATGGTTCTATATATAGACAAGTTTTTGGCACTGCCATGGGATCCCCGGTCTCAAGTGTTGTAGCTAACTTGGTTATGTAGTCATTTGAGGAACTGGGTTTTATTATTCTCACCGACCCTTTAAGACAACGGAAAAGATACGTCGACGACACGTTTGTTATACTTAAAACTAATACACTCCAAAGCTTCTTCCATTACCTTAATAACTTAAACTCACATATAAAATTCACATACGAAACAGAACAGAACAATAAACTCCCTTTCCTAGACGTTCTTGTACACAGATCTCACGATAACTCAATCTTCACCTCAGTTTACCGTAAACCCACACATACAGACAGATATCTCGATTTTAAATCGCATCATCCAACATGCCACAAAGCTTCCGTTGTTAAAACATTAAGTCTTAGAGCGAATTCTCACTGCAGTAATGAAACACTTTCAAACACAGAAACAAAACACATACACACGGCACTTAAAAATAATGGATACCCTAAACGATTCATTCTCAGAAACTGTAGACCCAATAGTACATCTTTAAACAATACATCTCACACCCGCATATCTATTCCATATATTCACGGCATTTCCGAAACAATCTCTCGCATCCTTAAAGAGGCAAATATCCAAACATTCTATTCCCCTGTCACAACACTTCGCAAACAACTTACAAAAGTTAAAGACCCAGTTCCACCAGAAGATCTCACAGGCGCCATATACCAAATACCATGCAAAGACTGCAACAAACATTACATAGGACAAACAAAAAGAATGATCAAAACAAGAAAAAAAGAACACAAACAAGCACTCGCGAAAGGAGACATAGCCTCACGTCTGGCAGAACACGCTTTACAACACGGACACGAACCCGACTGGGACTCAACAAAAATACTACACCGTCACATCACAAACAAGAATAGTAGACTCTTCTTAGAATCTTGGGAAACTTACAAACTACACGGGAAAGCCATTAATACATCACAACCACTTCCAGAAACTTATAAACAACTCTTACTCTGAAATGTATGAGACATCCCCAAATTAGGTAACCCGCAGTGTGGGTTTCTCATTGGTCCCTATTGGGGTTCTTCCATGATTCTATTGGAGGCCTCCCATTGGTTCTCATTGGGTTTTC
>QLNU02014176.1:45668187-45692450 GCA_006491805.2 Dysdera silvatica | reverse complement strand
GTGAACTTCAGTATATTCATACTGGCTAATGAACCTCACAAAATTCAAGGGACATGGAAAAACTTCAGAATATAAACGGATCTAACTGAATTTCATATATTTTTGTTACTTTTATATCTCTTCATCTCTGAATATGATGATTACCGAAATTTACAAAAGCAAAATAAAAGTACATGTAACAGCATAAATCTATAGTCAAGAAATTGTGGTCCAATCTTCGATTTTTTTATCGTGAATTAGATTGTCATTGTATAAATTTTATATATTTATTACTATGTTCTTTGGGGATGGTAAGAAAAAAAAAAAATCAATATTTGGCATGGAATGACCTTCACTGACCTCTCACCATAAAAAATTCTACCATTCAATCAAAATTTGATATAATTCTCAGATGTGTTTTTGAATTCTACTAACAGAAAGCAATTCAAGTTGTCATTGTGATGTTTCATTAATATTGGATTTTTCCCCAGTTTTTACTCTGAAATACCTTGCTATCATAATAAGATTAAATTCCATTTAATTGGTACCTATTGCAGGGTTCCCAGGTACCTGGAGAACGTGGAATTGCCAAGGAATTTGATATCATCCCTTGAAGTCAGAGCGGGAGGTGGGGGGGGAACATGATTTTTTGCTCAAATTTGGAACAATTCCATGAAAACCTCCCTTCCTTCTATTTTGAATAGTTAAATTTCATGCCAACGGGAAACTATTTTCCTTGAAACTAAAGATCCATTCAAAGTTTTATTTGTGATTAGTTAGGGAATTTTGTCAAAAAGTCAGGAAAAAAAATGGAAAAGTATATGTTTTTTTTTCTCCAAGGCAAATGGGAACCCTGCTATTAATATCCCTTTAATTGGAATTAAAACACTTTTACCTTATTAGATGGTATGTGAAAAGTTTAAAGGAGATACAAATATTGTCAATGTGTTCATTTAATGTCACTTGTGTGAATTGTTTGATGTGTTGTGATTTACGTGAATAGCTGAACTAATTAGAATCTGCTGCAAGTATAAAATATGTGCATTTCAAAAATTTTCTTACAAATATGTCAAGGCGATACTTGAAATAAAAAAATGTATTTTTGTCATTTGCTTTTCATAAAAAATGTGTCCAAAATACAAGTTTGATGGTGTTCCTTCCGATAATTTGACACATATTAAAGTACGTAATTTAAGCTCTCCGGTTAACTTCCTTTTGGGTTATTCCTTGTTAAGTAAACCAAAATTCTAGAACTTTTGAACCTCACCTTCTTGGATTTTTTTTTCAAATTTCGCTCATTAGATGTACTACCAGAGATAGTGAAAAATCCAAAGTATCCTGCAGTATTTTTTAAATTATAGGCCTTTGAAATCCGGAAAAAAACACGATTTTCTGTTTACGTGCAGTTACAAAAACTATTACTAATCAAGCTAGAAATGAGATAGATGAAATAAAAATAATGTTGTAGATTATAAGCTTTCATATGATATCCAACATGAGTAGTTTTAGGTAGCTTGGGATTTCAAGGTCGTGCCATGAACTCTTTGACCTTGAATTTCTCAAAAAGTGCTATTTTTAAAATTTTGAAAAAATTTACACACAAACTTACAGCACCAAACCCCGGACTACAGTGAGCAGTGCGATCTTTTATGAGATCTCTGAGTAAGCGTTCTTTTTGCACTGCTGGGAGTATTATAAGTTAAGAACAATGTTGTTATACAAGCAGAGGCATAGCCAGGTGATGGTTTTGGGGGTTGTAACCCCCATTGCAATGAAATTTTGTATATTTAACATAGGAATATATGAGTTGTAGCTCTGTAACCCCTCCCATTAAGCTTATAACCTCCTAACCCTCCCTCATGAACTTTCTGCCTACACCACTATATACAAGCATGCTAGAATAGATTAAATTAGTTCACCCAGTAAAAAGAGGTGGAAGAACAGTGTTCAAGAAACCATAGAAATTCTCCTTTATGACTATAAACAGGTGGAAACGATCTGTAAGCAAGACACTGAGATATTACTCAGGTGCAGTTCTGAGTATTTTATGTTGAAGCCTTATAAATTGTTGCATGTAAAGTGACAATTCAACAGCTAGCATTCAGTTTTGCCTTAATTCTCATAGAGTGAATGTACACTGTACAGTTTGCGTTAAATTTTTTACATCATTATTTTCTATGTGTGTAATTGTGAGTTTCCACCATGGCTGAAAATGTAAGTAGGTCTATAATTACCACTTTTTTGTTGTAAACCTTTTAACAAGGAAGGGCAAAAAAACATTAAAAAAAAAATCTAAGGCCTGTTGCAAAATGGATGTGTAATTTATGGGACATCTTTGAAAAGGATATGAAAATATGTGATAGTTGTAGGAAATAAATGGATCTAGAAAAAATTAAAACAGTAGCAATTGGCATGCCAGACCCTAGTCAGGCAGATAAAGACTTTGAAGACATAGATGTTAGTTTAGATTACTTTGTCTCTTAGCACCCTTGAAGAGTCACCTATAGTTAAGAAGAGATTACCTACACCATTCTGTTATAAAAAGTTACATAAAGTAAAAAGATGTTTAACAGACAAAGTATTGACAAGAACAAGTAAGGATGTACATGATATTGGGGAAAATAATTCAGATTGTGAAATGCTTAATCAGCTAATAGAAAAGTTTAAAGGAAGAAATCTAAGTGTCAGTGAAAAATCTAAAATTCTGACTATAGTGGGACCCAGATGTCTCAGTGGCCCCACTTATTACCCTTGTACAGAAGAAATGGACTTGGCAACAACCACAGCTCTTAAGATTTACGTTGTAGGGGATCGTTGAAGTTAATAACATAGAAAAAAGGGGACCGGAGCAGCAACAACCTTAAAACAGTACAATTTTTCATAAATTCACAAGTTGATGTTTATTTGAGGATGTAATTTTCTTAAGATACACCTACCTTGGCCTCATCCATCTGTTCCCTCCTCCTCAACTGAGTAAATTTTTTCATCTGTTTTAGCATAATATGATAGCACTGTTTCTTACTTTTAAAAATAGTTGTTCTTGCCAAAGTAATTGATAAGTGTGGACTAAAATTAAAAATTTCCATTTATGCAGATGGTCTTTCCTTGGCATAGTTTTTTTTTTAAATGACCAAAATATGACTCCATTCCCGCCCCAAGATGAAACTTTCCAGAAATGATGCTAAGATGTCCAGTTTTATGTGTGATTTTTTTCAAAATACCACTTTTTGAGAGATTCAAGGTTAAAGAGTTCATGGCACGACCTTGAAATCCCAAACTGCCCAAGACTAGTCACGTTGGATATCATATGAAAGCTTATAAAACAATCTATAACAAGGTTTTTATTTCATCCATCCATCTATCTCATTTCATTCTCTTAGCGCAGTATAGCCCAGATGCTCTTGCGCCATAAAAAAGCCAAACAAACAATATCTAATTTCTGGCTTGAGTAATAGCAGTTTTTGTAACTGCACGTAAGCAGAAAATAATGCATTTCTGGATTTCAGAGGCCTATAACTTAAAAAATACTGCAGTTCAAAATCTGAAAATTTAGATTTTTCACTATCTCTGGGTGTACATCTAATGAGCCAAGTTTGAAAAAAAATCCAAGGGGTAAAGTTTTTCCATTGGATCACTTGACACGGATTGACCCTTTTTAGCTACCATTGATGTCTCAGATAAAAGTGCTTGAGAAAGTAACTTTCATAGTGTAGAATTGCACTGTATTTGCATTACTATTTACATTGCTTTTTTCCACTGTTTTCTGAATTCATCTGATTTTCGAAAAATAGTAGGTACTTTTCTGAGCAAAGCAATCATTTTTATTATGTATATGGATTTTTTTTGTATGTGTGTGTGTGTTAGTTTCCCCCTTTCTTTTAATACTTTTAAATGCAATTTTATGCATTAAAAGTTTCAACGGTATGAATGCAACCTCTATTCCATCCATGCTTGCACATACATACAGCAAGTTATGTACTCATTTTCTGTTTTACACAATTTCAGGTTTGATATTTGTGGATTCCAAGCGTTGCATAGTAAGTATCTCTTTGAGGTTGCCAGTTTAGTTACCAGGAAGCCTTGCAGTCATATAGAAGTGACTTCTATCGATCATCTGTTGATCTATCTTCTATTGATTCATCTGTTGGGATGTTTACCAGGAATAGATTCCAATTGCACCGTAGAACACATCCCATTTTTTCTGCCCACCATGGTCCTTGCTTCCCTAGGCAGAAGCTTGAATTAGCATAGGTCCCACAGCAAGACTTTGGCTGTCTTGAAACTCAAATAGTTACCAAGAAATAGTATATTTATGCTTCAGAGGTTCGACTAACCTCTCTTGAGCTTATTATTTAGTCATAAGACATCTAAGATGCAAGGTTATTAAATGATAACTTGGTCATATATGATCATCATTGTCATTTAAATCGATCACTTTGTGTTTTAATCTTTGCCATATTTTCATTTCCCTTTACATTACTTTCACTGCATTAATTATGTGTATCTTTTCTATTTTAGGAGATGGTGAAATTACATATAACCTGTCGGTAACCTTATAAGAAAATTTGTTAATCAACATTAAGGTGTGAATACATCGTTTGAGACTTTAGTTTTAGCTTATCTACAATAGTGTGTATTGTTTCATGAACCATTATCCGCTTGATGTTGAGAAAAGTGATAACGACTTCATAAGTGCAACATTTTTTCAAAGACATTTGAAAACTGAACAGAAAAATCTACCCTCGTCCTTTAAAAAAAAAAAAAAGTCTGTAGCTGACCAGTACATGAAAATCGATCCTCATAATCATTACAACTTAATATAAATGTACTTCATGCGAAACGACATTTCAATTTCAAGGTTCTGCAATGCTTTTAGCAAAGAAACCATTTGTACATTCTCACCTTGTTTAGCACAGAATGGTCCTTGTGCCATAAAAATGCAACCAACTAGCTTTTAGCAAGTTATTCTAACCCTATCAAGTGTCAACTGATTTGTATACATTTCTATTTTAGCAATTATCTATATTTGTGTCAAATATTATTACCCTTCACAGGGATAACACAATTGCCAAATAATGGTCAACACAGAAAAGCCTCCGGGGCGAAATTTTTGTGAGTTTTTCGTGGGGGAATTTATTATACAATAATTTTTGCCACCCACGTATATTTAGCTCAAACTAGAGCTTTTTTTATATTTGGAGAAAAAGAGGCGCCGTCCTCATCCTGGATTCGAACCAGGGTCCCCGCGTTGAGCCCGCGGTGTCTTGACCTACTAGACGAACGAGGACAAGAACAAACGCATTTTTCTCCGTATATTAGGATGTAAGATATTATTACCCTTCACAGGGATAACACAATTGCCAAATAATGGTCAACACAGAAAAGCCTCTGGGTGTTGACCATTATTTGGCAATTGTGTTATCCCTGTGAAGGGTAATAATATCTTACAATTTAATATACGGAGAAAAATGCGTTTGTTCTTGTTCTCATTCGTCTAGTAGGTCAAGACACCGCAGGCTCAACGTGGGGACCCTGGTTCGAATCCAGGATGAGGACGGCGTCTCTTTTTCTCCAAAATCAATAAGCTCTAGTTTGAGCTGTAATTAATACGTGGGTGGCAAAAATTATTGTATAATAAATTCCCCCACGAAAACTCACAAAAATCTCGCCCCGGAGGCTTTTCTGTGTTGACCATATTTGGCAATTGTGTTATCCCTGTGAAGGGTAATATCTTACATTCTCATATATGGAGAAAAATGCGTTTGTTCTTGTCCTCGTTTGTCTAGTAGGTCAAGACACTGCAGGGACCCTGGTTCGAATCCAGGATGGGGAAAGCGTCTCTTTTTTTTTCCTCCAAAAGCAAATAAAGCTCTAGTTTGCACTAAATACATGTGTGTGTAGCAAAAATTATTGTATAATCTATATTTGTGTTAATAGCACTTGGGGTTTATTTAAAGTGCCCCCCCCCCTCCCAATTGCTCCATTATTTGTATTCTTGTCAAGTTGGACCATTTTTCAGATCTACATGAACTTGGATATCTCTAAATATAAGATGGTTTAATAAGACATATTAAACCTGCACTCATGGAATGAGTGTGTCCCTAAATATCTTTGCAAAATGAGATTAGAAAATGACTGAATACCATAAGTCAACAAAGAGGTAGTAATGCAGTCACTTAGTCTACCATTAATCCTGGTTCCATGCAGAAAAAGAATTGTTGCTAACTGTCACTGTAGTCAAAGGTTTGGTTTCCTAGGCCTTACAAAGTTTTATTTCCTTGGAAGTCCTGGCCAGGGACGGCTTAAGGGCCGGGCTGGGCCCTGTGTGGATGGGGGAGCCAAACTGAAGTCAAGTTAGAATTTTTTTTAATTGACCCAACAGCAGAAAATCTCTCTAAAAAGACACAAATTTAGACAAATTCTTTCAGAGACATGGCCACTTTTATAGGGTATATGGCTCACTGTGCATCTGTGAAAATCTCCCGTTTTTGCCGGAGGAGAGGGGTAGGGCCAAAAGGCAATTCATGCCAGGCCGCCCGGGTTCAAAATCAACCTCGAGCTGACCCTGATCCTTGCACATCATGACCTTTGTTGCCTTTGCACCTTAAACTATAAACAGGTGTAACATGTCCATCCACTGTGCAAAGTATTTTGATTCAAATTCCGCTGATACATGCTTCTTGCAGTTTTTTCTGCCAATGTGTATTTCTGAATGTGATATCTTTAGCGGCAGGTTTGGATCCCTCGAGAGGCTACAAGTACTGGAGTTAAAGATTGCGATCTTGTCTATCTTTGTGCTATAAGATAAAATAATCAACGTTATTAAACCAAATACATTTTGGTAAACTGTCATTTTTTTTACTTAAAATTTTTTATTTATACTTATTTATATAACAAATATTGTTTGTGTGACTGTTATGTCAGATGTGTAAACTTTTGAATTAGAAATAAAGTTTTTTGTTGTACTGTAATTGTGTGTTGTGGATCTATGTATTGTGATGTTGCAGCATAATAAACAGCTTCCTTCTCAACGTTTGGTGTGGTTTTTAAGAAAGGGGGTGGGATGAGTTATGGGTAATATGTTATGTGATTAATATCGAAATAACCAGTAATTTTTATAATAATCTTTATTTCAAATAATACAGAAGTGTCGTTTGACTACAAGTACACCTTCACATTTAATTTACATACTACAGGTTTTTTCCACTATTTTAATAAACTACTATATTTACATGCCACTATTATAGCTATTTTACATGTATTACAATGGCCATTATGTATTCAAAAAGGGTCATTAAAAAGTATAACCAGCTTGCCACCCTTGGACTATTTTGTCTTCCCTTATATGTTTATAATCCATAAACACAAGCATCATCGTCGTCGTCTAGCAATTTCCCCCTTAAGCTTTTTAGAAACACTATACAAAATATGCTATTGAATTACCATTATAATACATGTAAAGCTTTCACTTCATAATTATATCGTTGTCAATTCTCTTTAGTATGCTGTCCATAGAATATATAATGTTATGCATTAGATTATTAAAACTGGATGAGAATACTAAAAGTTTCAATTGTGTGTTTTTTATACTAAATTTGTTCTTTTTAAGTTTTTCAGGAGAGGAAGGGCTCGTACTGTGCAAATGTTGTACTACACTGCTTAGCTGAATCACCTGATAATAAAAATTTTTATTATGTGGGATTGATACCCGACAAAGTGTTTGAAGTTTTAGATTTATTTTTTTTACATGAATTTAATGCAAAGCTGTCAGGTTTCTTGGTCTGAAATTTTAAGTTTAATTATGTTAAAGCTGGGAACTTTATATGTAACATGTTTTAAATTTGCCTTCAATTTATTGTCAAAAAAGTACTATTTATTTATTGCATTAATATAATTTTCTTTATTTCAGTTGCATATATTGGAAAGAGGCTGATGAGGAAAATATCTGCCACTAACGGTGAACTTTCGCAACAAAGTGTTAATTTGTTGCAAACACCATTGGGAGACAGTAGATTTTGAAATGCTATGAATTGGCATTTTGTATTTATTTGTTGTTTCGTTACGTTCATTGTTCTGGTTACTTCAGTCAAAACTTTCAAGCATTGCTGTATAGTATCTTTCAGCATTGTTACTTATAAAAGTCTGTTTTGCATTTACATACAACAATATTATACAGACCGAGAAATATTATCTTTGTAGAGGGAGTCATTGTTATAGGGAGGGTTCATTACTCAGTAAAACTTCTCCGCCACACTATTATACGGATCAAGAAAAATTATCGTTGTAGAGGGATTTATCATTATATCGGATATCGTTGTTGGAATGTTTTACTGTATATAGAAATCCAACATAACACAATAATGTAACATAATGCTGTCCATGGTGAAAAATTTTATTATGTATTATTTGTACTTCAGATAATACGGATTGTAATCTGGAAATGAATTTCATCAAAACTCTGATTCTTATATTCACAAACTAATATTTGTTGCACCTTGCAGTAAACTGTGCTGGTCTGACAGTTTGCTGCAAAGTAACGTTACATGCTAAATGTACAAGTTGAAAACTGGTGGGTTAATTCAAATCCAAGCAGCGGGTGAGTTGTGTAGTCTTCACGATTTGGAGTTCTCGTTCTGTCACTCATCTCTTTATATATTAATTCTTTAAGAAGTCTTAACACAAAAATTAAATCAACTGCTTCTGTTCTAGGGTACTAAATAAAAAATTGTTTTTGTTTCTGCTTGTACTGTTTTCAGAGATGTGGTAATGTGCTTTTTCCTGCTGTTTTAGGTGGTGGTAGGGGAGGTATGCAATGCCGTATACCCGTCGCTAGACCTATGAAGTCTTACATTCAGCACAAGTGTGAATTTTGCCCTTTCGAAACTTCTGTTTTAGCTAAACTTCAAAGACACACGATGTCCCACAAGCGTTCACATGAGTGTCAAACATGTGGCAAAATATTTTCAAGTCCATCTGCCTTGCAGACGCATCATGCCAAGACTCACGTATTCGCACATATCTGCTTCTACTGTGAAAAGAAGTTTAAAACACTAAATCAGTTGACACAGCACATGAAGATGCACGTGAGTGCAACTATTACAGAGTCATACAAGTGTATCATGTGCAGGAAAACATTTGGGTCTGAAAGGGAACTAAAAGTTCACGTGGCATCTGTTCATAAGGTTGTCGAGTATCAGACATAGCTTATTGTTTTGCTTTTATGTTTTTGTATTTTGCCTGCAATTTCTATATTATTCCTGTTTATATTTAATTCACTTTTATCTTTGTATTTTGCTGTTTATGTATTTTTTTTTTTTCTATGTACCCAGTCGTATGGTCCTTGTCATGTTTGCACACCATGCCTGGGTAATTTTGTGCATGTGTCTTACATTGGATTCCATATTAAAATCGCATACCAAATAATTCGTTCATCAGTCCAAGAACGAAAAATGACAGCCATTTTAAAAAAAAAATCAAACTTAAAATTGCTTTGGAACTAGCTTTTGCTTTCTGTAATTCGCATGTCTTATTGAAAGATATGTTGTGCAAAATGTCTCGTGTAGCACATAGTATCATGAATGTATTGTGCTGCAACTTTTTAATTTAATTTGTGTCTCGTAATCTTGCCCACTGTAAACCATGTCATATGTATCATAAAAAATTATTACAACCAACTGTAGATTAATGCAAAAGATTTCCTTTGTTAACTGGTGGCATTACTTCGTTTAAAATTACCCTGACCTATCGCCGAGCCAAATAAAATCTCACCATAAAACATTACACAATAAACCTATTGAGAATTTGACAATGTTGTTAGTTAATAGATTGTAATATAATTTTTAATTTAATTTCTATTTTAATTGTTTTTGGCACTTGTGTTTACAGAAAATCCTTAAAAAAATACCTAAAAGTACTCAAAGAAATTGGCAAAGTGTGTGTTTACATGTTTTTTTACAGGATATATATATATATTTTTTTTTTGATAAAAAGTTTAAGTTAATTTTCATTTTTTTAATCTTTTCCAACGTATTTAAATAAACACTAATACAAATGTAGTTACGAAAGTTGTGATGTCATCTGCAGTTATTTTGGAGGACACAATATCTTTGTCAGAACTAACTTCCAAAACAACTGTAAACGATGTGCCAATACATTTAACCATGTTTGTGTTAATTTCGATTTAAATACATTGTTGCATGTGCATCGCCCATTTATTTATACTTTTCTAACATAGTCAAAAAATTGTTTTCGGGACTCCAGTGTACATAGCATTGTCAGGGGGAAAACGAGTTTTTTGATCATACCTTGGAAAGTCAGGGTGAAAACTTGCCGAACTTCTACTTTTAGTAACTAAATTTCCCACAAATTTGAAATCCTTTTCCCTAAAACCAAAGTACGGTTGAAAGTTTTATTTGCGATCAGTCGGAGAATATATTTTTCTCTCCAATGTACCGAAGCGTTTAAGTATTATGTAAGCACCTTTGGGGGTAGGTATGAAATGGTCGATATATTGCTTACATAATACTTGAAATCTTCCTAAGTTGGAACCTTGTGTTTTGCAAATATTAAGGTGGGGGACTTTATCCATTCCGCTCTTCTCCTAAATCTGATTAGTTCCATATGATGGATCCAAGTAATTTTGATTTTAGCCTTTTCAGGATCCTCACACTCCTGGGAATTTGAAATCGCCCTGAAGGTCTGGGAAAAATTATATATATATATGTATTTTTTTTGTCAAACTTGAAAAAGTCAAGAAAAACTTTAATTTCTGTTTTGAATAGCTAAATCTCCCACAAAAGTGGGAAGCCATTTTCTCCGCAACTGAAATTTAGTTGAAAGTTGCTTGCGATCGATAAGGGAATTTTTTCTTCCAATGTGAGCGGAAACACGGTTTTGTGTTCAGGAGAATTCCCTTTAGTGGCATGGTGGTAACACATTCATTTGTTTACCTTTAAAAAACTCTGGGTTTGATTCCAAATGATACTCACGTCCCCCCACCCAATCACTAATCCACAGATTCATGTTCTTCGGAAAACCATAGATCCTTGTGCTGTAAAAGACAAGCCATTTGTAAACATAAATTAATGCAGAGAATTTTATAAAGGAATAAATAAATATTTATCACACGATTTTAAACATAATGTAGATTTCCCCACTCTGCTCCCCCGAGTACACAGTGAGATACGATTTTATTTATTTTTTGCATGCATAATTTGGAAACTATTAGATAGTTGTATCTTATGTCTATTTTTTCAGTTTTTGGTAAAAAGAAAAGAAAAGAAAGCTTTTATTTAGGTGAAATTAAAATGCAAATTAATAAAAAAATACATTAACAGTATAATAAATGTTTTGTCTAGTTATTAGTTTTACATGTATGCATTTTTTGGTATTACATTTGTTTCATCTTCATAACACATTATTCTAATAATATATAAATTTTATACATATTGAGTAAAGACAAATTCTATTAGAGTTTATTTGATCAATTTCTTAAAGTTTAGGCAAAACACATTCCTTTGAAAATGAAGCATAACGAGTAGCAGAATAAATTGTTGCATACATTTATTATATGCACACACTGAAATTGTATTAATAACTCACTTGTGTTTGACCGAAAGCAGTAAAAAAAACATATATTGTAATTTTACATAGTAACTTCATAGTAATTTTACATTAGTAACTTACTTATTTTACATAGTAACTTACGTTACTTTTACATAGTAAAACAGTATATGACATTGCTGTATGCAATCAAACATTTCGTGTGTGTACATTTCTGACACTCATGTTTTTCACTTTTCATGTTAAAGACAGATATTACTTCCAAACATTTCCATATCATGTTCCATTCCCCCCCCTCCCTTAAACATTGTTACAAAATATAAAACATGCCACTATTCTACGTTTTTGATTGGCCTTCTTTAAAGGTGCTTGTATGCCTTTGATTGGTGTAGGAAGAGGTTGTACCAAACCTTTGCATTCATGCCATTATATGTACAATTAAGACATTTTGCCAGAAACCTGAATTTTTGATACAGAACGACCCTTGTTGATCTTCTTGTGTCATAAAAATACAACCAATCAGCCAAATTTGAATTTTTATATCCTAGTTTCTATAACCAACAATATGTTGACTGTGTTACCTCTGTTATTGTGCCAGAGTGAAAGCTCGCATAAAATGAAATGTATATTTTGCTTTGCATGCGCCAACTATTGGCTGCCTGCATAAATACACTTGTGCATTTAAGCAGTAAATTTTAATGGGGCTTGCATATTTTAAAGCCCTAGCATAATTTTAAACAACATCTAGTTTTAAAATTTGGAAAGAATATGGTGCAGTGTTCATACTTATTCTTCTCATCGAATTCATATTTGAAAATTGATTTAGAGTATGTAAATCCAAGTTTTACTTTGTAAACAGACATGTAAAAATCAATTTTTTTACTCATGTTCTCAAAGTGTATTATTTTACTTATATGAATAAATGTCATTATATGAAGTCATTCACTCTCTCTCTTCATTATCATCCATGATCAAACCATTTATACCACTAAAATGACCATTGACTTGTGAAGAACACGAAAGGTGGGGAAAATTGCTGGGATAGGACTTCCCCAGTCCTGTTCTCTTGGGAGGTAAATCTGCTGGGATATACCTTGTCCCTCCCAGAAACTAAAGGTTAATTGCTTCGCAATCTTTTTTTTTTTTTTTTCAGTCAATGTATTTTGGTAGGTCACTTGAAAAGGTAAATCACTTTCGTATGTGTACTTTTATAGTTGATGCATTTAAAAGCTGCCTAAAAATTTAAGTATGAAGTGATAAGAATAATAGTAAAGAGTGGTAAGAAAGAGCTAATTACATTTGAAATAACATTTTGATAAATTTTAGATAAACTACACTGTGTAATCAAAATCAAATAAATATAAATGTGTTATAATACAACAGCAGTGAAACTATAAAATCGCAGTGTCTTCACTAAAACTTATTTTAATAGGACATATGTTGTTTACCTGTATATACTAATCACGGGTGTATGCAGGTGAGTTAATGGGGGATCTGTGACCACCATCAAGTATAAACAGGACTTAAATTCAGTTGCTATTGTCAGAATCATATAATGTGATGAACGTTGTTTGCAGAAAATTCTCTGAATTTGGAAAATTTAGAAGAAACCCCCCCCCCACTCTTTTTTTACTTATATAATGAAAGAATGTCATTTATAGAAATGTTCATATTCACAAGAATAAATAAGGTTGATTCGCAGCTTTGGTGAGAGCGTATAGAGATTTAAATCTTCAATCTCAGCCATCTACGACTGTTCTTTAATAATTTCTCGTAACCTCTGATCACTTGGGCCATGCTCCATATCCGTTCTTCCAGTGCCTATAAATGGACGCATGTTTTTTAAATATAAAATCATTTTCCCAAATTTTAACGGCATGTTTCTACCAGCTTCCTCAGAGGTTTCGTCGTGACACACTCCTCATGGGATTTCAGCTCTGCCTCCTTTGCACTTTTCCTTCTCATCATGACCTTGACGTGTCAAAGATTACGGAATGATTTTGCTAACCCTATGATCTCGGTTGGAGAAAAATTTCTCTTCATATTACTTAAGCCGTGGGGCTATAATTCTTTTCGGAGTCAGCTTCCTTATTTATAGCAGTTCGTAGCGAATAATGGATCTTGCGCATGGGAAAAGAGAATCTGTGTGCAATTAGTTTGTTGTGTGATATTTTATCATAGTTTTAATTTTCTTATAAAATGAATCACAAATATCTAAATGCTTCACGGAAAGTGAAATGCTGTTTTTGCTGCGCAGAAATATTTTAAAAGAATTACGGTGTGCATCTTGAGCGAAAACGTACAAACAAATCATAAACTGATACTGTCATACATACTTTAAATAATTATGTTTTTTTACATTTCATTTTTATTAATTTAAATTAAAGAATTCAGAAAATGGAAATAGGGTGAATTCTTTGTACTGATGTGATAAAGCGTATCATTTTATGCTATGTTTTTGATTGAATTTCAATAATACATAAAATATTCTTTTTTTTAAAGAAAAGTTATGAACAATGCATATGCACTGTTACTTTCATTTTCAAAAACTATATTATATATATATATAACTAAATTTGTGGAGTTTTTTCTCCCCCATTTACTGGTATGATATTACAGACCACTAAATTCATAATTTTAAATCCCGCAGACCACATTCCGTGAATTTAGTGCAATATAAAGGTGGAAATTGTCATTCAGAATATGAGAATTTCTTAGAATATTATTTTTGTTTTATTATTAATAAAACATTAAAAATGCAAATAATGTCCAGATTTTTCTGTGGACCAAAATTTTCTCGCGGACCACTGGTTGGCAACTGCTGATCTAAGATATCATTCCTCCTTAAAACTGCAAGTAACTTTTATCATTATTACTGTGTGAATAAGTGCAGAAAAAATTAAAATTATTCGCTGAAAATTGCATCACAAGGAATGTTTTTGCATAATACAAAATTTCTCAAAAAATTGGTTTGAGAAAAATGAAGCTAAAGTTAATTATTTAAACATCTAAATTTGTGACATGACTACACTCAAAAGCATGTTTCAATATGATGGCCTCATTGCGTCGGAATAACAAAATCGTCCTCAGAAAGATGATTTGCTTTATTTTTCAGCATGTAAATAAAAAAAATTGTAAGTAAAATGTCTCTCCTGCTCAAATTAAACTGCGTTTGTGTGTAATTTGTTTTAAATAATATATATTAATGAATTTATTACAAGTTAGTTACAATGATATTATTACAAACTATATATTTCAGAATGTTATTTGTGTATTATCTTTGTGCAATCTAAACAATAACCAGGAGATCCTTCACAAACTTTGAAGATATAGATGGTATCTTTACGTTTTCCTTGGGAATAGCAACTTTTGCATTGCTTTCGTACTACCTTCCCACCTTTTTTTTTCTTCCCGTGGTTTGAGCACATGTTCCGATAGCCCAGCCATCAAATTTGAAATTTCATCAGCCGGAGGCTTATTATTTTGCACTTTTCTTTTCGTTTGATATGACGGCCCTGCAGAATAATCGACTGTACAACTTCATGTTACGAGATTATTTTTACAATAAGTAATAAAGTAATAAATTTGAAACCACAAATATTTACTAGTTTCTAACCTTCACTCCATGCCAATACTAGCAAATATACCCAGAATGTAAGGCCGATTGAACTGGATAATACACATTGAGGCTTGGCTTTTCCTGCGCCAACATGGGACTGGCTCCTGAGACATCACCGCGCGCCAGTGTGTGATTGGCTCCTCAGCGAGGACAGAACATCACACGCTGGCACAAAATGGGCAGTCAATATGTTAATGAAGTTTTCCTTAACCTTTAGGGACAATTTTGAATGCCCTTACAATTCCAAGTTTCATAGGAGCTCTGGTAAAATATCTTAACCAGTTTACTGAGCTGTAAGATACTGAATACTACGGGTGAGTCGAATCATTCACTAAACGAATGAATGACCGATTTTGCCCATCTACTATAAACAAAGAGACTCATTCAGTAATTCTGTCACTGAATGATTCAACACACCACTATTTTTTGTTTGTGGTTTTACGGCTCAAAGACTACAGTGGTCATGCTGCGCCGGGACCTACTGTTTTCCGAGGAATCCGAACCTCTTAAGGCCTAGGGAACCAAACCCCGGACTACAGTGAGCAGTGCGATCTTTATGAGATCTCTGAGTAAGCGTTCTTTGCACCGTTGGGAGTCAAACCCGAGTTAACGGCACACCAGGTGAATGCATTACCACACTCTGCCGCCACGTGGCCCACATCACTATTTAATACATCTTCAATGACCACTGCTTCAACTGTAAGCCTTGGCCTTCCCATTACTTTCTTGCTGATTTGCTTATTCTTACTTTTCGTGGCAAATGATTTTCTTCTAAGAGCATTCCTCCACCAGTCAAATCATCTTCTACGACCTTTATTATGCTTTCTGTGAATAAAATGTACAAAGTATTACAAAAAATTTAACATTTTTATTATATCTTTCCTTTTACAATTTATATCCTCCATAATGATATAAAAGTCATCGTTATATTTAAGGGACAGATCAAATTTTTTCATAATGGCATTTTTTCCTATGCCTGCTCAGCTGCATGCGATAACGAAATGTTTTGCTGCAGATATTACACGCGTAAGGCATTACACCGACGTGTGTGGAACAATGATCCTCTAAGTCTTTCTTATAACAAAATGTTCTGTTACATAGACGGCATCCAAAATATGTATTTTCTGGCAATAAGAAATCATCTTTAGGGATCACAGAAACGGTCAAATCAAAACCTGATTTCGTATTGTTAGTTTGAGTAGTTCTCATAAAATTGAAAAGTTTGCTTGATTTTGGTACACTCCAGCTATGACAATGATTTCCTGAAATATACACAGCAACTCTTTAAATAAGTATAAGGGAAAAATAGTATACATTTCTCATATAATACTACATATCATTTTCGACATTCTTGTTTTTCACATATCCTTACATATACAAGTAAACTGACTCGGATGTTACAAATTTATGTACACAATATTTAATACATAAAATTAGTGATAACTATTTATGAAATACTGCAAATAAAGCCCCAAGATTTCTTTTCATTCTTGTTTAGAAATTTACATGCATAACACTAAAATGATACAATAGGACCCATGTATAATGAGAAGCTTGAAACCAATAAAAGTAGTTGATAAATTTAGTCATTTGCTAAATCTGTTTTGCAATTTAAAATTCCAAATATTGAAAACAATGTTTCTATAGGTCACATGTGTACATACAACAAGCATACAATTATTCACAATACATTCACAAGTTAATTTACTGAAGGTTTAATGAAGAAAACGACTTGAATTTCAGTACAATAAACTAAATTATTTACTTATTGAACTAAAATAATGCTAAAAAAATGGTTTATAGTTATTTGTTTCATCTTGCAGTATCTACGTCCATTAGATTTTTGTGGTAAAATGTTTAGCATGTTATATAGATGATATCATTGGGGTGTAATTCATTGCCTAAAAAAGTGTTTATCATCATCTTCTTACTATGTATTCTGAAGGGAATAAGTGTTCTCGGAAACTGTCTGCTTTCGAACGTTGGAAAGCTTGTTCCACCAAGTTCACCTCAGCCATAGAATCATCCTTGTGTAATCATTGTTCGTTATAATTTTCTACATTTTGCTTAAAAATCTTGCCATCTGTTTACTTGTTAAATCCTGGGTATGTGAAAAATGGTTGAATTGTATGTAATCATTATACCAAACACAAAATCTATATTTTCCTCACTACATGCAGGCTCATTGTAGATGGGACCTAATGTAACCGTTTCATTAACGCACATGGCACTGCACATATTTCCCTGTAGTTTCTTTTACAATACATTCTGAGTCCTGAAACATAAAAAAAAAAAAAGCTATTACAAACAAAATGAAAACTTATAAGCACAGAAGAAAAACAATGCACTGAAAATCATCTCATTGTAAATATTATGATGGTTCATAAAAAAAATTAAACTTTATAACTGAACTGCATTTTTGCAGTGATTTTGCCAGATAACGTCATATGAAATTGCCTTATCATTCATGCAGTGTTAAGCTTCTTCTTAAATGTATCATTTTAAAACTGTGCACATCTAATTAAATGAATAATAAACAGAAAAAGTGCATAAATAATTAGTAGTACATAGTCAGCACACCTGTAAAAAAAATCATTTGAAGCATTCATATTGCGACAAACAGCATCGTAGCTAGATTATCTTGCATTTGTGGTAGAACCATCTAGATTGCACCCTCCCTAGCCACGTACATGTGCTTCCCTGCGAATTACTTCAGCCGATTTTATGCCCTTCCTCACCTGCACCCCCTAGCTATGGCCCTGGCAGGCAACAAGGTAAAACTCATAATTGTGGATGTCTATTAACATTAAAGATATCAGATTTTTATCCTACCTAAAAGAGTGGACCATAGGTCAACATGGCTGATCAATGTTTTTCTAAAGTTGCTTTCGTTTCTCACACATTGTTGCAATATTATGCTTAAATCAGTAAAAAAAATGTCTTGAAGTCTACATTGCCTTTTTTTATTTTTCTGTTCATAAAAATAATGGAGATTTTTTTCAAAAACTTTTATTTTTGGTAATACCATTACATTTTTTAAATTAGCATATATTTGTAGTTTCACTTACATTTTCTTTTCAAAACTAACAAGTTCTGATTAACAACTACCTTCTCTTTCATAGCATTTATTCCGACCTTGATATCACGCATTTCAAATCTTGTTCCACATGAGGTACACATATTCCACACACATGTAACTCACATTTGCCTTGCTCTCATTGCATAAGGTCACCTGGTGCTCGCTCTTTTTCAAGGCATTATTTTTAATAGTGGTACTGCAACTACCAATTTTGAATGTGCCCTTTGAGTGAAATACATCTTAGCTCCTCAGTTAATTTCAACAGAAGAGTATGCCTGGGAATATTTTTCTGTATCAATTTTTTCTAAATTAGCTAAGCATTTATTGCTGATAAATCTAAAACATTTTAAAATAACTATACTAGCCACTTGCTTCACGAAGCATTAACAAAATATCCCCAGGCCCTCTGGTCAATGATATCCACATCATACTTAGTTTTATTGTAAAATTGTACTGTTTCTGGATGTTTGTTTTTTTATTTTGAAAATCTATATCAACATTTGGATTGGTTTGCTTGTGGTTTTACGGCGCAAGAACCACACTTTTCCAAGGAATGCGAACCTCTTAAGGCCTAGTGAATCAAACCCCTGACTACAGTGAGAAGTTAGTTGGTAAGCATTCTTTGCACCATTGAAAGTTGAACCTGTGTTCAATGATACTCTAGGTGCACAAATTACGACTGCACCACTGCAGGGCTCACAACATTTGAATGCAGGAAAGTTAGGATTTTTTCAACTTCAGTGAAGTGAAATAGTTGTCGGTGGTCACATTTCGATCTGCGTTACAATAGAAATTTGCATTACTACTATCGTAGAAATTCATATTACTACATTTTCAAGCATAATTTCATTTTCACTTTGTAGTTCATCTCTTACTCTGTAGCCCAGAATATGGAAAGCAGTGCACATATACTTCTATTCTACATTCAACTAGCATCTGAAATTTTATTCCAAATTTGTCGGGTTTGTTAACTTGGATAAATTTACATTTAGCTCTCTTAGGGAACAATTGCTCATTGGCAGTCAAGTTTTCAGAGGCAACTTAAGTAATTATCAATAACGTTTTTTTTTTTCAACTTTCAGAAAATAGCAAATCTATTCACTTCCGAACACAGATCTGGTCGAAAAAGTGGTTGATTGATTAAACTTCCAGTCATGGCACTTGGAGCTAGAATTAAAAATATCTTGATTAGTTTTATCTTTTGGCATATGGCACTTCGCACAGCTAATGTACAAGATTTTCCAGGAAAAGGCATAGAATTTCAAAACTCTTAAGAAATGGGTTCCATGAAAAAATAGAGCAAAAAAATGGTCAATTTGACTGGTTTGGTGCTTCTAGTGTTAAAAGACAGTAAGTTTAAATGATCACCAGTTCAGTTTATTTCACTGCCCAATTCAGTTTATTTCCTGGGCATCATTCAAGAAAAAAAGAAAATACAACATAAATAATAACACAGTGAGGGCAATGCCAAGGTGGAGATGAGAATAAAGGCACTCATGTGCCTGACGAAGTTCTCATATCACCAAGGATAATAAAACGGTACACACAGATAGATACATGACACAATACACTGATGTTATAGTAATAACAAACAGGCACATACACATAAATATATAAATAACATAATACATTGATAACATGGGACAGATCCAAGCATATACAAAGATCTTCCTAGTGACTGCATTACCTTGCAAATACCCCTAAAACAATATCCCTCATTCAACCACTCAATGTATATTGTTTCAGGCAGTTTAAAAAGTTCGTTAAAAAAGTTACAAACTAAATCGCCCTTGCTGATATATGAAAATTGATATAAAAAATAGAAATGAAATACTAAAAATGCACTCTTTAATAATATATAACCAACTTCAATCTGAACAATATCGTCTAATATTACAATATTCCTGGTGTAAGTGCAATTATTCAGATAACGCTCCTAAAACATTTAATAATTTAGAAACCTTTCCTTCGCAATTAATAATATCCACTGTAATATTTCATTATGTAAGAATCACTCGTTTTTAAAATGTCTCTTACTCATTGTAACCAAATGTTACGTTTTGGACATTTTTTCGTTCGACACCATTTTCATGGTACCTAGTTTTGCATATTTCTTTCTTTTTTTTTACTAATTCTGTGAGAAACAAACCCATGTTTCAATATGGTGATAGTACAGGTAAATACCATGCATTATCGCCAACTCCTTCCAGTGATGTCACCAAAACCGGTGCTGTACTCTTAAAATGGACTGGAGATTTTTTCTAGTGTAGACGATGTGCATGGAAGTTGTATTGTAGTGTCGTAGCGTCTGTTCAGCCAGTTTGTCATTGTCTGCATTCCCTGGCAGTAGTGTTTTGTGAGTTACAATCATAATATGAGCGAACGTTTGAATTTGTCTTTTTCACGGACTGGAACTGAAAGTTCATAAGTTTGTGATAGGGCATGTTTAATTAAGTGAACGAAAAGGTACAGGGCCCGGCTACACGATCCATCGTGGGGGGGTCTCACCGACTTTTTAGTTATTGGTTTTAATTAAAAAAGGTAAAAAAAAACCTCATGAATGTCTGAATATCAATATCATGTGTAAGTAACCAAAAGAGTATGGGACAGGGTACTACACAATGCATCAAGGGGAGGAAGCTCACTAGTTCTGTGGTTATTATTTTTAATCAAAAATAATAAAAAAAAAAATAATGTCTTAGTATAATGTCTAATTAAGTAGCCAAAAGGTATAATACAAATAGGTAGTTAATTTGTACACAATTATGGCGGACCAGAAATAAAGTTAACACAAAATAACAAATCATGATAACGTTACCGTGCCTTGGCGATAAAGCAAGCATGGGATTCATTTGTACTGTAGCCTTTAATCTTTACTTTCCATTTTCACATCGTATGCACATTATACAAATTTTTAAAATTTTGTGGTATTATTTTTTATAAATAGAGAAAGTGCACTCAAATTTTATCTAAAATGATAATCCTGCTTGCTTTTTCACAAAAAGCAGACATTTTGTTCTAAAACTTTATTTTTTATGGAAAAAGCAAACTAGTTTTGAAATGATAATAAAAGCATCGCCAATTCTTACAAATATTTCACCAAACAGTTTAATTTCAAAACAGTGGATTTTGCAGAAAAGGGACTTCAAATTCATAATTAGGGAGAATTCAAGTATTAATGAAGCACCCCAAACAAAAATTAACATTGGCTAACATAGGAAAATAAGACCAATGGTATCCCATCCCCACAAGGTGCTCAAGTGATACTTGAACCCTCCCTTAGGGGTCGAAAGTCTATAAATTGCAGTATGTCTCGATCCTCAGGACTCCCACTTGAGATAGAATTCCCCTTGTGAGAGAATTTAATGAATATACATACCATATGGGTCTAACACAGAATACAGGAAGTTTGCCAACTATGGCAACCCTGTCGTGATTCTGTCAAGTACAGCAACAGCACTGCAATTCCGCTATTTACAAAAAGCAATTTATTTTTGGTATGGAAAAACAGAAAAATACAATAAGCAGAATAAATTCGGTAACAACCATTACAAAATCTTTCATCAATTAAAAAAACACATGATTTTAGATATATAAAAAGTTTTTCTGGTGCAATTTTTGTTGTAATATTCAATCTCGTATTTTTTACTGGGAAACTGTTTTCACCATGGAACTGGCCATTAAACAATCAGCTAAACTGATAGTATTTCTTTTGTGTATTTAGCCCTTTGATTTGCTCACATTCAACCATCCCAATTTTGTTATTTGCGATATGGATACTCCGTTAACCCTGAAATATTTTTTCGCATTTTTTTATTTTTTCAATGCGGACCACTTGCAAACTAAGCAAAGGAGAATGATCAATCATGCCAGCAACATCTGCCATAATGAAATATAGTTTTTCAGAGCTCTTTTAGGCTTAGCATTTTCATGAAGATCATAGGGCATTACTGTTATGACGCAGAATGTGCTTTGTGTTCCATTAATAGGTGTACCCCTCACCAAAGCTTGGGAATTCTCTGGGGTTTTTTTAATCGAAACTATGGAATTAGAGAAGGAGAAAAAGAAGATAGTATTAAAAAAAGTAAGAGAAAATCAAAATCAAAGTAAGAAAAACTGCATGTAAACAAAAAAAAAGCACAAAATGTGTGTACAAGGCAACGACAGATTTGATATGAATGGAGTTGGATATAAGAAGTGAATCTACCAAATACTATCGAAGGCATATGGAGTCAAATCAAGCAAGATTTCCGCTGACAACACCATCACAATGTCAGCGATAAAAAACTGTTTGACTCCAACTTCGCGGACTATATGTGAAGGCGACGGCATAAAGATAAGCCGAAAATGTGTTTCCGGCATTTTTGAAAGCCATAAAAACCACTTATTCCCCACGAAACTCGGATGCCTAAACATGAAAGTGTTTTTTTTGGAGAGTAAGAGGAGGAAGCAAGTGTTTATTTAGATAACGAGAGGAGGTAAAACTCAGTATAATAAGTTATTACTCCTTAAAAAAACACGGCGAGCGGGAAGCGAGCGTGTGATGCTGTAATACGGGCAGGAGATTGCCACGCCTTGGTGACAAAGGCACACAAGGGACACACGTGTAGTATAGCCCAAAATTTTCTTCGGTCAGTTTTAAGAATATAATGGTTTTAGAAACGTTAGTTTGCGCTTGGAGGTGAGATTGGGCCACAGTACAGAACATGTACCCTAGTGCTTTTTAGCGGGAAGTGTTTCCAACATGCATGGCAACAGTGACACTCCCTTTCTGCCATGTTGTTTACATCATGTCATCTTAACAACACAGACGTCCCGATTCAGTGAAGTTAAGAAAAAAAGAGGTACTAACCTTTATCGCTCTTCTTCATTGCATGAGTGTGGTTTTATTGTGTTTATATTATTTGCGGGAAACAAATTTTTTGGTTTATTTGAGTGCCGGCCTCGCCATACAAATTCCGCAAAGTAGTCATTGAATGGCTCCTCTATCAGGACTATGGTTTTTCCCCTACTTCCTTCTTTCCTCCCCCCTTCCTGTATTTCTCTTCCTCCCTCCCTTCACTACCATTACAATCCTACCTACACCCCCTTCTGGACGTCCACGTCCTCTTCCTCCACCTAACCCCCTCCCACCTCACCAATAACGCTATCTAGGATCCGTACTGGAAAGTGTCATTCAAAAAGAGGCCCAGCCCACAATCTCTTCTCACACTTCTATCCGGACGAAAAAAATCCTTCTTTCATAACCTACTCCATCACATTTCTTTTCTCTTTCAACCGAAAAATACGTCAACCGTTCACACATACAATTTTCTGCGAACACAGCCAAACCGACGACGAAACACGTGAAAATGCTCTTGCAGGTCCATATGCCTGTACGTGTGACTTCACACAGTCTATGACATTATAAGCCGATTTCCAAATACTTTTGACTCTTTTCAAGAGGAAAAAGGCATTAGGATACGTGTTCTGTACTGTCACCTGAGATTGTTCTGCATTATCCCCAAGTAACGAGATTGCGAGATGCGTCCTGGCGACATTTCAAACAGTCGCCAATATTTACCGTATTCTGTACTATCGACGTACCATATATGTATACAATATTAAAGCTTTCCGCAATTAAACCTTAATAGGGGTATGATCTCATCAACATCCCCTACGTATATCAATGTGATGTGTGTGTTTAAGAACAGTAAATTAATAGAATATAATTTCAACAAAGCGGGGAAATGGCCAACGCTACAAATGCAACGAACAGAGAAACTCTGCGTTGGTTTGTTTATTTGTTTGAGATTACTTCTTCCTTTTTCTGTCCTACACTAAGCCTCAGTTCCCAAGGATTTCAATGTGTCGATTTCAGTTTTGGAAGCAATTTCTGGACAAATTTGTCCTATTTTATGTATTAACACAAAGAAAGGAAATATAGTTCCTTGGATATATTTAGAATGTCAAATTATACGAAAATGAAATCTTTTATTTAAATTTAACTGTGTTATATCAGATTTTAATGTCATGAGCTCAACC
>QLNU02014176.1:45648177-45668087 GCA_006491805.2 Dysdera silvatica | reverse complement strand
TGCGTTCGGTGGGACCTGAACCCACGACCTTCCACTTCAGGTCCCACCGAACGCAGAAATATTTATTTTCTTTCGAACGTTTCACCATCTAATCACGCCATACCATCGGCGTTGGTATCACTACGCCAATAAACGTTGATTGATTGACATTGTTGTTTGATTTAATCTGCGTAGTGTTCGATTTAAATGAATGCAGGAAATTATTACAAAATATGCACGAAAATTTGCAGAAATATGCAAGTGCATAGAAATTTGGACCCTACTCATAAGCGATGTTTCGAAATGTATAAAATAACAATTTATTGAAACAGTGCAAGTGTTCTTGGAATTATTGCATAATATATACTGAAATGCATAAAAAATATCACTTTGTTACGTCCTCGAATATGAGTATGCACAAAATTAACACAAAATACACACCACAATGTATGAAATACGTACTGAGATACGTTTGAAAATATAGCATCATAGGCCTAGGCTTGGGACCAAGGACGCCGCCAGGGTGAAATTTTCTTTGGGAGGATTGGAAGCAAAGGATTTAAAAAATGGAAATTTTTATCTCACTTTTTAAATTTTAATTAAAAAAAAAATAATTGAAATATGGGGAAGTAAATGGCTCTCCCTTGTTTATACTTGCCAACCAAGACCGTAGCCAGGATTTAATTTCAGGGGTGAGCATGTATCGATACAATCAAAGCATGCAAGGCCGTAGGCCCATAAACCTCCCAGTAAACCTCAAGTTAAACTTAGCCTCGGGGTGGGGATCGGTCTCAAAGACTCTTGCCCCTATGGATACAGAGGATTTTGCCAACGCTATAGCAATTGGGCTAAAATTTATATATATATATATTTATTTTTTTTTTCAATATACGTAAGTTCAATACATGGAAGTTCTACTGCATAACCAATTTTATGCCTCGAGCACTTAACCAACATGATCATTTAAAAATTCGGGCTAAATAACAAATATTTAAAACTATATTTACAGTTTCAAATCTGAAAACAGGTCAGCCATTAACAAAGCTTGTAAATTCTTTGCAATTTTTGCATACCATGAGATCATCTTTTTCAAGTACTTCCAACCAAGGAAATCGTTTCTTCCACTTCGAAACCATGTTTACATTAACTTTTTTACAGGCAGCCTTAGAATCGACCCCTTCTATTTTATCATCCCGTATATTACAGTTTTTTTTTCATGTTCTTTTTCAAAATTTTTGTGAGTGTCATTTTTTAAATATTTATTTCCCTTTGTAGTCAATGAAGTAATACTACGTTTGCTCATTTGTCAAGTATTTCATTAAAAATAGAAATGTAAAAAAGAAGTAACAAAATTTTCAGTTTATGAGCAGCAATACAAAAATATTAACTACGTTTTAACACACGTTTCATGAAAACGGGGTCAAGCAGCAACAGGATATGTCAATTACATGGAGAAGACATAATCGCAAAAGAGTGGAGCCCTTTTTTTTATGAAGTTCATTTTGAAAGAACGCTTTAAAACAGAGGCACCCTCTAAATGTAGTCCTACTTCAGATTACCCTGGTAGTCAAGGAAGTTTCTGGATGTATGGGTAATTCGTTTGAGTTTACACAGAAAATTGAAAACTGGCCTTCATCTGATAGATGACACATTTCGAAGAAATCACGTATCTGGTGATAACTTAGAATTTTACAAAGACTATTTATTAATTTATTGCGATGTGTGTAAAAGGAAAAATAAAAGGTTGAGCTGTGAGAATTTGCATCATAAAAAATGACTGGGTCTAAAATCTTGGTCGTCAAAACAAAATTTATAGGTGCAAAATATGACTAATGACCACTAATTTTGAACAGTGTATTGAAGTGACTGTATGATTCATGACCCGGCATTTCCTAACGGAAATTTAATTGAAAAATTCACAAGATTGCATGTGCTTTCAGGATCATAATCGGATTTTCCATTTATGTTGGGGCCCTCAAGAATTCAGAGGCATTCAGTGCAGACTGAATGGTTCGAAATAAATGGTACGAAGGAGACGAATCAATAAAATTACAATTTTGAAATAAATTACACTAGGTGCTGCAGCACTTATGGACAAGCTGCCACTTCGCAGAGGGGTATAGTTAGTTGAAGGAACTGAGATCCTCCATTCCCATTCCATCCGACTGAATAGCTTTGCAATTTAAGACACAAGCGAATTTTTATGAAAAATATACTATCCAAATAAAATTTTCAGCTAAGAAATATGTTTCAAATAAATGAACACCAAATTATTAATAATATCAGCTTCCTTCATTTAATCAAATTGTAGTTAACATGATTTATACTGCTTTTGTTTTTGAGCAATGAAAAGCCTGCTGAAATGATATACAGGGTGTCCCAACACCAGGGTTGCAAACATCGAGGAGGGGTAGGGTACACCTAGACGAACAATATTTGTCATAGAACCTAGGGTCGCAAACCACTCACAGCGCTAGTTCTAAAACCGTCCAGCATGCACAAATATTTACAACCAGTGCGTGAAAAGCGCCAGATAAAACTCAGGTCAGCTGCTCAAGTGCATAGATGATTAGGACATCGCATTTTGCGCTTCTCATGGACTGGTTATCACTATTTGGTTTGCGATCCTAGGTTCTATGACAAATATTGTTCGTCTAAGTGTACCCTACCCCTCCTAGATGTTTGCAACCCTGGTGTTGAGGCACCTTATATATACGAATGGTAGTCAACCTGTTTTCGGAATGTGCCATTTTAAGGTTCTTCTACCATCTGCCTGTCACTGAATCGTTCTTTCTCTAAATAAACTTAGAACAACGTAAGGTCGTAGGCATGATTACGACATTTTTCCGTGGCGAGGGGGCATGCTCACCATAAAAGCATGTTGTTTTTCTAATCGACATTTCCAAAAAACGTATTGATAATCTTTATACGAGGGCGAATCAGAAAGTCTTTGCCCCTATTTTTTATTAGCCAAAATAAGGTACATACAGGTAATTACAAATATACGTACTATTCTACGTACCTTACACTATTTTTCCACATAGTCCCCACACCGGTTCAGACATTTGTCCCATCGCAGCACTAAATTTGAGATGCCCCTGTGGTAGAATTCGTCCGGCTGACTGTGGAACCACCGTCGGACTGCTGTCTTGGCTTCATCGTTGCACGTGAATCGCTGTCCTGCCAGGAACTTCTTCAGCGGACCGAAAACGTGGAAATCACTAGGGGCGAGGTCCGGACTGTATGCAATCAGAACCGCCGACAAGCTCCGGTCATTTCACTGGGAGAGTCTGGACCTCCAGGACTTCGAAATTCCACTTCAAACCTCTGTCTTTTATTTCAATTGCGTAAATTAAAACACATTTTTATACAGCCTACACACCGGAAACAATCTCTCTTAAACCAATAGTTCATTTTTCATTTATCTTTTTAAGAAATCTATAGCATTGAACGAGTTTTAACACCATTCGCAACACCAGGTCCAGGGTTGGAATCCCCGTGTACGCACCAGCCACTTTTTTTTTCAAACTTCATCCGCTTTTCAAATCGCAAAATAGATATTTTTTTGAAGGCGACGAATATTCTTCACATTTTAAAAAATAAAATTCATTTTTAAATCTATTTGTAAGAATACCTGTAATTCACGACTTAAGTACTTATTCTCCCCTAATAATTTAAATAAAAAGCTAAATTTCATCTATCAACGATAAGAAATGAAGCATTTTTTTTGCAAACCTTGTGAATATTTAACTCGAATTTTAAACAGAAGGACAACTACCCTAAAATTATGAAAAAAATGGCTTTCTTGGCAACCTTTCAAATCCATTTTCCCCTTAAGAAATTCCCTTTTAAAATTCTACCTTTTATGTCGTTTACATAAATCAAAGCACAATTTTATACAGGCTTGCACCAAAATAATCCCCTCCTGAACCAATATTTCATTTCTTATTCATCTTTTTAAGAAATTTCTAGCATTGCAGCGACCTTTAACCCTATATGGACCGAGGTTCCAGGTTCTATTTCCTGTTTACGCATGAGACTTCTTTTTTCAAATTTCGTCCATTTCATAAGTCATAAATTGCATTAAATAGATCGTATTTTCCTGACTGCATTGCATATTTTTTCACACTTTCAAAATGGATATTTCATTTCTAAATAAAGTACCTGAAATTCACGACTTAAGTCCTTATTCTCGCTCAATAATTTAAAGAAAAAGCTTACTCTTATGTGCCGAAGTTAACTCTTAAACGGGCAACGGGAAATATATTCCTACTTACAAGGGAACCACTTTTGTGGAAGCTCGTACTTTGAGACAAGACATATCACAAATGATAGTCCATAAGTACCTTATTAAGAATATGAAATCAGTTTTTTGTGAATAGCACATAAATCTTTTTATTAATATTTAAAGTCCAAAAATCACACTTTTTAAGTAAAGTGTGATATTTTTTATTCGCACTGTATATGAAGATAATAACTTTTGAACTCAATTTGAATGAAGAGGGTGATTGATTGTATTTAAAGGATAAAGTTACATGAAAGATCATTCAGCATATTTTAAAAAATTATAAGAAAATTAAGCTTTTAATAACAATATCCGGCGCATTTGGCTATGATTTAGAAGAATTGGCGATACCGGTATGAAGTATAAACATTTCATCAAAAAAAAATTTCAAACAAAATTGCTCTGGATGAAATCAAAATTGATGTAACACACCAAAACGAAATTATAAAAATTCAGTTTTTGGTGTATAACCAATTACGTGCTGAACAATATCAGCCTACTCTACAATATCCTTAGTATAACTGTAATTACACTCCTAATCTCCTAATGAAACCATTTAATTCAAAAATATTGACGAAATATCTTTTCGCTTAATTGACACGATTTTCAGTGATAATGAACGTAATTTACATCCTTTTTTTTAAAGTGTAGCAATTGCGATGTACAATTATGCTTCACGTTCATGAAAAGTATCATTATCATAACTTATAAAAATTTTTCTGGATATCGATATTTTATGTCGTCTTTATAATTTTCTCATGCTGGAAGTCTTTGATTGATTTACAACGTTCAAACTTTCTGCGTCCAATTTTTACGAGAGCCAGGTCGACTCCGCCAAAAATATTAGATGTTCAATATGATAAAATATGCTTGTCTACTTTTTAAAAGAAATTATTTACATATTAAGTTTTTGAAATGCCAGCTTCATTAAAACATTTTTCTTTATTAAAAAATTACGTAAAATATTTTGATGTTACGGCCATAAAATTTAGAATTTTTTCCTTTTTATTATGCCATTATATATTCAAGTGCAGATACAGGGAGAAGGTCACAGGGGTCATGACCCCCAAAATATATTTTTTCACTGTAAAAAATTCCAACTTTCATGATAAATGAAGGGTGTTATTCCAAGACCATGGCAAATCACTCTTCGACCCTCCAAATAAGTGTCCGCCCTTGATTATATTTCCTAAAAATAGTGCCAATGAAGGTTGCAATATGAACGTAATTGAATAATAAATGCTTCATACCGATATCGCCAATTCTTCTAAACCATAGCCAAACGCGCCAAATATTGGTATTAAAAAGCTTAGTTTTTATATAATTTTTTAAAACACTCTGAATGACCTTTCGTGTAATTTTATAATTTTATCCGTTAAATACAATTACCCTCTTTATTCGAATTGAATTAAAAAGTTCTTATCTTCATATACAATACGAATAAAAAATATCAAACTTCATCTAAAAAGTGCGATTTTTGGACTTCGAATATTAATAAAAAAATTTTATATGCTATTCACGTAAAACTGATCCCATATTATTAACAAGAAGCTTAGGGATCATCATGTGTGATATGTCTTCTCTCAAAGTGCGAGATTCCATAAAGGTCCATTCAGACCACAAAGGCCCATGTTCGAATCCCCTTGTAGGCACAAGTAACCTTTTTTCAAATTTCACCTGTTTTCCAAGCCATAAATTGCATTAAATACATCGTATTTTTTCTGAATACGATGCATATTTTTATACATTTCTAAAATGGATATTTCATTTTAAATCCATTTTTAATGGTCTCTGAAATTCAAGACTCAATTAGTTATTCTTCCCTAATAATTTAGAAAAAAAAACTCATTAATCAGCGTTAAAAAATAAACGATTTTTTCAAACATTGTGAACATTTAATTCGAATTTTAAACAGAAGGGCAACTATATTGAAATCCTGAAAAAAAAGGGGGCTTTCTTAATAGCGTTTCAAATCCGTTTTTCCCCTCTATAAGTAATTCCACTTCAAATCTCTACTAGTTAGATCACTTGTATAAATTAAATCACATTCTTTCACAGCTTATGAACTCAAAACAATCTCCCTTAAGCCAAGAGTTCATTTTTCACTCATCCTTTTAATAAATCTCTAGCATTGAAGCGATCTTTAACCCCATTCGGACCACCAGGTCCCGGGTTCTATCCCACGGGTATGCACAAGTATTTTTTTTTTTCAAATTTCATCGGTTTTGTATTAAATACATCGTGTTTTTCTGAATGAGATGCATATTTCTGAGAAGGGTATTTCATTTTAAAATCCGTTTTTAAGGTTACTCGAAATTCAGGACTTAATTACTTATTCTTTGCTAATAAGTTAGAGGAAAAAAGCTTTATCTCATCAGTCAACGTTAAAATATGAAGCAATTTTCTCAAACCTTGTGAATATTTAACTCGAATTTTAAACAGAAGGACAACTGTATTAAAATCTTGAGAAAAAGGTTTTTTTTAATAACGTTTCAAATCTATTTTCCCTCTATAAGGAATTCCACTTCAAATTTCTACTTATTAGGTAGAAATTTGAAGTGGAATTCCTTATAGAGGTTGATCCCTTAGTAGTATTATACCCTTATATAGTTGATCACTTGCATAAATCGAAGTGTATTTTTTTACAGTTTAAGCACCAGAAACGACCGCCCTTAAACCAACAATTCATTGATCTTTTTAAGAAATCTCTAGCACTGAATGAGTCCCCATTCGGAACACCAGGTCCGGAGTTTGAATCCCCATGTATGCACAAGTCACAATTTTTTTTATTTAATTTCATCCACTTTCCAAACCGTAAATTATATTAAATAGATCTAATTTTTCTCAAAGCGATGTATATTTTTCACATTTTTTTAAAAAATATTTCATTTTCAAAAGTAGCTGAAATTCATGACATAAGAATTTTCTGGAAATTTTGGGGGGGCAGTCAGTATTCTGGAGGGAGCCGGCCCTCCCTGGCCTCCACCTAGTTACACCCATGCATAAGGTGCTTTCTAAAAAAATTATCAGGGTTCTGTATGCCACGCAACAACCTTCATGTGTCACTAAGTGGCACACATGTTGGCCACTACTGATATATATATATGCCTATATATAAAAAAAGGGAAAGGGTCCAAAGACCCGAGCACTTCAGTTACGGAAATCGTGAATGTAATTTATTTTTTACAATTTCCATTTATCCTTGTGTGGTTCCCTACTTTTAACACATACAAGGTATTTTATATTTAGGACAAATTCCATTCACAATTGAAAAGAATAACTAATTTTGTTAAATAGCTATCACTGAGGAAATAAGTTTATTTGAAACTGTTTAGGAGGAAGCAAAATATACGCAAAATATTTTTTTCTCCATTTTTTTTTTTAATAAAAGAATACAATGACAAACCAGCGTTTACCACAACTAGCAAAATTTCATCTATGGTCCAACATACAAAAAAAGATTCTGCAATGTTTCGAAAACTACTGCTCCCTTTATCAAACATATTGGCTTCTTCTGATAAAGGGAACGGTAGTTCTCGAAACATTGCCGAATCTTTTTGTATACATTGAATCAGTAATTTAATTTTATTAGCTATTTTTTATGCTGCAAATAATAACGTTTTACTGGGTGGTTTTTAAAGAAGCAAACACATAATGGCAACAATTAAAAGACACAAGTTAAAAAACTATATAACTCTATTTTCAACAACAAGTGTTAACATAGATTGCGCATGATTATACGCTCTTGTATAAAAACATAATGAAGTACTATTTCTCCAAAGGACCTTTTTATACAGAATCAAAAGCAGGAAATATTAAACAATCACGTTCTGTATAAAGTTCTTGCTTGAATTCAGAACAAACGTTGAACTCCAGTATGAACTTCTATGACACAACATTTGGTAAGTTGTAATTATAATCTTTTATCCATTCTAAAGAATCAGCAGTTTTCCCTGAAAACAAAAACACAATGGAAATCTACCAATACCTATTACAAATATTTAGGCATAAATGAGAGACAAGCCCATTCTTTTTACAACAGGTATCTCATTTATGACTTAACCAGTATGTACTTATTTTTGATTTATTACATACTTATTTATAATCTATTTATTATATATATTTACAACCCACTTATTATATATTTATGAATTATTACTTATTACACATTCATAAATTATTACATAATTATTTCAAACAAATATGCTTAAGTCTTATTAAATATTTATTTGTGACTTATTACATACTGATTTACAACATCTGCAAAACTGACAGTGTTGTATTAGGATGTTTTCAACACAAAAAATATAACAGTTGAACAGGATTTACCATACCAAGTAAAATTTTGTCACTGGTCAAAATGCAAAAGGAAAGCAAAGAAAAATAGAGTAGAAAATATAAAGTGGAAATACGAATAGTAAAAGCAACGCAAGGAGGAACATAAAGTAGAAAAGGTTAGGGAAATAAAGACGGCTAAATAAAAAATTAAGTAGAAACAAACAGAAAAACAGTAAAATTTACCAACGGCATAAGATAATTTTTTGCAACGTTTCGAGAACTACTGTTGCCATTATCAAGCGAAGTGCTTTACTTGATAAACTGGATTAATTCAAAATAAAAACAGATTACAAATTGAATAATGCCTGACATACCAGATGGGAAGTATTCCAAGCCAATGTAACCATCATATCGAAGGCGATCCAATAAAGATAAAACATATTGATAGTTTATTTCTCCTGGCGCATTAGGTTCATTGCGGTTCGGAACTTGCGAGATCTGTACATGTCCTAAACGGAAATAAATTTATAATAAAGTATAAATACATAAAATAAAAGAGGTATTGTCTTCTGGTTACCTAAGGTGGCCTAAACATCACTCTTTGTTCTATATTTATATCTGCAATACATACACCTATAGGCATAGCCAGGGGACAGTTGTTCTAATTCGAATTGAATTCTAGTTTTCGTTATTTATTTGGCAAACATTTTCTCCTGAGAAATATATAGGCTTAATAATTTTATATAAATTATATTAGTTTTGGTGCAAAATGGTAACTTTTAGAAGAAGTTTAGTCAAAAGTACAAGATTTTCAAATTTTTCAGTAGGTAATGTGGTATGAAAAGCACAGTTCAGGAAAATTATTTTAATAAGTTATTTATTATAACAATGAATTTCAAATTTCCCTGACTTGGGCCTTTGTATTTCAAATTTCCCTGATTTTTCCAGTCAGAGAAAACTTCCCTGGATTTTCCAGATGAGTAGACACCCTGAAAAAGGCAGCACACTGGGCTGGAGTCGAACTAGCAACCTCTTGGTTACAACCCAAGCACCATATAAACTAGACTACGGAGACCCAGCAGATATTGCATATTTTCACACATATGTTAAGGAAACAAAAATTACCAGTATAGGGCCAACAAATCTCAATGTGGCTGGTTAAGTTACCAGATAGCCTTTGCAGATGGTATACATCCTATAAAAGAAAAATTTTAAAACTTTTCTGCCAATCAAAATTTGTTAACCAATATTTTAAACATGTAAAAATTCTTCTTCCCAATGTTAAAAGAAGAACTGCAAGTGAGAGAAATAACAGCAAAAAGATAGGATGGTATCAATGACAAAATTTAGGTTAATAAACGTAGGTTTAGGTTCAAAATAAATACAAATTTAGGTTAATATAAATATAGGTGACTCACCAACATTAACTTTAAGTAGGGACTGTTTATCTTCTTAATAAATTCTATTGCTGAAAGTAAATTTTATGTTTAGATATTCTCAAATTAATTAAAAAATGCATCACTTTCACTCCATGATTTTTTAATATATGGAAGAAAAAAAAAATCACCGATCAATCGCAAACAAAACTTTCAACCGAACTTCAGTTGAGAGGAAATTCATTTGGACATTCGCAGGAGATTTAGTTATTCAAAATAGAAGATAAGAAGGTTTTCCATGACTTTTCCAGGTTTCACTAAAAATCTTGTTTTTCCCTAAATTTTAGGGACAATTTCAAATTCTCTGGCAACTCCCGCTTTTCCAGATGCATGGGAATCCTACAATATGACACCATGAAGAATAATCAATCTGTAACTTAAAGTCAAATGAAATAGAAAGTTAATTAAGTAAAATATAAATTTTAAATTACTTTAAGTTTCAAGGCATAATTTTTACAATAGAAGAGCCTCTTTTATGATAAAGGGGCAGCTAATGTCATGCTGTACTATGACCTACAATTTTCTTAGAGATTCCATGTAACACAAAACAGATTGGTGGAAAAGCAACAGCAAGCGTCGTTTAGGCATTCCAATGCTACTCAAATCCAGATTTTTTGCAGGGTAGATGAATGTGTTACCGCTATACGATAATGAGTGTCATCATGATAGGAGAGTTATTAGTTCATATTCTTTAATTCATTTTCACTGGTTCAAAGTTTCAGCAATTGTAGCGTGATATTTAAAAATAGTACCAACCGTCTCGAATGATAAATGTATACAGTGAAACCTGTCTAAGGCGGAAACTCACGGGACCGGAAAAAAATTCCGTAGTATGCAGGTTTCCGCCTTATGGAGGTTACATGCAAAATAAATACATACATAGTTAAATTCAGTGGTAAGAGCTGCATATGCTTTTTTTTTTCTTTGTCCATTTTATTACAGACTTTATAAAATTTGATGTACAGGTTTTGCATTGATATACTTATGACATCCAGAAGTATGGCTTCAAACAACCCATAAAAATAAGAACGTGGAATCAAATAGTATAGACTTTGGAACTCTGGTTTGGGGCATGGGATCATGGAGAGAGGGGAAAAGACAAAGTGCCCGATGCAATTTTTTTTCTAATTATAATTAAACACATCTTTAAAAAAATCCTAAGAGTTTCTATACTAGAAGGGAATAAATTCATTAAAAAATTCAATACATAAAAAAATTGAAGTAATATGTATGTGTGTAAAAGAAGGATATATATTAAAAAAGTAAAAAATAATCCATTAGTTCTTGAAAACTGTCTAAATGTGGGAGGGAGAAGAGAGAGATAAATGTTAAACTTTCTAAGGGCTTCTGTCTTTGCATGTCTTGTCTGCAGTTGTAATCCTACCACATAGTATAGATGCGACGTCCCACAGCTTCATCACCGCTGACTAATCAGTATTCAACAATGTTAATGTTGCCACACAACGATTGCTTCCAGAGGAAAAAAAAAAGTGCCCATGTGTTTAGCTCAGCTTTGGATTTTTTTTAAACATCCAAATAAATTTTTTTTTTACAAACACGAGATAAAAGTAAGCACTTTTAAGGTCCTTAAAAAAAGGTTAATAAAAAATAAGCAGTTTCTAAGGACTTTTTATGACACTACACATCTTGATTTAGAAAAAAATAAGCTAACTCGATGCCCCAGGATCAAACTCTGGGTTACTTGGCATAGAATTGATGGAGGTGGGGGAGGGGGGAATGTGACCATTGAGATGTGATACATTTATAATGAGCAAATCTAATTTAAGTGAACAGAAATTGATGTATCATTATGTAGAATATATTTTAATTTAGTAATAACGTTGTGAAGCATATTTTATGTCAGGTAAAGAATCAATATGCTTTAAACTAATGTTGCTGTCCATCTGAAATCAAAAGGAGTAAATTAGGAGCGCAGTTGTTTCACGCGACTGTTAGTTTTCTAGTAGCAGCAATACCAATTGGCTGAAAAAATTTTGAAGGTTGAGGAATGAAAGACAAAACTAAAGAAAGGGGACAATTATTAATGAGTGCAATGTAATAGGGTTGTCCATGCATAACTAAAGTAGAAGCAGATATAGGATCATTAACAAGATTGACTGTATATAAATATGGAAAGATTTCACAAATTTTCTAATGATAAGGTTGACAAACAATATAAAAGGTCCCATAAACTTAAAATTATGAGTATTTATCCAGTAATTGGAACTCATATCAGTTGATTTCTGATGAAGGATAGCAAACTTCATCAGAAACATATAAACTTCCTTCAACATCTAAAACTGCAACCCACAATGACTTGCTTTTGTTTGTTCATAGTTTTGTGCTCCTATACTGACTGGCATCATCCAAATGGAAGATAGCAGATTTAAAAATACTATGCAATAAAAAAAAATATATATATTCTGAACGATGAAGAATACCGTCAACTCTAAACGAGCAGTCAACACTGCACCATACTTAAGATGTGCTCAAAGTGTTTACCAGTGTTAAAATTATTTAGAAAGTAATTAGGCTTCACTTCAGGGCAAAGTGGCTCCAGTAATCCAATAATCTGTTTCTAAAAAAAGAAAAAGAAAGCAAATTAATAAATTACTATACCTATATATTAATATTCCACCTAATTATTTGTTATTGCTGGAAATAAATTCGAATAAAAGAAGAAATGAGAATAAATTGAACAAATGAGTTTCTTATAAGCTACAGTATTCTCATGCATGTTTGAAAAATGGTTATAACTTAATAGTCCAATTAACCCTTTGCACTCCAGGCTATTTAGCCAAAGGAATTCAAAGCCATATACTGAATGTCGCTCCAGCGGAGCCAGTGGAGTGCAAAGGTTTAATCAACTTTGAATTTAAAGCTTCATATTACCTGCTCTAGCATACAGGTGGCGTCTTTTAGATTGCGAAGAAAAATCTCCTCTGCTTTATCTTTTTGAAGGCTCTCTGGTATGATTTCAGAAATGATATGAATACTGTAAAAAAAGAACATATGCACAAGAAGAATTAATAAGATGGAACTTGTAAAAATGCAATGTTCATATTTCCATTAAAACAAAAACCTTTAAAAATATTTCAAGTTTTCAGGTTATACTGGGGCCTCCCACAACGTGACCTCAGACTAATGAATTAAAACCTTTGGATTTGTATCGACACCACATTGGTGACTTGTTCTACAGAATCAAAATTTGTTAATGTGCTTCTTAGCTCCAACACTGGAAGAAAACTCCTTCGTGGCAAGTAATTCTAAATTTCCGATACTTTGATATTTCAGAATACTCGAATTTCAAAGACCAGCGATCTTCTAACAACCAACAAATCAATGAAGAATTTTTCATCCTGCGGTGGAATACTCTAATAAGTGATTATTTTATTCGTAAATTGGAATTCCAACAAAATGGGAAATAACGGCTAAACAACACAGTCACTACTACTTGACAACAATGCTCTCACCAATGACAACAACATACTCACCAACAAAAATAACACTCTCACCAATATCAACAAAATAACTTTTGGCTAACAACTCTGATGCTAAAGACAAGGCTACCCCCAACTGATGCAAACTGCCATTTTTCCAACACGCTTTCACCTCAAGGAACCTCCAAGTAACAGATTCTTTTGTACAAAAAACTGTTTTATGAATTGAATTATGCTAATTTAAAGTAAAATACTTAAAATTTTATTCATTTTTTAAATATTAATGATTAGGTTTTTCGTATGCATAACGTTTACCCTAAATAAGTAATATTCTAAATAAATCTAAATGTGCACATGTTTTTTACAATTTTGGGCTCTGTGCAGTTTATTAAAATAATTTACTTTCAGTCTTCTCTTCTATTGTACAGTAAATATGCCCATTGAGCGACATGTAAATATACACACTTAAAGCCGTGTACACATTATGTGCACATAAAGCCACACACACTCAAAAGTTATGACTACAGTTATTAAAGCATCCATGTTCATCTTTCGAACTACACATTTCTCATAATTTAAATTGCGGCCAAAATAATTTGAACCAGAGTTTAAGCTGGCTCAGAAAATGTCACAAAAGTGTTAAAATGAAAAAAAAAAAAAGATTAGTTGCTTTCGTTGCTCAAAAAATCTTATCAATAAAATTGCTTACATCAACAATGCTTTGAATTACTGTAAGAAACATAATTTAAGGCAGGGTAGTCAACCTTTTTATACCTACCGCTCACTTTTGCATCTTCGTTGGCAGTAAAATATTCTTACCTCTCACCGATTTTGAATTAATTTAATTTAGTGCAACAGCAAAGTTCCCGTAATTTTTGAGTGGAGGTTTAGTAAAAATATGTAACCAAATTTATCCCTTTGCTTATACTTTGAGCATGTTTATAATGTACAGAAAATTTAATTTTATGTTGCATTTCTGCATCTCCATCAATACAGTGGCTACTTGTGGGAAAGCTGCTTAAATTGAAGAACAAGAAAATTAAATGTAAAATCTATGAAGTCTATTGAAATTATCTTTAATTATTAATGAGATCCTTGAAGCTGATGTTGCAAAACTAAATATTTGAATTCTGGTTAAATTTCGTAGGGTTTGTTTATCAGCTTCAGCATCCCACAAAACCTCTACCGCCCACCATGAAAGCTTGAATAGCATACCAGTGGGTGGTAGGGACTAGGCTCACCACCCCCGCTCAGTGGCATACCTAGAATATTCGCAAGGTGAGCCTAGTGGTGCGAGGAATTTTTGGTGAAAAAAACGGCAAGGCCATATCAATTATGGTTGTTTTTTCGTGTTCGTTCATCATCATTATTAAATTACTACTAATTCTACAGTGCAAGATACTTAAATAATTAAAAATAGTAGTAGATTTTGTTAATATAGTTTCATAATAGCCAGCCATTGCCTTCGACAAAAAATCTCCTTTATATCTCCTTAAAATTTTTAATAATAGGTTTAAAAATAACCCTATTGTGCAAAACTTGCTTTTGCTTGCCCTCTGTCCACTACTTGATCTACGGAAGCCTTTTTTCCTTTTGCGACCTTTAAAAACTCATCGGCTTTGTGAACTGAATTCTTATGATAGAGAAAAGTTCTATGTTGGCTGAACTTCTTCAATGGCATTTTCTTCCAATTATTAAATTCTTTTGAAACAAGTTGACCTGTGGCTTGTGTCGATCTTAAACCGACTTCATGGGGTGAAAAGAGAACACACAAAATTTTCTATAGGCACTGTCTTCTCCCTTTGGGTAAGCTAGATAGTTATGCTTACTCAGTTCAGATGAGAAGAACTTCCGACTGTGGTGAGATTTTCCTTGACTTTATACAGCACTAGTGACGGTCATAGGAAAATTACAATATGAACACATGGTTTTCAAAGACTTATAGAACTGCTATCCTCTCTCCATCAGTCAGGTTAGATTTCTTGACATAATTAAAAATATCTGCAGTCAGAATTTCTATTTCAACTGTTTTGGACTACCTTTATCTTCTGGAAAGCATTTAAAGACTGCCCCAACTCACTGCTGTTGCTTTCCTCAACAGCAATCTCATCAATGTCACAAGAGTTCAGGGAAATGCCGTTCTGATCGCCATTCCTTTCACACAATTTCACTACTTTTAAAAGAATAATTTCAGTGTCTATTATCATAATAATTTTTCATTTTGTAGCCCGGGCCCCCTACGTGAGTGTGCTAGTGCCCCTGCTTTAGGGTTTAAAAGAAAAAAATAAATAAATAATCAAAGTTATAAAAAAAAGGCAAAGTTTGTTGAAAGGATATTAAACAACTGTCAATATTTTGCGATGGACACAATTTTCTTCCTTTTTTTTAGATTAAATAATTGCATTTTGTGAAAAAAGCTACTATAGCTTAAACCCTGATTTGAAGGATAAAATTCTTTGTGATAATTGTGATGTAGATTAGACAGTTCTTTATCAGGTGTTAAAGGCCATAGGACTATAGAGTAATACAGAACCTTTAAAATGCTCTTTAGGAAAACAAAATAGTAATAAAAGCAATATTATTAAAAAAAAAAGTAATTAAACAGAAGAATTAACATTTTTACCGTTCACATTCCAATTCTTCTGCGTACGAAAGGGTGTGGTTCAAGCTGTCAATAAATAACTTTGACTCAGAGAGGCCAAAGCCAAAGAGAGGATAGGGCCCTAAAAATAAATGGTACAAAATAAATTGCCATTAGCAATTACAGAATAATGGTTCATAGATCCGGAATCAGCCTTTAGAGGCTTCATATCACAACTTGATTTCGAGAAGAGCACCCCCTCGCTTTCTAAAAGGCTCTTAAACTTAATGAAAGACAGAAATACAATGTTAAATAATAAATATTAATGAATAATTAGTTTTTAATTAAACAATTTAAATATAAACAATTCATTTTTTGTTATCTTGAAACCATAAGATTGGCTGTTCCTTTTTTCACCTATGCAGTGATTTTCCACTGTATATTACAAACTATAAATAAAGTTACAACTCCCAGGTATCAATTCCCTAATTAAAAGTCTCATACTCCAAGAAAGACTGCACTATAGGTTATGAATGGACCGATGTCTTAATGAGACCCAAACCATGTCACATTTACACATAATCATGTTTACTGGATGTTGAACCAAGCCCAGTTGGCCCAAAAGCAACGTCTACAATCACTAGGGAACTAATAGTTTTTTATTTTCAACTAACAGCGGTGGTGAGCTAGAATTGTCCTGCAACATGTGATGTGAACTGGTTGTTGAAATGTCTCTGAAAATAAGAACTGGTTGTTAACATCTTCCATGCTGAATAGAGCAACCAAGTGCTTGTGGAAAACCACTTTGCAATTCAGCTAACAATGCATAAACATTCTGACAATTCATTATTGAATGCCCTTCAAGTTTTATATTTCAAGAACTAATGTGGGCCAGTGGAGGTGAGAACAATATAAAATTTTTAATAATAAACAAAATGTGTGCTAGTATCATAGATAGATAGCGTTGAATTCTTGGTAGAACAGTCCAGGATGCATCAACTAATACAGACATATTCTCCCCTGTGAATTATTTGAGCCTTTCCTCACTTGTGCCCCTTATGTGAGCCTTCCACCCCACTCCCAGCTACAGCCCTGGCATATGCTGTAGAGATGAGCAGAATAACTCCTTTAGAAAAATTGAATCTGATCCATTCTTGAGGGTTAACTCTTTCAATAGTTTGCATTTTTATGATGCAAGGTCAGCAAAGGCTACGTTGCACCAGGGTCTACCATTTTCCATGGAATCCAAATTTCTGTTACTACGGGAATCGAACACCTGACAACAATGGGAAGAAAAATGGCACATGTTCCACGATACTAGTAAAAGTTAAACCCAGGCTAATAGCAAAATAGATGAAGAATGAATCATCATTAGAGAATAAAGCCATGGTATTTTGATACATCAGTGACAAATTTTAAAAATAATGACGTTTTATATATCATATTAAAACTAATAAACTATATCATTATAATCTTACATGTTTTTGCAAAATAATGTGTTGTATTATTTAATTAACAGTACTGAATTTAAAAAAAAAAACCACATTGGAAACCATGTTACGGAAGGACATTATTTCGTGTCTTTTTCTGTCCTTCCTTAACGACACATTTTTTTATACCGCAGGAAAATTTTCATACCATTTCAGTTAAAAGTAGTATTAGGCCCTTTTCTTAAAATGACTTACGAAAAACATTGCAGTTTAATATTTTGATAGTGTAGAAAACATTAACCATGATGTCGTTCTTCCGTAACATTTTGAATACCATAGCTTCACCGTAGACTCGAATTTTTTAGTAATCGAGATTTCTTAAGGTTAGGCAACCAACCTTCAGATCACAAGCAGCAGTAAGTTGGTGAGTGTTGTTCTTTCAGGCACTATTCGAGCCTTTATTGTCATGTCGTTAAATTGAGTCGAGCATGGTTTAACGACATGTAAGGAGAACATGTTATTATTACACCATAATAGGCTTCATTAACGTTTTCAAGTAACTTTCTGACTCAAAAGCCAAATAGGTAAAATTTTTTTTTTTTTTTGGGAAGGGGAATGTTCGTATTCACTGCTCTTTCGAAAGTGAGTTTACTGTTTGGTGCAACTCCCTGTGTACCTAAAATTTGTTGTTCGTTAAAATTAAAAGACGGTGAAAAATAACAAAATCCTTTATCACTGTGAAATAGAACAGTCTGCATAAAATCTGCTGTTCTTCGTGGTTTCATGTTTTGTACCATTTGGTATCAATTGATAACCCCTATCACAACAATTGCATTGATCTTGAGAAGGGCAAAAATATCTGACTTTACAATACATGGATTAAAGAACTCTAGTTTAGACTGAAAACATGGACATCAGAACCAGGGTTTGTTAATTTAAATCAGCTGATTAATAAAAACAAAAATGATAGATTTAAATCAAGTTGTACGCAAGACAGAGAGAGAGAGAGAAAGAGAAAACATTATTAAATTATTAGTTTATTCTAATTTAGACAATATATATTTTCACATTATGAAATATTACAAAATTGAGAAAAAATGTTAATTGGTTTCTTAAAACTAGCTGAACTTCATATACAAAGTATATTTATGGTTTTAGAGCTAATAAATTTTATAAGTTCTAAAATATTTTAGTTTCCTTGTTTTACCAATAACATGAGTGTTTTACTTAAATAGACACTAAGACAAAAATGTCAACTACTCTTTACAATAAAATATTTACTGAAAACTGCCATAATTATACATAATTATGCAACTAAGTTGCCTTTTACTTTGTATTTAAGAGAAAAGTTTTTAAAGTAGTTTAGATTACTTTAATGATTCTAATAACTCACAGGATTGAATATGCTTATATTTTAATTAAATGAAAAGTTTAATAAAATGTTATTATCAGTTTTAGATATTTAACTTGATATTATTCTCATCCAAAAAATGTGTATTTATGAAATTGCTTCAAATTTTTTAAAAAAAAATCTGATTAATTTGATTTTTTTAGGAAAAAAAAATCATGAATTCTAATGCAAGCTAAAGTTCCCCTAAAGCTTACATTCACTTTATTTATAACATATCACATGCGAGCTACAATACAATCTATAACAGTGGTTCTCAACCTTTTCACCATATTTGAAGACGTTATTTCCTCCACCTCCCTCGTTTTGTTTGTTTTTTGGTTTTACGGCTCAAAGACTACAGTGGTCATGCTGTGCAGCGACCAACTGTTTTCCGAGGAATCCGAACCTCTGGACCTACAATTTTCCGAGGAATCTGAACTTCTTGGACCTACAGTTTTCCGAGGAATCCAAACCTCTTAGGGCCTAGGGAACCAAACCCCGGACCAAAGTGAGCAGTGCGATCTTTCTGAGATCTCTGAGTAAGCTCAGCACACTTGATCTACAAGCTTAGTGTAATTTTTAGTTAACCAAAATAAAATACCAGGATAAGAGTTTAGTAAGACTTGCTTAACGTTTGCTTCTTCCTTTGCTTGACGTAACTCAGCGATTGGATAGTCATAAGGAAATTGGAATTCTACAGCATCAAAACCATGGTCTTTAGCAAGCTTGTATCTTCCAGGTAGACTGCCTTCTTCATGGAACATAGTTGAAATATTTGCTGCAAACTTTAAAGGCATTGTGGACTGGATAGAATGATTACAATCAAATGTTTACAACCTAGAAATAAAATGTTCAATAAACCATATGCAATACTGGTATCAAATAATGGTTTTTTTGTGGCTTAAAAACATAGACATTTAACAAAATTGGCCTGTCTAGATAAAATACATACAAGTCAGAAGCTTCAATTCATGTAGTTGTTCAAGATCCATGTACAATCGGTATATATGCCCTGCGGTGGCGCAGTGTGGTAACGCGTTCTCCTATTGCGCGGCTAATCCGGGTTCGACTCCCAGCAGTGCAAAAAGAAC
>QLNU02014176.1:45591566-45643558 GCA_006491805.2 Dysdera silvatica | reverse complement strand
TTTAAAGTATATTACAAAAAATTATTGGTGAAATTTTAAGAGGAGAAAACGTGACCACGCTGGATGGATATTGGCCGTAATAGATAAATCGTTCACCAGGTGCTCGATGTTTTGATGGATTAAAAAAGTTCCAAAAAAATTACGATCAGCTGGAGATGGAGGTTTGTAGATTAACTTCGCTTCATCGAAGTTAAATTTGTGGTCCAAAGACCAGCAATGAACGGCTATGGGTGATTTAGTCAATTCTTATTTTTGTACGTATGCCCGGTGTTCTTTAATCCTGAAACGAAGTGCACGACGAGTTTGGCCGATGCACGATTTTGAGCACGAGCATGGGATTTCATAAATACCCCCCATGAGTTGTGATCCGCAACCGAGTCTTTTAGTTTTGAAATACAACGTTTATTGATGGGCGTGAAAGAGACTTTAAAATTAAAGTTGTTAAGAATAGTAGCAATTTTAGTGCTGATATTGGGAACGAACGGTAAGCAGATGGTCTATAAAATAGGAATGCTGTTGGGAGAAAGATGTGTGTCCGGTTTTTTGGAGGAGAATTTTTTACGGCCCGATCAACAATAGACGGTTTGCAGTTTCGGAATATGGCAATGTTTTTGATGAACTCGAGTTCCTTATTCCGGTCTTCTTCAGTAGAGCAAATTTTGATACACTGAATACAATCCAGTAAAAACTGCTCATTTTCTGAGACATTGGGTGTGCTGATGAACAGTGTGGTGGCAACGAAATGGAAGAAGGTTTATGGTAAACGCTTAAACGAAATTCGAAGTCTGTTTTCATGACCAGAATGTGCAGAAAGGCAAGTTTGTTGTCAACTTCGCATTCAAATGAGGATTGAATATGATTATTAAACGAGTTGAGATTGTGGGTGAGAACCTTGAGATCAGTATTATTACCATCTAGAATTGCAAAGATGTCGTCTACATACCGGACCCATAATTTGAAATGAAGATGTTCGTGAATTTTTTCTTCGACATAATGCAAATAGATATCTGATAAAATAGGAGATACTGAGTTTCCCATAGCGAGGCCTTCTGTTTGTTGGAAGAACTTATTTTGGAAACTGAAGCAAGTTTGTGAAATATAAATTTCGGTCAGGTTGGTAAGTTCACGTACTTCAAAATCAGTGTAGTGGAATTCCTTCATGCGCTGTTCTAGAGACTGAAGAAATACCGTGCACCTGGTGAACGATTTATCTATTACGGCCAATATCCATCCGGCGTGGTCACGTATTCTCCCTTTAAAATTTCACCAATAATTTTTTGTCATATACTTTAATTAAAAAAAAAAATTTAACACAATCCAACTTTCCCCTTATAGTCCACATTCATCTGGCTCGACCGATAGAAGGCGCCAATCCACCAACATCACCCACAACCTTACCCTTTATACAATAAACAATCGTACACTCGCCCTTACGAGCGATGTACGCTTAGATTTTTTACTTCTTTGATGAAAGCTCAAGGCTTTCGAAAAACGTTTAAAGCCGAATAAATTTTCGTTCCAAAAACTGTGCCTATTGTGTAATATATTAATCATCGAGTGTTTAGCACAGTGAGTCGATCTACTATTACATTAAATTGTTAGACATTACTGAGTATCAAGTATCTTTTAGTTCTTTTTTAAATTTTACTATATTATTTAACCGCTTTAGTTTATCTGGTATTCCATTCTAATATTTAGGTCCTATGTAATTTATGTTGCATCTTCCCAATTCTGTTCTTATTTTGGGTAATATTAATTCGTTATAGTTTCGATATCTACTTCTTTTTCGTTTAATTGAATTTTTATAAGATCTGTATGTTTATTTTTTCTTATTCTTTTAAACATTTTAATTAGTATACAGTATTTATGAATCTATTCAATTTGCAATATATTAGAATTCATTAAAAAATTCTTTAAGTCTATTCTATTGTCTCTATTAATCAGTTTGATTGATTTATTTTGCAAATTTTTTATAATATCATTGTTAACAATGCCCAAATTATCCCAAACGCAGTTACAATATACTAGATGGCAATTAATCAGAGAATTATAGAGTTCATTATTTATTTTTGAGGATAGATTTTTAATTATACGTCTTAGAATTCCTATATCTTTACATATCCTTTTTGTTATTTTGTTTATATGACCATTCCAATTTAATTTATTTGTAAGTTGAACTTCTAAGAAATAAATTTTATCCACTATTTCTATTTTCTTATTATTAACTGTTATAGATTTATTAATCATATCGTCATCTATTTTTTTTACCTCAAAAATTATTAATTTTGATTTCTCTACATTTAACTTCAGTTGATTAATAGCAAACCATTTTTCATACTTTTTTATTTCATTAATACCTGTTTCCATTACCTTATTTAAATCCTTATCAGTAATAATGACACTTGTATCATCAGCAAATAATGTGATGTTTCCTACATCAGACACGTTGAATATATCGTTAACATATAAGGAATACAATAATGGCCCCAAATTGGAGCCCTGAGGTACTCCGTAATTATTAATCAATAACTTAGATTTCTTTCTCTTAATATATACAACTTGTTTTCCAGCCTTTAAATAACTGCTCAATAAATTTTTGATCTTCTCCCTTAATCCATAAGTTTCAATTTTTTAATTTTCTTCTTCTTCTCTCGTGTCCTAAGTACTTATTAAATATTTTTCCAATATTCGGCAGCATATAAAGCACTGTCATTTACCTTTGCCAGATCTTCCCTCGGTCAAGTTATGGACATTCTCGGACATACCAGTAAGTGATCGTAGTTCTGAATCATGCCGCACTCGTCGTCATTACCCATCTCCCATTTAATTAGGTTTGTTTTGCACCGGGTGACCTCGGTCCGCAAGCGGTTGAGGGACTTCCATGTAGAGAAAGGTAGTTGAAGTCCTTTTAGTCCTGATTCTAGAAGTTTTATCGAAGTAAGCGGCATCATTGCTTTCCACAGCGACATCTGTCGTGCTTCCGGAGAAGTTTTCAGTTCTTCTGTTGAGTTTATAAAACTTTTTCTAGATTTTAGTCTAACAGTCTGTATCTTGTGCTCGTACAAAGGATGGCGAGGGTCATCCTTCTGTTTCAAGTGCTTGATTTCAGTTGCAATTCTCCTGCGCACTACAGGTGGTGCTATACCTATTATAGGATATATGCTTGAGATAGGAGTCGGCTTAAGGCATCCTGTAACTATACGGACAGTCTCGTTCACTGCGACATCCACTTGTTTGGAGTGAGCTGAGCACCTCCATACCGGTGCTGCATATTCCGCCGTAGAAATACTTAGTGCCGATCCCGTAGTACGCAGGATGTCTGGTTGTGCTCCCCAGGATGAACCGGTTAGTTTGCGCAGTATGTTATTCCTAGCACAGACTTTTTTCTTGGTGTCATGGCAATGCTGTTTAAAGGTAAGAGTTCTATCAAGCTTAACGCCTAGGTATTTTGGGTTGTTAGAATGTTCTAATCGTTGGCCTTTCCAGTTGACTTCAAGTTTTCGCCTGGCCTGCCTATTTCTCAGGTGGAACGCGCAAACCTGAGATTTGCTTGGATTCGGCCTAAGGGCATTGTCTTCGTAATAGGTTGCGAGTTCTGCCAAAGATGTTGTTAATTTACTTTGCACTGCTTCGAAAGTCTTGCCTTGGGCGGCGACTGCTGTATCGTCGGCATATATACATTTTTTCGTATAAGATTTAATCGGCTGGTCATTGGTGTATATATTAAACAGTATAGGAGCCAGGACACTTCCCTGAGCAAGGCAATTTTTCTGGTTTCTCCATCTACTTTTTTTGGATTGCAAATTAACGAAGAAACATCTGTTTTGGAGCATACATTCAATAAATTTTGAGAATGTGTATTCTTTAGTTAACCGGTACACTTTCTGAGTGAGAAGTTTGTGATTGACGGTATCGTAAGCTGCACTGAGGTCAAGAAAGCCTATTCCGGTAATCTCTCCTCTTTCGAAGCCATCCTCAATGTATTGCATCAAGTTAAGTAGTTGTCCGCAGCATGACCGTCCTGGCCTGAAGCCAGCTTGTTCTTTGATCAAGGCCTCATCAATAAAGGCAGCTATTCTCTTTAGAATCATCCTCTCCATAATTTTGAATAAATGGCAGAGTAGTGATACAGGGAGAAAGTTTTTAGCTTTATTTGGGTCTTTACCAGGTTTTAAAATCGCAACAACCCGCGCTTTCCTCCAGAGTTTTGGGATTTGCATCTTCTTAATGCAGTTATTTATTAATGTTACGATCCAGGTTTGAGCCGCTTCTCCGAAATGTCTTATCTCTTCAATTTTGATATCATCGAGTCCTGCGGCTTTGTTATTTTTCATTTCACCAACTGCATTTTGAAATTCCTCGGTCAAGAAAGGTTGGGATAGAAACTGATTTTCTTTACTCACGTCTCTATCAATTTTGCAGACCCTGATCTTCTTTTTAGTTTTTCCATTCAATAGCAATTGATGAGCTATTTCAACCAGAGTAACTTTACTATAATCCGGTTGGGGCATTATTGCATCATTGCTAAGAGTTTTTAATGATTTCCATGCTTTCCTGCTGCTGTCCTTCATGTCGATGTTTTGTAGCAGGTTGCACCATCTCTCTCGTCTTGTCTCGGATATGGCAGCTAGCACATCCTCGCCTGCTTGGAAAGTTGCATCCGAGAAAGGATCTTGGTTATATAAATCCCATGACATGACTTCAAGTCAAAAGCATATGGAGTTTTCAAGTGGTCGCTTTCCTTGTTGGTGACCATGTCTGTTACTGTGCCATTTTTTGCTGATCAAAGATGCACACCAGCATTCTTTGTAGCATCATGGAGTCATTAGCGTATATAATAAACTTGGGGAAATACATACTAAATTAACATTTTTCTTTTTGTAATGATAAGTGTTTTTATAATAAATGTTTTTTGTAACAAAGCAAGTTTTTTTTCCCTCTATAGTTGCTTTATCATCTGAAAATATGGAATTTGCTGATGAACTAGAATGCTTAAATGCTTCATATTCACCTGAGGAGTTTGAAATTTTGAGTTCAGGTATTAAGAATTTACCCTTCTTATTTCAATGTTTCTTAAACTGCGGGGTGTTTTTAAAATTTTTGGGATCTCATCATTGTTTAATACCATTACTTTTTACTGTCATTTCTTGCTATCATCTTATTAAATACTGTTTACTATCAGATTTTCATAGACTTATGGTGATATACTATTAACTGTAAGTTTTGAAAATGGTCAGATGAATTTTAACAACCACTTATTGAGGGCTCTGTTGCTCTATTTAGTGTATAGCTGCCAGCACACCATCACCCTTGCTGTCCTTATGCTGATAAACTGATTGTGTGACTTGTTGAGAAACTGATAAACACAAGTATATGACAGTAACAAGTTAGAGAGTTAGCAACAGGTTCTTATGTTTAACAATATTTTAACAGCCAGTTAATATGGTTTCTAGTTTATCATTGCCTACTTCATGAAAATTTTGAACCATTTCATGATGTTTACATCACATGGACATTTTGTAGTGCATCAGTATAGACTGTGATTGTTCATGTTAAAAAATATGAGATATGTATATGCAGTATATAAAGTGCACAACATTAAATCTATGTGGGTACAGGGCGGTATCATCAACGAATCAGGCTTGTTGGATGATGCATAATAATTTTTCTAATTCTATATCATTAGTATTACTTTCAACCGTTATCTATCCATCGCTTGATGTAGGTCTCACCCAGTCTCTTTTGTAAAGTAAGTATTTGAAGAGTTGGTCAAATTGACAGGTTAGTATATTAGTTATTTGCCTACCCAATTTGGCAAAATATTCAACCATTGCCTTTTATGCATCGTGTCCATGTTTCATGCATAAAATTTATTTTATTCGTAAAAGACAGTTTCTAGATTGTATAAATTTGGTGCATGGCCCCATATCCTGAAGTGGGTATGCAGGTCAGATTTATTAGAAGGGCTCTCCTTCCCCTACCTACCTACAAGGGTGGATCCAGGGCAAGGGTGAAGGGAGTGTGCCACCCCAAAACTGCATATTTTCGTTTATATTTTATATTGGTTTTCAAGTTGTGCCCCCGAAAAAAATTTCTGGACCTGCTCTTGTATACTTACTGCTAAAATTAAGGGCAGTGCTGTGCTGTACAAGATTTAGGATAAAATATCAGTGTAAATGATAACACAAAAGTAATATGTATATGAAATAGAATCTATGGAGATTTATACATAATAAAAACTTACAATACCAAGTATTATCTCGAAGTGTATTTTCAGCTTTTGTTACCTACTTTTCGAATTATTGAGGTTTACTGGGAGTTCAAGGGGTATTTAAAAGAGAATGTGAATTACGTCGGTTTACCAAGAACTTTGAGTTATCAAGGTTTTACTGCATTATAAACAGGTTTCATATTATTATTTAATTTTTAGCAGTATATACGCATATTTTGTTTTAAGTAAATTTTAATACAATGAAGGATTGATATAACAAAAGTTCCTCGTTTTACTTATTTTTCCCAAAGAAATTATTAGGGGCCAGGAAAAAAAATTGTCTAGGACCTTACAAAACCTTAATCTGGCCCTGGATATACAAATGAAAAAATATACCAAAGTTTAAAAGGAATCAAAATTAAGATTAAAATAGATCTTAAACAAATAATATTTGGCGTCGTGGGACCTACCTAGTTGGGAGCGCACCATAATCCGGTTAGAGCCCTCTCAGCCCTCACTATTGTTGGGGCCATGATTTGGGGAGAAGGTTGGATACTGGGGCCTAGACAGTTCCACACATAAGTGATACAGAATGCTTGTATGTGGCATGTTGGTCTTCCAGTTGAAGACTAATGAACACATTCACAGACCAATTACATATATTTTGCAAATGTGCATATATTATAATTTAAATACCATCTGATAACATATTAAGAATCTCATGAATTTATTATCATGTTCTTATGTATCGTACACTGTTTTATCTGTGAATTTGAAAGCTGAACATTTTTTGTTTGTCCGTTTAACAGGTCAAAGTGAAACCATTTTGAAGTTCACAATATCCCTTAATCCATTCCTTGCATCCCAGTTGCCAACACTATGTATCACATTTAAAGTTGCTTCATCATATCCAATGGTTATTCCCGAAACCTCAGTAAGCTGCTCTTCCTTCACAAATGCACAAAGGAGACAGATTGAAAACGAAATTCAGGAACATGCTTCTTCTCTTGTGGGATCACCAATGCTAATGGATTTAGTAATTTGGATTAAAGAGAGGGCTAACCAAGTTTTGGAAGTCAAGGAGCATACTTTGGATGCTAAAACAAATAACGTCATGGAAGAAGGTATGTTACACAATGTAACGTCTGATTGTCCGTTTACAAATTTTTGGTGAACCTTGTCTATGTTTATGTGTTTTTCTCCATCTATTTCCCCTAATCATGGCCAGCAATATCACATTAATTTTTACCAGCAACATAGAATTTTCAAAATCATTGTGGTGGTGGTGGGGGGCTCTCAAGCTCTTAGTATATGCATTTATTTATACATTATATGTAAAATTGCAATTTATTTTAAATTATTGGGTGGGGGCATTGGGTACCACTAGCCCATATGATTCTATGCCTATGATGTTTGATGCTTACATTTTTTCCTATCTTTGGTGTTATCTGCTATTAGATCTAGGCCATTATAGTCTTGAAGGCTTGTAATTTTAGTGTTTATCTTGAAAAACCGTATGCACATCTTTGCTTTGTTTGGTGCAGAATGACCCATGTTGTCCTTGCACCATGAAAAAGAATCAATCAACCAACCTCACTCAGGTCTCACTTTTCCTCTCATACTTGTTAGTTTTATTTCTTCTGCTTTCTTTCCAGAAGAAAATCTTTCCTTCTCAAGGTATGTCTTTACCATTCAAGCCTTCTTTCTCTAACCTTCTGTGTCACATCCATTCTTTTCATTTTTATATGTCTACATTACACTTCCTGTTCCTTTAGGTTACTTCAAGAGACACCCTCAATTTTTCATCCTTTTTTTTTTTTTGATGTCCTAATGGAGAGCATCCATTTTCAACTGGTGTGCATCATGGGATTTCGGAAGGGTTGAAGAAAGAAAAAGGGAAACAAAGAAATTAAAAGTATCATTGAGATGAATGTTTCGGATGCTAATGAAATATGTTACAGCATTTTTTTTTATATGAATAACATATATCCAAATATTTGGATGCCAGGATTGTGTAGGAAACTGATGTTGTGCTATTGCAATTTAGGAGTTTTGTTTAGTATTCCATGGCATGAAAAAGGTTGAAAATCTCTAATATAAGGAAATGGACATAAAATGGAAGAGGCCTACTGGTGGTATGGGTTGACAGGTTCATGTTTCAATCTGTTAACTCCAGGTATTTTATTCCAGTTGTACTGCAGAGGGCTTGTTATTTTTTCTGCTCTCTATAGTTCAGAGTTTGGTTCCCTAAGCAGTAAAGGTTCAAATTACTTAAAAAAATTGTGGGTCTCGGTACAGCTGGACCTTAGCGCTATAAAATAAAGCAAACCAAATGAAAAATTGGAAAAGAAGATGGAATACGTTATACACAGTTGAGTCATACTAAGGTGAGTATTAGTTAATAGTGAGAGGAGCCACCACATGCTGCATGGACACCAGTTAGATATGGGCTAGGAGTGATTCAATAAGGTGCTAGATGGTTTTTACAGGTATCTGGAGGCATACTAAACACATCTGACAGTTTCTGCAAGGTACTTGGTGGAATATATATATATCTATGCATGCTGGTGTATATATATATATATCCATAGAGCAAACAGGACAATTAAGGTGGTCCCACCCATTCTCTATCAGATTCAAGTTTAGGAAATTAGGACATCAAGGAAGCACTTGGAAGTCTTGGTCATTCTCTTTGAACCATTGTTGGACAACTCTAGCCATGTAATATGTTGTATTGTCTTTCTGGAAGATTCCATTCATCCTAGGGCAGATAATCAGCACGTATGAGTGTACATGGCTTTTCAAGAATGAATTCATAATGAAATCGGTCCATAGTGTCTCCAATAGGTATGTGGACCTATACAGACAATGCCACAAAAGTACTTTCTAGACCACAGTACTTCCACCACCAGCTTATGTTCTCCAAGCAATGGTTGCAGAGTGTTTGTTCTCTGACGTTTCTTGGCTGAGAGACCAACATTGATGTGGATGAAGCACGAAATGTGACTCGTCAGAGAGGGCAAGTTTTTGCCAGTTATAGCGAAGGTTCAATTTTAATACTGCCGATGTAAATTTCAGCCTTTCCTTTCAATGCACTTTTGTTAACATAGGTGCAGTGACCGTCCATCTGCTTTGAAGCCCCACACGCCACAGGATCTGTTGAACTGATATTTTAGACACATGTTTGGTAGCCATCATGGTTCATTTTGGTGGTGCATTATTCCACTGTAGTGCTTTAATCTGCCCTCTCACACCTTCGTAATCGACGTTCATCTTTCATATTATGGTATGTGGTCCTCCAGTCAGATGTCAGTTATTTGCAATGGCTCTATTTCTCCAATCATGATATGCTTTTACAACAGCAGCACTAATCAGTTCACAAACTGTGCTGTTTTAAAAATACTGTTGCCCACGGCCCAAAAGCTGATAATTATCCTTTTTTTTTTAAACTGATAAGTCGCTCCTTTCATCTATGACAACAATGAGTGATATACTTGTAGAATGCCTACAAATCGTATTATATACATACTAAGCCTTCTCAGAACATATGCCTTGTTTCATTGGCTGCACATTGCTTATGTTAAAGGTAAGGGGTGATCATATTAATGTGAATCGATTATATATTTTATGCCAATATTGTTATTTTTTTTATCTGTATGATTTTTTCCAATTTTGTATGGTTATTTTATGTTTCACGAATATTGTCACATTTATTTATATATATGTACATATGTGTGTGTCTCTCACATGGTTTACGCAAAATATATTTTATGTTGGAACATATATATATATATATATTTTTTTAAATATAATATATGAATATCTATAATTTTTTGACATATATATAGCCTTCTTGTCTGACATCGTTTTTCAGAAACATTTTTGACTGTCATAGTTATTGATCACATGAGGTCAAAGTCAAGTTATATTAAAACCATAAAAGCATGGTCATCAGAATTACATGTCAATGGAGCACTGTTGTTTTGTCAGAAGAAAATATTTCTTATCTTGCAAGGAACGAAGCAGAATATAAAAGTAATTTTATTTTGTAAACTCTCTCATAGACAAAACATTTTTATAGGGTTTTGCATTGTATTTATTAATTTTTATTCAACCTTCTTCCCCAACGAATTTGAATGTACCGTATTTAAGTAATTTTCATTTTGCATAATGTAACATAGTCAATTTGCCATTCATCCTTTGTTTTTTGTTTGTAGTAACTATAATTTTTAAGTAATGTTTAATATCATTTTGAGAAGAAATTAGCGGAGATTGTGTGTGGTGCTATAGAGGTAATATATATATGTCTACTGTGTATGGTAAAAACCCTTTTATGTTTTTCCATCAAGCATCTTAGCTTGTGAATCTTACTAGTATTAAATATGTGAAATTTTTCTTACTGATCTGCATTTCATGGGTCTATTCTCTAAATGACGGGGTTTAGATTACTTGAAAACTGTAGGTCATGATGCAGCATGATCTTAGATCTCCTTATGGCATGAATTGAAGAAAAGGCAATTACTACGGGCATTTTATATATTTTTTTGCTGAATACAATTTGGAGAATGTTCTTTGACCAATGTCTATCATCCTTGGCTATCTATTTCAACGTCTGATAATTAAAATTTGCCGGTTAAAAGTGGATGTTTGCCATTTATTCTGACATGGGCACATCATGATAGGTAAATGACATCACCCTATGATACATTTACATTAATCCAAGCTCACTTGGCAGTCAAACCCAAAACTAGTGGGCCTGAAGGTGGTGGACACCATCGTTGGAGCATGCTACTGAAAATGTAAACTGTCTTTTACATTTTCCTATTGGTGGCTCCAATAGAAATAAGCTAAAACATCAAGAAATATAAAGATGTTACCATATTGAGTGCGTTTAAACTTCTAATATTAGGTTGATGCGTATGAAATGTCGGATTTTTAAGTGAATATATAAAACTGCATATATTTTTTCAAAAGCTGTTTATTTAATCAAAATATGCTCCATTTGCTTCAATACACTTTTCCCAACGAGATTTTAATGCATAGATGCCTATCTTAAAGAAATTCTGATCTTTAGAATCAATAAACTCTGATATGGAATTTTTCAGACTGTCTTCATTTTCATGTTGTTTAGACCGTAAAAACGGTTCTACATGTTTAAAAAATGAAAGTCGGTTGGCGAAAGATCCGGTGAATAAGCTGGGTGCTGCAGCGAGAAATGTTTTATTATACAGGGTGTTTGTAAACTGTTTCAACACATAAGAGGGGTGATAGCACCCATCAAAACGAACAATATTTACTATGGAACCAAGCTTCGTATTCTACACAGACTGACAGAAAAAAGTAATCTACACATGTCCGGCATGCACAAATATTTATTAGCAGTGCATGCAATGCACAAAATACAAATTGGGTTAGCTGATCAAGTACGTAGACGATGAAGACGCATTTTGTGGTTCTCATACATTGATTGTAAATATCTGTGTATGCTGGAAGTTTTTTGAACTTGCTCTTTTCTGGCACTCTGAGTGGAATGCGACCCTAGGTTCCCTATCTTTCAAGGGGAAAAAGCGATGGGATTGGTGTATATGTTCACAAGAACACCATTTTGAAGGAGATGGCAGCGGAAATTAGGTAAGTTCAAACAAAACTTGTTTTTCCATCAAGTACGGGAACTTTCTGATAACACCTCGTATTGTTCGTCTTGATAGGTACTATCACAACCCTCTTATTTTGTCAAAACAGTTTACGAACACCCAATATATGCAAAATCTTTCTAAATGATAGTGGAGATTATTCTGACTTAGGTTTTAATATTTTCAGAATTTCGGCATACGTCTTAAAACCATGTGCATAGATGTAGACTCTTCTGGTAAAAGGTGTAAAGAAAGGATGTCAAAAACATTGTTTGAAGAATTTGCTGTTAAGTGGTATATACATCTTTTTAGTAAAATAGATATAAAGTGCTTTGATGTACCCATATAAACTTAAATAGTAAAATTATTATTATTACCTTTCGTAGCTGTGCATGTACACAGAGATGTAAATGAGGTTTAAATTCTAATTATTTTTATATCGGTATCCTATTCAGTCATATTTAGTTTGTTATACATATTTCCTAAGCTTCTTATCCCAGTTTATAAACATGTTATGATTTGGATGTCATTAAGTCTTTAGTTTTGGAGACTCAAGTCCTGTGTCTTGAAGACTTAAGTCTTCAATCTTGGAGACTTAAGTCTTCAGTCTTGGAGACTAAAGTCCTCAGTCACATTACAGAGCTGAGCTCCCGATCTCATTGTAGAGTTTTATGAAAGTAAAAATTAAAATGCTTATCCTTTGCACGGTAACTGTTTACAACTAGGCACTGGCGTACGCAGGGGGTGTTGATGGGGGTTGTAACCCCCAATTGCAATGAAATTTTGTATATTTAACATAGGAATATATGAGCTGTAGCTCTGTAAACCCCCATTGAGCCTATAACCCTCCTTTATGAACTTATTGCGTACTCTTATGAAATTAGTGGTGGATTTCTAAGTGGTGAACACAAGGTACATATTTTGGGGTGGCATGTGTCTGGGGTCGGCAGCTGAGAAGCCGAAAATAAATTATTAGTTATCCTATCCAGGGCCCCCATATCGATCTGTGGGCCCCGTTGCCAGCTGTTATGCTGCCCCTCCCACTCCCAGTCAAAAATAATCTTTGCGGGAACCCTTTTCCACAATAATATAATTGCCCTCGCTAAGGCTCAAGGTTAATGTTGCTAATATTAGTCTCCCTCTCCTCTCCCGGGGGTAGGGGAGAAGAAGACGAAAATTAGCAGATATACTACAATACACAGTACTTGTTCTATCGTTGGTACTACAACTATCTATTTCGCTGTTTTAGTTAACGTATTTTTATGCTTTAATTTGACATGTGAAAAAGTTATTCAACGTTGTCGCCAGTATTAATTTTTTTGCTCCTTTGTGGACCCCCCCCAAACCCAAGGGCACGGTTGCCATGGCAACAGCAGCACTGCCCATGTGGCGACCCTGATCCTATGAAATTATTAGTTGAAATCATCGTTTAAACGTCTGTATGAAAAATAAACTTCATTTATAAAAAGTTAATAATGTACAAAATGGAGGAGGGCTAGAAAGATACTGCTTATGCTTACTCTTAAACATTGCTCCCTTTCAAAACTCTGCCTCAACATTGCTCCTTCCAAAATCCCCTGCTCAACATTGCCTTCTTCAAAACTCTGCTCAACATTGCTCTCTAACAAACTCTTCAATTGGATGCTGTTGTTTCTTCATTTCATAGCACCAAAATTCCGTTCTTAGGTGGGGGTAGGTGTGTGAGGACGGAACGGCATTCCCATGTATGGAATCGTATTTGCGACCCTGTATTATAATACTGTGACTTCATTCACCTCTCAGCCAAGAGAGGTGAGTGTAAATACAGTCGACCTTGTTAAGACAAACGCCAAGGGGAACAGAAAATCTGTTCATATTGGTAGTAATTCGTCTTATCTGGGAAGAATAGTATGCTATACAATCTGACGGAACTTCAGAAAACGGTTCGTATTAAAAGTAATTCGTCTTAAGCGTGTTTGTCTTAAGGAGGTTCGACTTTAAGAGTTTTTTCCCCTCTATGTTTGCGTTTAAACGTTCTTTCCCTGGCAGAAAAAAAAAAAAAGTCTTTTCCATGACGTGGAAGGTGCTTGCCGCTCTGTGCAGTGAACCGGTAAGGTCACTTGCCTTTCATTCTGTTGGTCTCGGATTCGAGTCTCCCGAACGCAGAAACCATACTCACTGTTTTTTCAAATTTCACCTGTTTGACAAGCTGTAAATTGCATAAGGTAGAACACATTTTTCTGCACATAATGCATATTTTACACATTTAAAAGAGGAATATGCCATTTTTAAATCAATTTTTAAAACTCACGCAAAATCACATTTTTAAACGCTCTTTTCCCTTTAATTTTTCTTATCTTGAGTTAATGCAGATAAGAGTTTTGTTTCCCCCATGTCTGCTCGTAAACATGCCTTCCCTTCCTTTCTAAGTGTTGTTTCATTTCATAGAGCCAAACTTCCTACGTTAGGTGCACAGTTAAGAAAAGTATTTTTCTCGCTCTGTATGGGGGAGGGAGACGGCTGTACAGCTTATGTCTTGAGGTGGCAGTATCCTAAATTCGCGGTTGTTATATATATGTAGATATAAAAGCGAATGCTGCATATAAAATTCTTAAATAATATTAAGTTATTAAGGGTGGCGATATTGTCTAGGGTGACCAAATATCCAGGAAGGACTATGCCGGTGTACAAAATTTCACATTATCCAAATTAAATCAATTTCTATCATAATCTTATTTATTCTAGGTTTATAGATACCTTTTGAAATAACCTATATTGCGCATTATATATCTTTCATAATTTTTTTTTTGGACTTTTTGCTTATATTAAAGTTGTTTACTTTGGTCAATGTCACTTTAGCATTCTAGCCCCCCTCCTCACACCATTCTTTTTAGAACTAGCGATTGAAAAATTGAAATTTTTAATTTTGAAGATATTTCTGCTGAGCTTGTGCCCATAAAATTCGTTACAATTTTTCGTCTCGTGTTTTATTTGTTACGATTTAAGTTCGCCTCAAAAGTGTATGTAAAATGTTCAAACGTTAAATTTATTTTCGATTTAATTTATTTTTTCAGTTATGATGTCTTTTCTGTTGAAGAATTTAATAGTTTTTTGGAACTGGAGCAATATTTAAATGAGAAGAGCATTAGTCATATTTCCTGTTTCAAAGACCATTTCATTTATAAATGAGTAAGTATTATTAGTTTTCAGCAATAAAAAGAACAGTGCATTATAATTTGTCGAAAAAATATTTGAAACGTATTTATTTAACGCTTTAAATGATATAACAAGATTTTTTTTTTAATGTCGGTCATACTACAAAAAATATTATGTTGGCCCATAATCCGTTAAAGGAATGTAATGGACTGTCCTTACCTCACCATTACAGAGTTTGGTTACACCTATTATTATTATGATGCCTACAGTGCCACTTTGTTACTCATGTTGTGAACATACACTTGTAAACGTAAGAATACGAAGTTGGCATTCATCTGTGATGACGTCATCATTGCTGTGTAAATTTCAAGATTGTTTCCGGAAATGCCCAGCCGGGAATGGCACCAGGTAAACTGTCGTGATGACTTATATACAGCTTGTTTACAGAGTGAAGTACTAGCTGAAGTTCTGCTCTGTTAATTCTGAGTTCCTTTCCTTTAGTTTGATTAGTGCAGGTTGCTCAATCATGTGTATGGCGTCAGGGCCCGATTTAGAAATTCTGGGGCCCCGGGACAGACACTCATGAAGGGGCCCCCATCCACGACAGATTCCTGATTCTATGTTTATTATAAGTATGAGCGAATAAAATTTATTTATAAAACCAAGGTAAGTATAATGTAACATATCCTAATCAGGAAAGCTTGAGGGAATTCAAACATTTTGCCCAGGGGAAGACGAGTCACTGTCCCTCCGGCCAGCGCTTACTCATGGGTGACAGGATTAGCGAATGTAAGGACTAGGTTCATTGCAAATCCAAGGTATGCACCTTGGAGAGTACCCAGCGATGCCTAGCGATGCCAATGCAGTTGCATGGGGGTGCCTTTGGAAATTGAGGCTCCTTAGATTGCATAATTGTGGGATCTTGCTATAAGGTAGTGGGAGGCCCTCTACTAGCGATTGCATTGGGGCTAAAATTACATAGCTACGCTACTGAGTCTGCCCTGTTTTTGCTCTAGACCAGCGCTACCTGTGACTAAGAAAGGGAGCGTTGCTCAGCTTCGACTGACTAGCTTGGTATGTCATCAAGATTAACCAAAAAATTTCATCGCTTATGTGGTTCGTGTACTTTTTATGAATATCTTGGACTAAATTTAGAATTTAGGCGTCCCTCTGAATTGGCTGACCCGCGTGCACCTGCGTAAATCAGGCACTGTATGGCATAGCAGGCCAATGTCTGGATTTACAAGCTCCTATAACAGATGGAGGCCCCACCAATTAATTATATTTAAAGACAAATTATGTTTGTTGTATTATCACAATTTCTCACCGGGCCCTTTAGAATCACTGACCCCTTGGTGTTTGTCCCCCTTGACTCTCCATGTTTCTGACCGTGTAGTGTGGTCCTCCTGCAGAATGTTGTTTATGTGATGGTGACCATTCTGAACACTCAGGCTGATGATGAAGTCTTTTCTCACCTGTTGGGATAATTCGCGGTTGCAGGAAGTCTGTGAGGACTGGTGTCTGATATAAATAAGCTGTAAAGGTACTGTATCTGATCTACGGACTATGTTTGAGTCTCATGGACTTGTAACCTTAGAAGAGTTAACACACATGATCTTGGTTTTCTGGAGACTGCCAATTATACGAACTAATGTAATATTAACTTCTGAACCTTGCCATTTATGCGAACTGATATAGTATGAACTTCGAACCTTGATCAATGGTGCTTCAATTTGGTGTTACTTTTATTTGCTTTTATTTAATTGTTGTTAACAAACCTTTTGTTTATTTGAGTCTTATCGAGTACTGACCTTGTGCTACACGGACACACACACTAATGCCCTATAAATTGTAACTTCTACCGTAATATTCTAACTGGAAGAAGAACGTTACTGGAACTTTATGAATTGCCATAGAGAGGTGAGAGATATAGTAGTATGTATAGAGATAGTGGGGGGAATAAGAATTATTGATCTGTTAGATTAGGCAGTAAAATTTAAAATATTCACCATGGAAGTGAATGCGCGCATATCTTTTGGGTATTGCTCACGAACCTCTTCGAATTCGTAGCTCATAGATTTTGAAACACTATTCATGGACTCCTTAGAATTCGCAGACCATTGTCTGAAAAACATCCATGAACCACTTCGAATCCACCATGGTGTTAGAATGACCTCCTTTTTCAATATGGGATTCGCTGAATGCAGTTTAGTAAACATTGTTCATGGACCCCTTGGTATCCACAGACCATAATTTGAGAAGTAGTGTCTACGAGATAGACCCCTTTGGGTCCACGAACCGTAGTTTGGGAAATACTGTTCATGGACCCCTTGAGATTCACGAGCCATCATTTGAGAAGTACTGTTTGCTAGATGGGACCTTTTGGGTACGCGGGCCGCAGTTTGGGAATCACTGTTAGTTGTGGGGATGGGGGGGAGGATAAACCTAGTATATAAATTTTCCAACTCACACAATTTCGTATATTCAAAGAACGTTTTACTTAAATTACGAAACTTTAACAGTTAAGATTGTGGAAATATATTGTGTATATGGAAATTTATTGTATTATTGAGTTCTCCTAATATAACTTGCAAAAAATTAAATATTTTACTGTTACGTTCTTAATTAACCAACGAGGAATGTATTCAAACAGTTTAAAAAATGTCGTTTGTATATAAAATATTTGAGGTATATTTCGTTTTTGATAACGCGAACGTTTTGTGTATTTCAGAGAGAAGGGAGGCACCATAACAAAAAAAATGTCCTGGAAATATTCAGAAGAACAAAAGGAAATTCTGTACGAAAACGAAGGGAAACGACGTAGTAGATGAAGAACAAATTAAGAACGAGAGTTAAAAGAACAGCATTTAAAGTCCTGAACGACGAAGTTGTCCACTTAAAATTGAAAGCATGGAGAATCACAAGGGACATAGGTGTATGCAGGAAGCCCATAAGAGGGGGGCGAAGGTTACAGAGCTACAACTTCATATATTTATATGTATACCGTGTATATGCAATGGGAGATTACAACCCCATCTCCTCTTGCGTATGCGAGTTACAAGGGATCATACTTTCGAAGATAGGCTGCAGGATGAGGACGGCGTCTCTTTTTCTCCTAAACAAAAATAGCTCTAGTTTGAGCTAAAATTTATTTGTAATAAGTTGAAAAGGAAGTAAAAGAGACGCTGATATCAGCGCCCGATTTCCTACTAGGCCCGCAAAAAATGGCTCCAGCTGAAAGGGGGAGGTGGGAGGGGGGACTAATTATGTTTTTTAGAAGTTGACTTTTGGTTATTAACTTTTGATCTAAAAATTTTTAGGTAAAAGCTTACTTTTTTTGGGCTAGTTTGGAGAATTCACTCCGATTTTGCTTAGATTTATCATGAATGAGTTGGCAACAATATAACCTATATGGATTTTTTTTTTAAATTTGGCGATAAAATGCCAACGTTGGCAAGGTATCACGTAATATTATGTAAGTACATATTTTTTATATACTTTTAGCTCCCCCCCCCTCTTTCAAATCCCCGAGAGAGTTACTTCTAATGATTGAATATGTGTCGTAAAATAATTCTATCATGCAGAGATGAATTAATTTCACATGAAATAAGACCAATTTGAGTTCTGAGGGCTAACGTTTATATTTTCATGTCAATGTGAAAAACAATAATTGATTTCTGTTTATTAGTAATTACCAATGTCTTCGATAATTTTAGAAATTTGAACATTAATCTCTTGAATTATTGCTGATATGTTTTCGACTATATATCCTCCAAAGCTATTGTGGAGATTTTTTTTATTGTGTGTAGTCACTGACGTACATAGGGGGGGGGGTAATAAGGGTCATTGCCCTTTATTTTCGTGTAATTTTCTATATATACATAAAATTTTATACAGCTGTAGCTCTATAACCCCCATTATAAATTTATAAGCCTTATGAATTCTTAAGTCCCCTATGAATCTTCTGCTTACGTCTGTTCGTGTATGGTGGTCACACTTAGGTTAACTATGCCAAAGTGTTCAATCAAAAATGTTTTTGCTTATATTTAAATTGACTTTGTCATTGTATAACTGTATGTATATAACAACCCTTTTATACCGATAAAATGCCAGCTCTTAGAAATAAATACGATGAATACTTTCAAAATTTAATCAAGACTTCGCAGCAGTGACGTCATGCTTCCCTTGAGAGCAATAGTTCGGATTAAGTCTCCTAAAACAGGAAGCTCGCGCCTCCGCCATTTTGATGCCATCGTATTTTGTGATCTCATTCACTTCTGTGTTAAAAGTTGAGCCATTTACAAGTGTGTTATTTTTAATAAAATAGGGTGAAATGGGTGCTTGTGCCGCTGTAAATTGTTCAATCACTCGAGGAATGAACATAGAATATTTAGACTTGAAACAGACCCTGCAAGAAGAAGAAAATAGATTATTAATTTTCCAATGATAAACGTTGTTATGAAACCGGAAGTGTACAAAAGAATGGCGGTCGAGGCGTTGGCCTAGACTTCTAAGTGCTCTAGTTCAGATTATTCCGGAAATCTGAAGGTTCCGGTGCAGCACGACCTCCCAGCCCTTGCGCCATAAAAATACACAAACCAACAACTGTCCTCAAACAAAATTTAACATTATAATGGTGTCCGTTTTAATCATGTAATTGACAGAGCTAATTGTCATTTTACTAAACTGTCAGGTATTTAGGATCATAAATGTTTTTTCATATCCAACTAAGTTTGTAATTAAAAGGTTATATTTCATTTGGTGCAATTATAGGAACGTATGCTGTTTTTTGGTTTCATACTTTTAATAAACCATCTGTTTATTCAATTCGTTATAGTTTTATGTATCAGACATGTTTGTAAACTTGGCTAAATAAATTCTCTTTCATGTTTACATTTATTTTAATCGTATTATTATTATTTTGAAAGTTTAATCTTTGACTTTAAAGGAGGTTCAACCCTTTTGTATCTTGCATATTAAATACAGTAAAATTCCGTTAATGCGAATGGTCATAGAGCGACGATTTTTATTCGTACAAACAGAATTCGGCACTAAGTGGAAGGCAAATTTCAGTAGTTAAAACGTCAGGCTATTCAGTAATAATTTACCCAGTAATGCAGTATACAACGTAAATGAAGAAATTACTAAAATAATGTATTATGAGCGAATACTTCTAAAGAATTTACAACGAAACAAAAAAAAATTAGCACCTACATACAGTGGGGACTCATTTATTTTTACTTAATTCAATATAAAAAAAAAAGAAAGAATTTGGGAGGTTCCTTTTGAAAAAGAGGCGACTACACTTCGAGGAAAAATCATGTTTACTTATGATACTTCCCCTGGAAATTTTCATGAGAACGCATTTTTTCTTTCCAAAAAAGGCTTTTGACCGTTTTCAGATGAGTCTTATGTATTAAGCGAAGTCTTTAATATTGGACGTACTGTTCGTTCACGAAAAGAAGTCCGATAGAACATTTAGAAATAACGGGAGGTGACGTCACAAACGGGTTAGTTCACTACAACAAAGGAGGACTACAATTTCAGAACTGGCTTTTGGTGAACGTTTGTCGGCGCCAAAATCAAGTTCTGAAATTGGAGCCCTCCTCTACTGTAATGGGATAGGCCGTTTGTAACGTCACCTCCCGTTATTTCTAACTATTCCATCGGACTTCTTTTCGTGAACGAACAGTACATATGCCTCAGACGGGGGAAAAGAATTTGTGCGCATTAATGGGAGGTCCGTCTTAAGCGAAGTCACATTAACTAGATTTCACTGTGTATGACACCATGGGTGCTAATATAGGGGGGCAGGGAGGGGCTCGGGTCCCCCCTTAGCCGTTTAAAAATTTGATTCGCCCGATTCCGATATGCATTTACTTTCAAAAGTTTTACAGTCACATTTTAAAATAAGGTACTTTTTAGCTCATTACTAATTGTCAAGCAGTATCAATTATTTTTGTAGCGTTTTGGTATCTTGTACATTCACTAAAATTTTTGACAGCTTTGAGAAGGAGGTAATAATTTTTCTCAGCCTCCCCCTAAAGTACTCCCAATGTTTCAGCCCCCTAGAAATACTCGTATGAGCGCCCATGTATGATACCCCGGGTATCAGGGCAAATCGCGGCGAAACGTACTCGTCCACCCAAAGATGGAAATCTAGGAAAATTTGTTAAGAAAAAGAAAAATATTGACTCCCCAACTACAAAAATCTAGTCTCTAATAATCACCAAGTGACCGGATTTGTCAAACCCTGATAATATATATATACAGTAAAACCTCCCTACAACGATGTCCGATATAACGATAAATCCCTCTACAACGATAATTTTTCTCGGTCCGTATAATAGTGTTGTAGAGAGGTTTTACTGTATAATGAACCCTCCCTATAACAATAACTCTGTCTACAACGATAATTTTTCTCGGTCCGTATAATATTGTTGTAGAGAGGTTTTACTGGTAATGTGTACAGAAATACTAAAAACTTAGGCAACTAACGCAATTATTCATGAAACATTTTCGACAGCATGGGGTGCGGCCGTCTTCCTTAAAACGAATGGAAAAGGGTGTTTTTCGCGTGGCTCCTGGAAATCGTTTTTTTTTGATCGTCAGCAGGTGGATGGGTGTTTCCATTTGGCGATAGTGAAATAAATAAAATGAAAGATTAAATCAATGGAGTAATTTTTTATATAAAAACTGAATCCAAGTCCAATGGACTTTTGAGGTAACGAATATGTCATTGACAAGAAATTTTTTGTCCTACTGAATGAGAAAAGCTTTTGAAAAAATTCAGATCCAACGGAAAAAAGGAGTTAATAATATACTGGGTTAAATTTTACATTTCCGATTCTTTCGCCTAATTCATTTCTTTCAAAATATGTAACATAACTATTGACGTAACCAAGAGGACTACGGGTGACTTACACCCTTCTTATAAAAACGAAAATTACAAACGAGTGCTAGGTGCTGAGCATTGGGTAGGGGTTGTAGGCCCCCCCGAAATTTCAGGGCTAGCCACGTCAGTGTATGCAGGTTCGTAATTTTTACTGTCCTTGCGCCATAAAAACATAAAAATTCAACGAATTTATAAATCTCGTAGTTATGCGTTTACTTCCTTAATTTTTGAAACCTATCCTTTTCTTATTACTTATTCCACATGTTTCTTTAATAGCGATTCTGAGAAAATATTAGTGATGGAACTTGTGGGAAGTTTTTGAAATAAAAATATTCTCCATTGGTTATCAGCATAGCCTATAATTGCCCATTCATACTTTGAACTTCCGAACTTTCTAGTTCCTCGATGTTTGTCAGATTTCAAATGGAGGAAAAAAATGGGTTTATACATTAGTTGTTTCATGATCTATGTTGTCTCAGTGTTATGATGCATGTGTCCGATGGAAACGTGTGCATGTTTAATTTTTTTTTGCACATTAAAATATCGGTATTAGGTTATTTCAGAAAATCATATATTTAATTATTGGTTTCACTTTATTTTCCTTCATTTCGTTATAAAAATTGTTTGATTTGTAATGAAAGTGCTAATTCAAATTGAAATTAAAAACCATTTACTAAATAAATAGGATTAACCAGTTGTCACTGGTTGTAGACATATTAAAAATAATGTTTTGGCCTCTATCCTATGCATAACATGTTATACATGACTAAATAATCTTGACATTGATTGATGAAGAAAATAGTTAAAATTTCTGTTTTGACAGATTTTTCGACGATATTTAATTTTTTTAAAAGTACACCTGCCCCACTCCCCCCAAATTTTACATGAGTGGCTGTATGTGCTTGCAGATGCTTCTTTTACTTGCTGAAAAATTAATAACTTTTGGGTAAAATATGAACCCAGAAGACCTGAAGGTGGTGGGTGGATATGACCTCTGGGACGCTCTTAACCTGCAAGCAGGTACACGGGGTGTTTCACATCCCACAACTTACAATATGTTAAAAGAACAGTCCACCCTTGCTTCTGAAACTGGCCAAACTCTTTCCTGTTGCCTTCAAAGTCACAATCTTTGGGGTAGGGTGACAAAGAGAAAATTCCACTTATTGTTCCCTGTAAAATTGGACGTTTTTAATGAAATAATGCTATATAATCAGATGGGGTGCAAAGCACCCCGCGCGCGTTCTCGAGTTTCTCTAATTGGCGCGCGAGTTAATATAGACCTGCATGTAGATTGGGATTTCGGCACTTTGCACTTAATTTTCGAAAGTGCAATGTTTCTTCTGCTTTCCAATTTTATTTAAATATACAACGTCTTTGAAGGTTTCGTAGGTTTAAGTTTATTTACTAATCTTGCTCAATGTTAGAGAGATAAGATTATGATTCTGTATATCTCAGTTGTCCAGCTGTTAATCTCTCAAAACCCTCGAATGGGGAAATTGTAGTTAAATAGATTCAAAAACTAAACAGAATTCTAAAATCCCTTGCGGCCATTTTCTATTTTACTAAAGTTATGGAATACCTCAAATTTTGTGAAAATTAAAGATCATCCTAAGGAACTGGTGCCAAAAATCGTCATGTTGTTATTTTTTTTTACCCCGATTGGATATTAAGGTGGGTCGAAAAAAAACCAAATTGCCGTTATTGAAAACCCCTAGTGGGGAAGAGTTGGGAGTGACCACAACTAAGAATTGTGTAAAATATATTTTGAATCGGTTAATATCTTTGGCTCCGACAAGAGGGTCAAAGTTTTGAAATTTCACTTAAACCGTGAAATATTCGAATATTCGTAGAAAATACCCGAATTGCTCGAATCAAAAAGCTCTAGTGTGGAAAACATATTAATAATTAGAAACAACAAGTCTATGTAGTATAATTCCAATCCGTACATTTATTCGGCTCTGACCAAAGCCTTGATATTTCGAAATTTTACATAAAATCGCGAAATGCAGTGCAGTAATTAACATACGTATAGCATATTATTGCATAGCATTTTGAGTTTTTATTATCATTTATTTAATATAATAATATTATTATAATAATGGATAGTTAATTACTAGCTAGTTAATTTTAATGCCTTTCCTTCACTCCTTTGCGTTCCCAAGCAATCCAGCCATCTTATATCCATCTATTCTCATATTGGAATCAAACACATCACTTGTAACGGACAAAAGCAAAATTCGAAGGAAGAAGAAAAAATGTCGAAAGCAGCTTCGGCCAAAGACTCAGTTTGATACCACCTCCAGAGGTTTATATTTTGACGGCCGTAAAGACCAGACATTGGGGGCCAAATTTTACCGGAGAAAAAAACCACAAAAGAGGAACACATATCGCTTCTGAGGGAGCCGTCGCCACGTTATGTAGGACATGTAACTCCCAAATCTCGCACGATACAGGAAATATCCGACAGCATATATGGATACTTTTCTCTAGGGTTTGTGACTTCAGTGAACTTAGGTTACGCGTGACGGCAAATTAGTTTGTTCATCCCATTCCTCATCATTCATTTCATTACCCTGTATTGCATCATACTTCATTTCATTTAAACAAACATCAAGTGCCTTCTCGTTATTTATTTCGTATTCTAACCCACTTATCAAAGTTTTGGCAAATGTAAATATTTCTTTCTCAATATCCATCTTATAATCTGATACAAAATCGGCTTGCTTTGTGTATTTTTCACAAACAACGCGAAACAAGTATGTTGATATGGTGGAAAAGGAAGACATGGTGACAAATAAGGCTTGAAATTCCACGCTTTCCAACAAAAGAATTAAAAATGTCAAAAATAATGAAGTTACAGGCAAGTGATGATTGCTACTGATTTGAAAATTGAAGGATCGCGTCTTATTTATTCAAGACTGGTTTACGTACCAGGCGGCTTTTTCGAGTTCTTCGCCAAAAATGATCTCAAAATTTGTCAGTTATGCAAAAGTAAGGTAAAAACTTCAAATATTTTTTACTTTTACACTAGAAAACACAATGTATAATTATTTCAGGTACAACTAAAATGACTATTATAAATATGTGCTATATTTTATTCATATGTATTATTTTTTTCCTACGATAATGTTTGGCGCTTAATGCTTACCCAGCACGCCAAAACACTGTTTTCACCTGTCATGCAGCGAAGCATCATCGTAGGGTGAGCTCTATTTTCAGTGGGCCGTAGCTCGACCCCCAGGTCGATTGGGCCAAATTTGATTTTGGATCTTTTATTTACTCGGTCATATTGGCCTATAAACCGAAATTCAGAAAAATCGAGCTCTGACAGTTCGCGAGGTTCCCTTGTCAGAGGAACTGCTGAGTCTCGTCAAGGAGGTCAACGCCAAGAGCTGGGATTTCTCCCAATTTCACTGCCACACACAGGCTGTTAAGCGGACATCGAAACTAGCGACTGAGGTGTCAAGTCGCGTGTGTGGGCTCGATAATAGGGATGGCTATATTCGATCAACCCTATTGTTCAGAAAAATGGTCAAGCTTTGAACAAAAATCCAACTTCAACATTGACATCAACGCGTTGTCAGACTCCATGAACATTGAGCGATCATGGGACAATAACATTAATTGGTTATTCCGCTCTATTAAATAGTAATCTATTATTCAATATCATCACTATCAATCCAATGTTCATGAGTTATTCCACATTTTAGCCATGCGATGGTAAAAACAAGTATTATCAATTTTATGAATTTAGCGTTTATATTCGAAATTTCGAGCCATTAGGCAGAGCCGAATAAATATAAGGATTGGAATTATACTACATACACTTGTTGTTCATAGTTATTAATTTCTTTTCCGTACTAGGGCCTTTTGATCCAAGGAATTCAGGTATTTTTTACGAATGCTCGAAAATTTCATGTTTTTAGTGAAATTTCAAAATTTTGACCCTCTGGCCAGAGATATCAACCGATTCGAAAAATATTTCACACAATTCTTAGTGGTGGTCACTTACAACTTTTCCGCACTAGGGGTTTTCGATAACAGTAATTTGTTTTTTTTCGACCGATCATATTGGACATCTGATTAGCAATTTTAGAAATTTTTTCTATTCAAAAATACGCATTTCATACAGACTCACAGTAACTAAATTTGCAAATGAAGCTACTATACAATATACCATACCAGAGAAAATTACTAGTGCGATGTAATAAGTCACATTTCCACTCATTGCGTGAAAACAAAGTACACTCAAAACTTTTTTTGTTTTGCTTCAATGTCGCCATTTTAAGCTGGCCACCCATCTAAATATAGAACTTCACCTGCTTCCCGTTGGAGAGACTTTTTCGAGAAAGATGCTATCTCCAATTGGAATGCAGAATATCTTCGATCATCCAAGGCTCAATGGACCAAAAAGTTTTTTTCCGACAATTTTCCACCGAGTAAAATTAAAAGCATTCACAACAAACTTTAAATTTATTCAAATTTTGACTGGACATGAAAATTTTGGAAGCTACTTGAAGCGTTTCAAACTCCCTTTAGGTGAATTTTGCAGTTGTGGTGACGGCGAAGATAATGTTGAGCACATTATTTTAAATTGTGCTGTGTACTTTCCGCAGAAAGACGCTCTACAGGCCACCTTACAGAAACTGTTTATTTCTTGGCCACCGTCGTTTTTTTTTATTTAGTGACGTCGAAAGAGACTTGTTCTGCATTTCGGTCTTTTGTATATAAATTGGAGTTTTAACTTTTTTTTTTGTATTTTTATATATGTTTTTAGCTCCTCTTTTTATTGTATTTAATTCTTTGTTTTCTTTCTTGTTTGTTATTTATGTATGTTTATAATTTTTTTATTATGTTTATAATTCTTTGTTTGTTATGTGTTAGTGTTTTAACTGACTTCTGTAAGCCTCGTGGTATACGATGTGGAACACGAGGAGATAAATTGTATGTAATATATATATTAAAAAAAAAAGTCGCCATTTTACGCTTAATTGCTCTGAAACTGGCAGCCTCACTGAATAATTTCGACTCGAAATCGCCAATCAGCACCGTGTGAAATTGCCTCTGCTTTAGGGAAAAATGTAGACAAATATAATAAGAAATCAAATTTTTAAATATGAGAATGTAATATTTAACTATCATTATTTATTACTATAGTTTGTCTTCTAACGAAAAAGGTTTTCGCTTCATAGTTATTTCAGAAGAATGTTATGATCGAATGAGTTGCATAGTTTTCCACCGAAGACGTTTTGTCATTAAAAGAATTGGGCGAGTTCATTTCCTTTTCGCTCAAAACCAAAGGAGTAGGAGTGATTAGTACGAGGGGTAAACAGAGGAAAAAAGGAAAAATGTTTCGAAGGCATTTTAACGTTGAAGATAATTCATTGTTAATAAATAAATGCGATGGGAGGAGTAAAACCTATTCAAGAAAGAATGAGCTGCAAAACAGAAGAAAAAATTCCGACACACACATGTAAGGGAAGTAAAAAACGACTCTATATTAGAATACACACTGACAACTTATTTAGATATTATATCAGATTCTTGTAGAAAATATTTATGACGTCATAATTGAGGCAAAATAAATTTGACGTTTTAACAGTTCGACTGTACATACGACTAGAAAGTATCGGTAAAATCGCTAGTTAAAAATAAATAAAAACGATACTAGTTTGATATTTCGGACTCAAATTCATGGATAACCAACGGTGCTAATAAACATTTGATATTGCACATCGATAAATTAGTCCATTCGTTATATAAAATTATCCGATATGCTTTCGTCTTTACAGTTTCTAGTACCAAGCTACGCAGGGAGTGGGGCTCTGCTGGTGGGGATTAAAACTCCATCAACTCAACATCATTGCGATGCTGTTTTCTGTATGTCATCATCATCATATTCAACCATTATCTATCCACTGCTGGATGAAGGTCTCTCCAAATGCTTTCCACACAAGTCTATCCTGGGCCATTCGTTTCCACGTCACCCCAACCTGTTTTCTTATTTCATCCACCCATCTAGTTTGAGGACGTTTTCTAGGTCTTCGGTGGTCTCTTGGAATCCAGTTCAGAATTTCTGTTGTCCATCGTTGATCAGTTCTTCTTGCAATATGCCCAGCCCATCGCCATTTCAGCCCTTTTACTTTAACAATGATGTCCTCTACTCTAGTTTGCTCTCTCACCCAAGTGTTTCTTTTTCGATCTCTCCTAGTTATTCCAAGCATGTTTGTGTATGTACATATGAATATATGGAGTTATAGCTCTGTAACCCCCCCCTTATGAAATTTCCGCGTACGCCAATGCAGTTGATTGAAATTTTGTTGACAAAAAGAGAGATTTTCTTTCAACTTTTGTGGTAACCTCGTTTAATTCGCTTTGAATATTTCTTCTATTCTCACAAATTTGGTTTCAATATATTGTTAAGTTTTTATTACAGAGGTTTTATTTATTCTACATATTACAAAAATTCTGCATGTTATACAAATTAGCAACTTAATTCTTTTGCAGTTAAGGTGTGCGTAAACCGCCCTTTCAAAGACTTTGGTTGAGCACATACTACTCTCTGGTTTAAAGTAGTTTTTGCCTTTGTCATCCATCTGATTCGGCAGTCACACACCAAGGGATTTCCTACGTGTAAAAGAAATTATTAAGTATCTATTATCATAATATCATTATCACATTGTCATCAGTTTAATTCATTATCGATTCATTGATCTCTCCGGATAGCTTCCATTCATAGTTGTTCTGACCAGAGGCGTAGCCGGGGGTGGTTTTGGGGGTTGTAACCCCCATCGCAATGAAATTTTGTATATTTAACATAGGAATATATGAGTTGTAGCTCTGTAACCCTTCCCATTAAGCCTATAACCCCCTTATAAACTTTCTGCCTACGCCACTGGTTCTGACTACTATTCTTCACTTTGAATCAACTTTTTTCGTATTTTATCTGTCAATCTGTCTGTTCTGAAGTAGTTTTCATAAGTTTTTGTGTTTAGTTAAGGAATCTACCAATCTGTTGCTGATAACATTTCGTAATTGGACATAAGAGTAATAGGTCTTCAAATGTTAACAACATAAGCTCAGTGGGTTTTTCATTTAGGTGTTCGAATTTAGGTAGGTGTGGTTGTGTCGCAAGGTGTCGTGGTTTGAAGATCACGTAAAGCCGACGGTCATCTCCCTGGCGACTAGTCTTGAAATCACGGAATCAAAAATGAAAACATAGTTTAGTAAGATGCTTATTATCACATAAAAGTTTAATCCTTAACTTCCAGGAAGAACTCCAAAGCATTCTAAAATTGATTTGCCAAAGATCTACTAGAATATCCTCGTTGAATATCTAAAACCACGTAAGTCGAAAAGATTTTATTATCTTATGTATGAAAATTTGCACAGAAAAAGATGGATTCAGTGAGAGAAATTACATAGATGAAAATCGACTCTTTAAACACTTCGGAATTTTTTTCTACTTACCTGATTTTTTTCTTTGGATGCTCTTCTTTTCTATATATTTTCTTACATAAGGAAAAAAATATATTTTTCGGTTTACGTGGCGCCCGATGCGAGTTTAAAATTTGACCCCCCTCCCCCCCCCAGCTAAATATTGTTTTCAATTATCAATTTTATTTATTGAAACTTACTTAAGAACAAGCGCTTAGATGATCAAATTGGATCTGGCCTTGTCCGCACTTTGAGATATTGTTAGCATTGGCGTACGCAGGGTGGGTGTTGATGGGGTCGTAACCCCCCATCGAGATGAAATTTTGTATATTTAACATAAGAATATGTGAGTTGTTCTGTAAGCTCCCATTGAGCCCATAACCCCCCACTTACGAACTTTCTGCGTACGCCTATGATTGTTAGGCTTTTTTGTCGCCCCTCCCACCTTAGCTTGGCGCCTAGTGCGACCGTACCACCCTTAATCCATTACTGTACGTGGTTTAGCATTTTCAATGGCGATATATACAGGGTGTTCGTGAAATATTTTGACAAAATAAGAGGGATGATAGCACAATCAAGACGAACAATATGCGCCATAGGACCTAGGGTCGCAAATTACTCACAGCGCTTGTTCTAAAACAAACCGTCCAGCATGTACAAATAGTGACAACCAGTGCATGAGAAGCTCTAAATGTAACTCAGGTCAGCTAATCAAGTGCGCAGATGATTAGGACATCGCATTTTGCGCTTCTCATGCACTGGTTGTCAATATTTGTGTATGCTGGACGGTTTTAGAACTGGCGCTGTGGATGGTTTGCGACCTTAGGTTCTATGGCGAATTATGTTTGTCTTGATGGGTATTATAACCTTCTTATTTTGTCAAAACAGTTCACAAACACCCTGTATAAGTAGCATCGCAAATCCAAGCAATAATGCTTTAATATCTTGTAGTAAATAATGTAATATGTACATAAGTCATATACGTAACTAATCAGAATTTAAATGTAGGTCCCCTGTTATGAGATAATCATAGGTGTAGGGATATATGGTCTCGAGACCCCCCTACAATAATTTGAAATAAATTGCAATTTTACATATATTTTAATGTACAAATGTTTACAATATGTGCTTGGCCCCCCTTCCCAATAATTCTAAAAGTTCTACGTTGATAGAGATAATATAAAGATTTTATAGAAAACGATACTTATATGCATTGGCGTATGCAAAGGGATTGACGGAGTCATACCCATTGAGATGTAATTTATCATCATCATCACCACCGCCACCACCATCATCATCGCCATCATCATCACCACCACCATCATCATTATCATCAACAACAACAACCATTTTTAATCCACAGCAGGATGGAGGTCTCTCTCTGTTATCACACATACACGTAGTACGGTGAAAGAAATACAAAGGAAATGGCCTTAAGCGCAGAATGTTGGCCAAACGGGTTGGCAAGCTGGACCTACAGTTTAACGAAGAATCCGAACTTCGGTCACCACAGCCAAAAGCTCTGCGCTGAGGCGGGACTCGTAATTTAGTATATGCACATATAAGTATACGGAAGTTGTAGCTCAGTAACCTCTCCCCACTATTATGAACTATCTGCGTACGCTGATGCTTATATGCAAACGAAATGTGCTGAAAATTATATTCACCTGTAGCTCCAAAAAATTCCAGCTGACTCCATATTGGAGAAAATGTTTTTTCACCCAGAGTTGACAGCAAATTGTTATCCAGGAAAAGAGTATCCAAATTTGGCATTTCAGTAAACAGATCATGGTCCAAAAACTTTAATTCATTACTTCTATAAATGTGAAAAAAAAAAAGTTTGTAACATAAAAAAAATTATTTTTGTAATAGTTATGTTGCTAATTTACTTTATATTACAAGAAATAAATTTATCAGTACACAAATCTGTCAGTTCAGCATACTGTCTGTTCAAGAAAAGAAGTCCGATGGATCAGTTATAGTTCATTCGCAAAAAACTGACCGATGGTACCATTAGAATTAACGGGAGCTGACGTCACAAACGGGTTAGTTCATTACAGCAGAGGGGAGGACGTCATTTCAGAACTGGTTTTTAGCGAACGTTTTTCTGGGCCAAAAACCAGTTCTGAAATGATGTCCTCCCCTCTGCTGTAATGAACTAGCCCGTTTGTGACGTCCGCTCCCGTGAATTCTAAAGGTACCATCGGTCAACTTTCCGCGAACGAACTATAGAAGTATCAGGAAGTGACGTCACAAACCGGTTTGTCGTGTACAACAATGTAGGACTCAAAGTTCAACACTCGTTTTTGGCGACCGCCAAAAACAAGTTCTGTCGAAACAATACAGAGTTTCACCAGGAGATTCCATAACAAACAGTTATTTCGACACTGGCGTAAGGTTTATGTGTTTTTAAACCTTACGCCAGTGTCGAAATAACTGTTCGTTAACAAGTTCTGAGATTGGAGTCCTACTCTGTTGTAAGCGGCTAACCCGTTTGTGACGTCCTCTCCCGTTATTTCTGTCTCATCGAACTTCTTTTCGTGAACAAACAGTATTTTTAAGCATAGTCTTTAAAATATATACACTCTAAGACACAAAAATCGACGCACCTAGAAAAGTACTCCGATGGTAACGAAACTTTATATGCGGACACCCTTTGACCTAACATGCAAATGACATTCAGCGCTTAATAAATGCAGAGTTGGAATGCACACTCCAGTGCATCGAAATTTAGCATTTTGCAGATCTATATAATGAGCGAAACTGGATTTAGAGGTTAAAACTTCCATTAGGTTTTGATTTCAGTTATCTTTTTCAACTGTAACAGTGCCTCTGACGTGTTTTATGAGCACATGCCACAATTTGAAAAAGGTCATGCCATTGGACTGAAAGAGGCTCTATGGACAAATCAAAGAAGCGCTCGTCATTTAGGTTGGAGCTAAGCGGCGATAAGACGATGTTGGCAGAAATGATTAACAAACGGCAGATTTCAGCGTCAAGAGGACAGGGGTCGAAGTAGGGGGATAACAGAACGGGAAGACAGTGATTGTCACGACACCCGATTTGTCTCTATCAACCATCCAACGTGTGACCTGCATAGAAATGATGGGACCATTGATAGGCGACTTAGAAAGCGGAATCTAAGGTCCGGTCGTCCAATTTACCGCTCACCCCTCTCCGGAGCACACCGTCAAGTGCGATTGCAGTGGTGCCGGGCTCGATCGAATTAAATTGCATTGACTGGACACGAATTGCCTTCAGTGAGAGATAAAGAAAAACTTTGGGAGAGAGAATAGTAAAGAAGATAGAGAAGGACCTTTTATAGATAGAAGCGTGTCGACGTTGCAAAATACGTGCGTGCGTGCGCGACGAGAAGAGAAAACCGTTGTTTAAACAATATTTCCGCGCGAAAATCGGATCTTCTGGATAAACCTTCGAAGGCGAGAGGACATTTATGTCCTGCTCCGATTGTATTAATTTTTCTAAAATGCACTTTCAACTATTATTATTATTATTATTTTAAAGAAATAATTCTTATTACATAATAAATAAAACTTAAAGGAAAGACTTTCTGCGTATTATTGGAGCAGGGGTGCATATTGAAAATTTGATTTGCCCGATTCTGCTCATCTCATCTACAATGCCATCTCAGATATTCACATTTTAATATAGTCTATTAACCACACACCCTCAGCCCTATTATATAAAGTCCATTAGCTACACACCTCACCAGGCTGTACACAAGAGGGGGGTTTCTGGGGTTCAAACCTCCCCCTCTTGAAATGAAAATTTCAGATTGAAAAGGTAAAAGTTCATTGAAATGTCATGGGCATAGTCAACCCCCCCTCCCAAAATCAAATCCTGACCCCCCGAAAGAAAAAATTTAACAGTAAAAAGGTATATAGGCCCCTAAAGGTATAAAGTACATAGTCAAGCCCCCCCCCCAATCAAATACTGGGTATGGGTTTACCCTACTAAATTATGAATTCTGGATAAACCACAGTGCATAACAAATCAGTTTTTATTATATTTTTCATGATTTACTATATTAACTTTAGGGATGTCCCTAGTTCAATAAGTTATATTTTTATAAACTCTAGAAGTAAGAGAACAACTAAATATTGATTATAAGCTATAGCGTACTATTAAGGGGACCTAGGACCTTTAAAGGTGCAAAATTGGTGAAATTTTTAATGGTTCTGAGTGTCCGGCCGCGTCTATAAATTTTTAGCATTTCAAATATCGCCATTACGGATTGCCCTTCTTCCTTAAGTCAAGGACACACACGCGCAGGGAAAAAAAATATACGTTAATCACGAAAATCTCTAATTGGCCGATAGTTCGCGCCAAATCTGTATGTAGCCGTTGGATGTGACGTAACGAGCATATTCGCGGGAAAAAGTGTGAAGAAGCGTCGGAGCTTTCAGGGAGGCCAGACGTCAAAATGGCCAACCTCTAAATTAATATTCCTCTCACTATTACGTTGCCATTGTAACCAAGATTCGTATCAAGTTAGCAGTACGCTAATATTGAAGCAAAGTGCTTTAAATAAATATATTAAATAAGATGAGAAGTAATTATTTCTATACGAATAATTTCCATTGGCGACATACTGGCAAGCCGCCATTCGAAGTCTTTAACTGCCTAATATAACAGCCAAGAAAGCCCACAGAGCCTTGCCGCCGTACACTGAGTAAGAATTGCGACTTAAATTTTGTTGCTAGAACGTTGCTCACAGGCTCATATTGTTCACAAATATAATGTACTCATTGTCTACCTAAAAAAAGTTAATTACGAATATTTATTTTTTTATTCTATGACTTTTACACGCATTTTTCAGACCCTATTTTGTCCACATTTAATAACATAACGGTATCACTACGCCAATAAACGTTGATTGTTTGACATTGTTTAATATGAATAAAAATTGCAAAAAGCAGGTAGAAATTGTAAAGTATCACATAATAAAGTTTTCTGGAAAATTTTATTCAATTATAATAACCAGTTGGCAAGTTACCATGCGTGCAAGCTGAAAAATACGTTCTGAGAAAATTCACTTTAAAGTTTTACAAGCATTTACATGGGCGCCCATATGGGTGGGGGCTCGAGCCCTCCAGCAATTCAAAAATTTGATTTGCCCGATTTTGCTATGCGCACAATCTCATACCCGGACGAAATTACACCCTCTTCCATAGACCACTCCAGCACACTTATTTTCCTTTTTGACCGCAATTCCACAAAAAAAGACAATGTGGAACGCTCAAAAATGATACAATTTACTGCAAAGAACAAAACACAGTCAAAAGAACGACGAAACATGTGGAAATGCCCGTACGTGTAACGTCACAAGCCCATGTACTAAATCTAGGGACTTTCCGACTCATTTCAGGAGGAGATTAACACTAGGAGACGAATTGTGCAGTGTCACCGTCTTTTTGTATTCCACCTGAAGTAAATGGGTAATTCCTTTTTATAACGACTTTGGCGAAGAATGGAATTTGCACGTTTCCGCCTTCGTGAGGAAAAAACCCCGTTGCTGATATGCAAAAGCAATAGGCTATTCAACGTTCACTATAGTAATATAATAATTATATATATTTGTTGTCTTACGTAGCGTAATATAATATTAGGCAAAAAACTGTCATAACTTATAATTAGTATATTTATATTGATGATTTGTCCGACAAACAACTTACATTTTAAAATAGAACCGCTTCTCGTCAAGATCGAAATATATCAATTTACCTTTCTCAACAAGGCCGCTATAAAAAGGGAATACCGAATGCTCTATATGTATGTTTGCAAATTTTTATAATTTTTCCCTTCATAAATTCATATCAATTTTACGCAATACAACAAATGAGGAAATTTTAGGTGGAATAGTTAAAGCTTCATAAGTAAAAGCTCTCATGAAAGTTTCGTTAATTTATCGTGAACTTTTTAATATATCACGCGCAAATTTAAAAAATAACGTTTTGAGAAAATTAGTTTTGTTTATGTTTAAACCTTAGATTATAATTATATTTCATTTTGTTGACACACATAATTTGCCAGTTGGCAATTCGATTTCAAGTCCTTTATCTTTAAGACTTCTAAACAAAAAATTTTTTGATACAAACACTATCATCAATAAAATAATAATCTTAATAGGAGATCATAAAAAAATTGAAAAAATAGTTTAAAAAGTCCCAATTCCCTAATACAAACAAAATTATTAAAATAAAGTAGCCACCATAACAGGAAAACGACGAAGGTAGATAATGGTACCAATTTACTGACAAGCAAAATATAAAAATTCATGGCACTTACAAACAAATATAACCACCTAATTCAAGTAATGAAGTAAAAAAAACACCCATACGTATAATGTGCAGGTGATATGAACATAATGGTATATCAATAAATAAGAACACAGATAATGATACCAATTTACTAACTAACAACAAATAGAACACACAGCAATACTAACAAATATTTGAAACACATATAGTAGTAACCAAAATGCAGAACCCGCAGAATACGCAGGTTCAGATGTATACATAGTATATCAATACCACACAAAAACTTATCCATAGATGAAGAGACACATGAACATAATTACCAAGATGTCCATCATCATTTTGAAAGTAGACACAGATAACCAACACTCAACTACGATACCCATAAATGCACAGATACATAATTTCCGATTCAGTCTTACAATTTGAATTTAAATACAATATGTTATCTACAACTAAACATATATTTCTTTACAATTTAGGTAAATGCTACCAAGAAGTCATACAAAATTTTTATATTGGACAATCAACGTGTTTCTAGACCAGAAATACTATACAAATAATTTACACGCAGTGTGTCATACATCTTTAATATACTAGAGAATAAGTCAATAAATTATTATTATTATAATTATTTTGTTTTTCTCAAAAGTTGGAAAATGTCACACGAGTTGTTTCTGGAATAACTGATTCGATTATAATAATTATTTTTTGATTAAATTGGGTCGTAAGTTAGTCCACAAGAAATGATGACAATGTTATCGAATTTTTGCACTAATAAGGGAACTACCCCGAGTGGGAGTCCTAACTGAGAATTGAGACATATTGCAATTTATAGATTTTAGACCCTTAATTACGATTAATTTTTAATTAACGACTAAAGTTTTCAAATATGGCGCAAATTTTAACTATTTAGCGAAGTCTTTCTAAGAATTAGTAATCGAGGTATTGACGAGAATTTGTCAGTTGGTATGCTTTTAACTTGGTTTAATCAGAAGTTTATTTAATGCCAGACTGAAATTATTAGTTGTTCGTTTTCTAGCGAAGTATCACAACATAACAACAGATCGTATTTCATTCACTTTTGATTTTCTGTTTAAAAAAAATGAATTTCGTGAACATCATTCAATCTATCTTAAATTTATTAATCAAAAAATACAACTTACAACCTTCAATAAATACAGCTGAAGAATGAGACGAAAGTAAACGTTTGTTTGCAGAAATTGAAGAGTTATTTTTTATTCATAATGTGATTGAAGATGTTACTTTGGATTTTCATGACTTTAATGAAAATCGAACCGATTATGGTAATTATGCGTATGAATCTGATTATAGTAATGATGATATTTTGGTAAAAGAATTTACTTTGACAAATATGAAAACAATTGTTGATTATTATGATCCTTATAAAAAACGAAAATTTCTTCAAACTAAAACTTGTTGTTCTAAAGTTAAACATCTTAGTTATATATTTAAATTTATATATTATAAATTATTAAATTTAATTATATAATAAATTTAATTATATATTAAAACTTTATTAGATACGAATAATCGAAAATATGAAATAATTAGGGCTTCAATATTTCAAAAATTTAAGAATGCCAGAAATCGTAACTTCCCAGTTCATAACGTGGATTGTTGGGTATTCAATAAAGCCAAAGAATTGAAATTAATAAATTTCAAAATAAATTATCATTTCATTCAAAATTTAAAAAAAACACTGGAATCGTTTCTCGAAAAATCGCAAAATACTTCACCACATCACATATCCATAACATTGAGGAAATTGAAAATACTGTTGTGGAATTTATATTAAAAATGAGGGATTCGACATGAACTCTTGATCCTGCTCAAATACTGAAATCCCATCAGAGTGGATTTCATTATTTCATAGCAAATGAAAGTTTATTTACTTTTAAAGGGAGAAAACAAACCGTTTCAGCAATTCCACCAAAGTTTTAATTAACACATTCATATACAATTATGACAATGCTATCAATGAGTGGGGAGTTAAAAGGCAAGTTACTAATATGCTCAAAAGAAAATAATGAAAATTTTGGTCCGACCATTAAAAAAAGTTATTTTGGCCTTCAGATTTATATATTACTTCTTCAAAATCAGGAAAAATAGATGAACTACAAATAAAAGAATGGCTGAATAATTGCATTGTTCCTATTTTACACACGCCCTCTTGTATTATGTTAGATTCCAGGATAGGGTGCACAGATTCAAGCATATACAAAGATGTTCCTAGTGACTGCATTACCTTATCAATAATCCTTAAAATAACATCCCTTATTCAATCAATCGATGTATATTTCTTCAGGCAGTTTAAAAAGTTCGTTAAAAAAGTTACAAACTAAATCGCCCTTGCTGATATATGAAAATTGATATAAAAAATAGAAATGAAATACTAAAAATGCACTCTTTAATAATATATAACCAACTTCAATCTGAACAATATCCTTCACTGTTACAATATTCCTGATTAAAGTGCAATTATTCAGATAACGATCCTATATATAAAGCTTTAAATATTGTAGAAACCCTTTCCTTCGCAGTTGATAACATTCATTGTAATATTTTATTATATAAGAGTCACTCGTTTTTAAAATCACCCATTGTAACCAAATGTCATGTTTTTAATATTTTTTCGTTCAATACCACTTTCATAGTAGTCTTGTTTAATGTTTTTTATTAATTCTGCTAGAAACAAACCCATATTTAAATTTTTACTTTCGATTTTCACATCGTATGCACATTATACAAATTTTTAAATTTTGTGGTATTATTTTTTATAAATAGAGAAAGTGCACTTGAAGTTTAATTTACCTAAAATGATAATTCTGCTTGATTTCACAAAAAGCATGTATCTTGTTTCAAAACTTTATGTATCAAAAAGCAAACAATTTTTGAAATGATAATAAAAGCATCGCCAATTCTTATAAATATTTCACCAAACCGCTGAATCTTGGCCAATTTTGAAAACCTCATTTGTTAATTAAAAATTAATATATGGATTTCACTGAAAAAGGACTTTGGATTCGTAATTAGGGATCTAAAATCTATAAATTGCAATATGTCTCAATTCTCACTTAGGACTCCTACTCGGGATAGTTCCCTTGTTAATGCAGGCATGTGGTAAAAGCATGTTAAACTCCCGTAATCTTCCAATAACTCTCTCCACATGAATCCTCAGTGCAGCTATCTGCTTAGATGACATCACTTCAGCACGAGTGCTCTGAACATCTGCAGAAACACTTGGTGGACGTACAAGTTGGCATATTTTCTCGTGTAGAGAATGAGAAAGATGTTTAAATCCTCTATCTGCCATTATGTGCATTCCTGGGGATAACTGATCTAAATACCCACAACCTTCTACAATAGCTATATCTGTAGCGCGTGCACCATAACATACTGAAACAAAATTTACCAGTCCAACAGGTGTACAGGATATCATGTATTTCAAGGTGTTACACTTTTTGTACTCTGACCAAGTCAAATCTTGATGCACTGGATTTGTAAGTTTTCCAATCTCTATTTCAAAGCAGTCAATTATGCTGACAACCTTAGAGTATCTGGCACAAAATGCTATTGGCAAATTTGCATGGACTTTCTTAGTGTCCGGCCAAATGATAAACTCTTTTAATGCTTGGCTACATATATACTAGGTTCATTGAAAATACGACAGATGTTGCCTACAGACATCCCAAAATGAAGACTTAACATTACATAAGGCTCATTTAATCGAATTTGTTTAGTGTGATCATAATGTTCAGTTCTGTAGTTTGTTTTTGCTGATAAAAAAAAAAATATATACACATACAGTGTGTCTCTGAATTCATGGCTAACACGTTGTAGAGGACATCAAATAAACCATATTGGCACACATCCCTATATCCACAAAAGACCCGATTTGGCTGCAGAGTGACACTATTGTTTATATCCACATCGTTACTACAAAGGCAATTACATGAATCAAAAAAAAGTTAATTTTTTGACACATAATTTAAGTGATTGACCTAATAATGCAGCAGAGGCAAAATAAAAATCGGAAATTCCCTTCCCTGGTCCTGAGTAGTGTTGCCATTTAGTCATCAAAGGTATGGAAAATGATTGCTTTACCATACTGGAGGCAATTGGGAATTGTCAAGCATGTGTAATAGGTGAAGGAGATCAAAAGAAACAACTTTGGTCCAGTGAACCAATGTCCGAAAATGAGCCGTTCTGGAACTATAGGGCTGCTATTATTTGCATCCACATTAGTCGATCATGTAACAAAATTTGAAAAATTTGCCGTTCCAGCCTAGAATCATATTAAAAAAGGTCCCACTGCTCATTATGATCCTAAACAACTTTCCATGGAATATATATATTGTCCCGCGCTCAAGTATTGAGCTCTGGTAAAACCTAATCAAAATGGAACTTTGTGGGACGTTGGGGAAATAAAGATGGATATATAGCAATGGTAGGTTATATACAAACAAGATGAACAAATATCCTCATACTACTAGCTGCAACCAGGGCTGTGCTCAACGGGTACGCGCTGTGTGTGCCGCATTCTCTGAAGAAATTTTGAAAAATACAGGGTACGCACCGCATACTCTCAAGGTCTCACGGAAACTTTTGTATTTGCTGGTTTTTGGGGCAACTTTCAACAAAGTTCAGTCTTTTTTTTTTTCCCCTAGTCATTTACAAACTCGAATGGACACAAATGAGGAAATGAAAATCGCCTGAACCACCCCCCACAAGACTCAAAATAATATCCTATATACGACCAAGAGAGGAATAAAAAACTGATGAAATTGGCAGCTGAAACCTTGGGCTTGGATAGATGATAGATAATCAGTCAAATGCTAGTCAGCGCGGCGCGGTGACGTTACCAAGTCCAGTAACCCCGCAATTTCAATACTCTTTAATTAAGATAGCACCGCATACTCTCAATAATTTTCTTCAGGACAGCCCTGGCCGCAACTTATTTTTGACCAATTAACTATTCCAAATCAAACTCGCGTGAAAACTTCCGCAATTCAATTCTTGAGCGCATAACAGTATTTTTTTAGAGCGAAGTTTTTGTTGTGTCGCAAATATTATTGTTAGTCTGAGAGTAAATGAATCTACAGTTCATTGTTTGTTTGTTTGGATTTTTTATGGCGCAAGAGCATCTGAGCTATACTGCGCCAAAATCTACAGTTCAATGAAGGTTGTACTCTATCCGGCCAACCTACTCAACTTCGGAAATCGACCCTGGAATTACGAGGCAGGAGTTAAACGCGTTGACTGTGTACCATCATAACATCAATTGGGTATATTTCCTGAGCCGATTTTGAATTGTTTTTTAATGCTATTGTAAAGAAATAACTGCAAAGCATTGCTTACTGTCGCGTATACGGAACATAAGTAATAAGGCATAAAACCTTAATATCTATATTATACAATCCTCGATATATGTTTATGCCGTCATAGAATTTTAACATGTTTCGCGATTTAAAATTATGAAATTTTAGTATATGTATGTACCGTGATACAAAAAAAAATCAAACAAAACTCTGATATCTATCACAATATATAATAATTATCTATTTTTTTAATGAAAACAATATTAGTGCCATATTCATGTCACACAGAAAATCATCATAACTTATTAATATTTTTGTATACCCATGGGGGTGTAGAGTTTGGAAATTAGGGGACAGGCTTGGACTTGCAATAATAGAGGTATTCTTTAATATATATATCTTTAATAAAATTTCGATTATCTATTTTCCTCTTAATCGAATTAGCCTCCTGTATATTGTGTTTTCTTTTCCATAGTTATTTCCGAGTGCATCTTGCTCTTAAGGGAGAAATCAATACAAATTATTTCGTTTAATAATACAAAGCGCAATTCTTGCATGAAAATGAGTAAAAAAAATCTCACATACTAACATAGCATTTTTTAAAATAATGGTAAATTATTGAGGGGGGATGTTAAATACTTACTAAAATTTATTTTATGTGTCTCGAGCCCTACGTACCCATATATCTCTATGCTTATGTGTATTAAGTTATATTTATTATGAAATTATACGCACAGAAATTATAACTAGAAAAATAGCAGAAACTCTATAAACTTACCCAAGGTTGAGGTACGTTAAATGAGTCGCCGGGTTCGGTAACATGCTTCGTTTCAATGTTGTTATATGGTTGTAATCAAGAGATAACAACTTTAAATTGCTAAAATCAGCAAATGCTTTGTCGGTAATCCATGATATGTGATTTCTGCTAAAAGCTAAATCTTCTATGGGCAGATGGTGAATGGCAGAGACGTCTTCTCTAATGGAATCCATGTCTCCACCAAGGATGTCAATTCGGAACATATTCTTCATGTTCTGCAGCTGTGACCAATCCCACCCACTCATAAAAGTGCAATCGGTGATGGTTAAAAAGACGAGTGATTCTTCCAATCCTTCGAAAGCATAATCTTCATCGGATAGTGAGTAGAAAGTCGAGTCTAATAAATCTATTTCTTCCAAATCAATACCTTTAAAAAGGTCATGGTGAAGGTATCTCATATGTGAATCTTTTAGTGTAACTCTAGTAACTCGTCGATCTTTCAAGGACTGCATCGCAAGTTGCAGCGTATCTTCATTATCCAAATTCTCGCATTGAACAATAATGGAGTCAGAATCATCACCTTCACAAGTGCAGGGATGGATATATTCCAGACTTGGACAAGATGCAGAGACAAAGCCCAACAAACTGAGAACAAATAAAAACGGTAACATCATTACTCTCTCTCTAGCATCCACAGACCAATTCATCGAAAGCTTCGCTAATATGTAAATAGCGGAATTACTGATATCGGATAAACTACACCTTTTGCTGAGATTGATATGCTTAGGAACAGCAGACGTTTATCTCGTGAAAGGAAAGAGGTTTTTCCCACAGCAGATGTCTCGGAAGAAAAAGTATTAGAGCAATAATATAAAAAACGACAAATTGGAAGAGAGATAACACATGTGGCTGGCTAAACGTAACACATGTGCTACTAATGCCAGCGTTTCCAAACCATTGAAACTACAGCAGAACTTCAATTATCCGACATTCGTTTACCCAGAATCTTTTGTTAACTGTCATTTGTTCTTATGTCGCAGATGTTTTTTCTCAGGACATACCATGACTGAAAAATAATATGCGAGTTTGTAGTAGTATAATGCTGCTGAAGAAGCCCTGCGATAAAGTGAACAAAGAAAAGAAAATGCAAGTCGTGCGAAGGAAGGTACATTTCGAAACTTTTTTGAGACATTTTAAATAAATAATTTCAAAAAAGAAAAAAAAAAACCCTCAGGGAATCATTTCTTTTTAAAGTAACATCAGTCCTACTCTGTCAAATGCATTTCCGTTATGGAAAGATATGTCTCTAATAAATACTGTAAATCAGGGTCCAGCAACTTAAGGTACGTAAGCCACACACGGCACACGTGTGAATTTTTAGTGACACCTGGAGCAACTTTTAAAAATCTGAGTATAATTATTAAATTTTAAAAAAGTATTTGTTTTCAGATAAAACCATTTATATTTCTACACCTTTTAAAGAGAATCTTATTAAATATTTGTGGAAAAGGTGTATAAAATTGTAAATTTGCAACTAGATTGACTGATTTCTTGATCCTTAATTATATTTCCATCCAAAACTTTATTTTTACCCGTCTTAAGCGTTTAAGCGTTCTGATAAATATAAACATCAGTAATATTACTCATGTTTGCTTACAATAAGACTAGTGTGATGAGTAATTAATATTGCCAAACCGTCTGTTATAAAAAAGTTAAAAAATTGATATGCATTGCTTTCAAAATCATTGAACTAGAAAGGACGGTTTCTTACTGTAAAAAGGAGCTGGCTGTTTGCGCTTTGTATTGTTAAACTGTTATTAATTGTATGTCAAATGTACAAGGATATTTTTAAGAAAACACATTGTTTGGAGCAGAATGACCCTTGTTAACGGTTTGCATAAATTTTAACCAGCAACGTTCATCAGCTTTTAACCAAAATAATTTTACCCTTCATGACATTTTATGTGATTCTTTTAATCATGAAATCATTTTTAATTTTTTTTATCAAATACTGTTTTTTAAAATCTCATCTGATATTATTACATCGATTTACTTCATTGTATGTTTAATACATTGAAACTTCGTTTTTTAATTTATTTTGTTCTTAAAATCTTACGTACCGTTTCACCTTTTCTGGCGTAGACTGACCTTTGTTGTTCATGCGCAATAAAAGTACAACAAAACAACCAAATAACATTGATTGATTGATCGATCAATCAATCAATCAATTAATCAATCAATTTCGATAACTATAGTTAATTTTTTTGTTGAGTTCTATTATATTTTCATATTTTTGGTTTTTACTATTTCATATATTATTTTAAGTAGTTTTATGTCATATATTTCCTGTGCATATAATATTTTTTTTATTTTTTTGTATGCTGAAATCGAATTACCTGTTTTTAATGTTATTTTCTTTATTACTTTTTATATAATTTTATTTATTTTATTTTCATTTGTTTTATTAAGTTTTCCCCAAACAACATTACCGTAGAAGCAAATAAAATTCAATTTTTATGGTGCAGTTATTTAAAATCGTTAACACGATAACACTGCTGATAGCTATTTCGATAGCGTTAACCAGCTATCGTCGTCAGAGCGAATGGCGGCTTCTGTTTATGTCCGTGCTGTTGGTCGGTGTTGCCATCACGTCGGTTGGAAACTTGATTGGGCGGAGGAGTAAAGCGTATTTGTGGAGACGTCTTCAGCCGTGAGACCCAAAAGGTTTTTCCAAGTGGATGATATAGAGTTACTAAGGAGTTGATCATTAACTGCAACGTTGATGTTTGCTAGAATGTGAAATGCCTCAAAGAAACTGAGATCAAGTGTTGAGTTGACTTTTTTATTAATACGTGCATTAGAGAATAAGAACTTGTGTTCGAATTCCCATGAATGTTTTGCCAGAGCCGATTTATGAAATTCTTGCTTTCTTACATAAGCTTCATGTTCTTTTAGTCTGAGGCGCAGTGCTATTCGTGTTTGACCGATATAAATTTGGCCACACTGGCACGGAATGGAATATATGCCGCAGCTGTCAGAATCCGGGATGGTATCCTTTTGGTGGCCTTTGTTTGTTTGGTGTTGATCCCGTACAGGGAGCAACAATGAATTTAAAAATATAGGAAAAGAACAAAACGGAAATATAATCTAGGAAGTATAACAACCGTAAGAGTATTGTTTGAGGTTATGTTTAAAAATGATTTTAGTGAATTTAACTTAAAAATGTGATTTTGGCGATTAAAGTTATGGACTGTATAAATTTATGACGAAATTATCCTAAATACAAATAAAGGTTTATAAACTTAATTTTAAAACATACACACTATTAAAATATGTGGCCCAAAGCTTCGTCAAAATATGGAATTGATGGCATGAAAGTTAACAATCAAACTCAAAACAGTGTTGCCAGAATCAGTGTCCGAAATTTACCCAGCATAATGGCTTAAGTTACTCCAGCGGCTTAAGTAGCCCCGAGATACGGTACTTAAATCGTATTAATACAATTTAATAATTAATATAATTAAAAAATAAATTAATACAATTTTAATACAACTAATACAATTTTAGTACAATTAATACAATTTTAGTACAATTAACACAATTTTAGTGAAATATTAATTATTTTTTTAATATCATAATTATTGGTAGCGTTTCATAGGGAATTCTACATTTTTTTGTTTATTTAACCTTTTTTTTGAACAGATTTTAAATTTTATTTTAAATTAAATTTTTCTTTGTCCATTTATTTGATAGAAAATGCCACCAGTCCCGTGTTTGTTTGTCTAATTCATTGTTTTCTAATTTTTTATATCAGTTATTAATTAATTATAATTTTGGGTACATTTTTAAATTTTTATTTGCACAATAACTGCGTTAACTACAATATTTAAAAAGTTATACCTAAATTTTTTTACAAGAACTTTTGATGTATTTTTCTCATCTATAATTCAGGAAATCTTTTTTTCTTAACTCGTTTTCTCAGGAAAGCTCTCTGAAATATTCTCATGGTAAGTGCTATATTTCTTTGCTTCATCTAAAAATTTATCAACTCATTATCGTAAATTTAATATATTTAATTTTTAATTTTATTTATTAAACTACAACGTATATAAAATATGAATAATTATTTTGTTTACAAGAATTTATTATTATTAATTTTAAACAATATTGTAAACATATTGTTAAACTCCATAAAAAATAGAATTTTTGTGTGCGATGAATATAATATACATTAGGATACTATTAAGTTTGCGCCAGTAAGTTCCTCAAGGGTACTGAAAGTTTGTGGAATTGTTTATATTATCTTTAACTATTAAAACTTTGGATATAATAATAAATAGGAGCAGCTTAATTTTAACTTCCTCAATTCGCCATCAGGAGCGCTGCTGTTCATCTCGTCTGATAGTACATAGTCATTTTATTAACTAATATCTAACTTTCTTTGCAATATCTGTCTTGGTTCAAAAGTTATTGGCCGCATCCGGTCTTTCCTAGGAACCCTGTATATAAAAAGCGTGTTAAGCCTGGATTTATAAATGGGCACGCTGGGCAAATGCCTAGAGCCCAGAATTTTTAGAGTCCTTTGTCTTTCAACTCTGTTGTTTGTATTTGTAGAAACGTTAAAGTAATCGCTTATATGTCATCGCTATTGGGGAAACAGGGCAATAATTAAAAGAAACATTATTTTTCAACATTGTCGAGTTTGGACAATTTTATGTTTAAGCACTTCGAAGCTGCCCACCCCGGTAAGTGCCGCCCCTAAGCCTGTGCCTCGTATGCCTACTTAGAAATCTGCCACTGCATTTATTCCTTGTGCTCTGAACGGTAAGTTTTTGTTGTATCTCGCATGCCCCTTATACATGCTTTAAAATTTCTAAAATGTCTTACATTGGCTACTGAAAATAATACAGCCATATTGAAAATATGACTTCCATTATTTTGAAAGGGTTTTGAGGTGTTTTCCCTAGAAATGAAACCAGATGGAAGTTCTGAGATGTGCATTTTCACAATTTCCTTCGAATTTTAAAAAAAAGAACAGAAATCACAATATTTTATTATTTTTTATTCCAATGTTCATTATTTTGCGACGCAATAGTGGTTATTATTCTCAACGCATTCAAGGCTAAATCAAAAGAAGAAGTATTGGCAAGGATTTTTGTTTTTTTTATGTGGTTTCGGCGTTTCATTAGAAGAGGCTTGGAGGTCGTGGTTGTCTTAGTTAAGTGATGATAACACTAAGCGCCAGGAGTTTTGCTTCTAGCAATATTTAGGTTGTTCTGGAATAATTTTCACGTACAGTGAAACCTCTACATAATGACATTGCCCATAAGGGCAAATCTTTCTATAACGACGTTTTTTGTGGTCTCGTGAAATATAGAGTGCACCAGGTCTAACTCTGTCTATTACGAATCCTTTCTCGGTCTTTACATTTTTACGTTATAGACAGATTTTATTGCATAGGTTGCGAAAATGAAAGTATAATCATTTCATTAATTTTTTCTATAGGGATATCACCTATTAAAAAGAATTTATAGGGTGATTAACCGGAATATGGTATTTTAGAGTACCTGTGGTTTCCGTTCTGAATTTGTACTCTTCTATGTCTAATTCCTAAGCACTGGCGTAGCTAGTCTGGAGATCTAAGGGAAGTTATGGTTGTCAGTCTAATGCTTCGCACATACCATTTACTGGTGATTTTATTTTTCCTAGGGTGGGCTAAACCCCCAGATCCACTGGATACCCCAAAGATCTATTCCTAAAAGAAAATATACGATTCCTTTATCTTTTAATATATATATAAGGGGATTGTATTTATGTAATATACCTATATAAAGAAGAGAGTTTTTAATCATATTCGTAAATTAACCATTTTGTTGTGAAGATTATTATGATGGCGTAGTATGGCCTAGATGCTCTTGTGCCATAAAAATACAAACAAACAAATAAACAAACAGACAAACAAACGAACAAAGAGGCAGACAAAAACAAACAAAGAAATAAACAAACAAGCAGACAGAGAGACAGAAAAAAACAATTACTATAAGGTGATGTTTGCTGTATTTTAAGGCGCAAGTAATTAAGTATTTGCTACACGGGGCCTATACTGCTTCTTGGAATCCGATCCTCTTAAGGCCTACAGAACCAACTCTTGAAAAATAGTGAGCAATTAGTTTGTAAGTGTTTTGCAAAATTTTGTGTATCGAGTCTGATATAACAAAATCAATACCATACGATGATATAATCAGATGTTTTGCCGAGAAGAAAGCTAGACGTCATGCTTTCCATTTAAATACCAGTGTTTAATGGGCTTTTATTTATTTTTTGCTAAAATTAAAATTTATTTCAATAAAATTGAATTTGATTTATTATATACCAAAAAGGAATAATACTTCAATAAATAAAACAATTTGAGCAACGTTTTAAAAAATGTAGTTAAAATTTATTTAAAAATCAAACGTTTTCGGAGGACAATGGATCCTCCTTCTTCAGGATGATTGCAAACAACTTATGAGAAGTTGCCAGATGTTAAATGGAAAAATTACTATGGCTCAGGTTACGGTTATCCAAAAACAGAGGTCTCCATATCGAACGAAGTGTAGGTGGCGCTTCGGTGTAGGTCATTTACAACAGACTGCCTATTAATGTAAATATACAACGATTCAAAAAAGTTAAGATCAAAAAGGGATTGAGGTTGAAAGGTGATTTTGACCTCATTGAAACTATGATCATGTAAATAACTGTGATTAACAACAGAAGAATTTGAATCAATGGAACCAGGACTTTACTCACTAACGCGTGGTGTTCCTTAACACGTGTGTCAAGGGATTTACGAGTCTGGCCAATATAGGTTTTATTACATTCGCAAGGAATAGAATAGACACCCCACTGTTTAACTGGGGGAGGGGGCTCTATCTTTTAGTTGAGAAAATCGAATTTTCTGAAATTGTTTGAAAACAATAGAAAAATTAAATTCTCGTTAAATCCTAGCAAAAACTGGAGATGCACCGGGAAAGTAAGGAAGGCAGATTGCTTTTTTGTAGTCATTGCTGTTAAAAGCGATCAATGATGAAACAATATTATTACGACGGAGTTTGATGTAAAAGCGGTCAATAACGGACAAATTCCCGTTGCGCTGCTATGTCGCAAAGGACGGAGAGCTCAGATTGAAGAAACTCTTCAGTACTACAAAGTCTAATAGCTCGATTGATAAAAAATACAAAGGAAGATATCTTTTGGCTAATAGGATGTGCTGACGTAGCACGTGGAGGAAGGCACACAGAAAAGGGTTTATGGAACACTGAGGTATGGAATGAACGACCAATTCTCTGAATCAGCAGGTCCAGGAAGGAGAGTCTATCATTACTTTCCACTTCAAATGTAAACTGAATACGTTGGTCAACAGAATTGAAGAGTTGAGGAATAATGTTAGGATCAGCAGTGGGTGTGATAAGGCAAAAAAAAAACAAAAACCGTCGTCAACATAACGTAGCCAAAAGAAATATTAGTCTGAGCCCAAAAGTCTCCTCAACTCTATTGACCAACATATTCAGTTTACGTTTGTAGTGGAAAGTAATGATAGACTCTCCTTCCTGGACCATAATAGGATGTGTTGACGTAGCATGTGGAGGAAGGCACACAGAAAAGGGTTTATGGAACATTGAGGTATGGAATGAACAAACCACTCTCTTAATCAGCATGTCCAGGAAGGAGAGTCTATCATTACTTTCCACTTCAAATGTAAGCTGAATATGTTGGTCGATAGAGTTGAGGTTGTTTAAGACAAAAGCTTTGTGACTCAGGCCTCTCTGCTGATATTATTCGGCACCTGACTTTACTGTGTATTGATAACACCTTTTTTAGTTTTCAATGTAAGTTCTTTAAACAAAATGATGGACCTGCTATGGGTAATTCACTGTCTCCAATTCTTGCTGAGATTTACATGTCTATGTTTGAAGATAGACTTTTTGGTCTCAGCACTAATATTTCTTTTGGCGACGTTATGTTGACGACGTTTTTTGCCTTATCACACCCACTGCTGATCCTAACATTGTTCCTCAACTCCTCAATTCTGTTGACCAACATATTCAGTTTACATTTGAAGTGGAAAGTAATGATAGACTCTCCTTCCTGGACGTGCTGATTCAGAGAATTGGTCGTTCATTCCGTACCTCAGTGCTCCATAAACCCTTTTCTGTGTGCCTTCCTCCACGTGCTACGTCAGCACATCCTATTAGCCAAAAGATCTTCCTTTGTATTTTTATCAAACGGGGCTATCAGACTTTGCAGTACTGAAGAGTCTCTTTCATCTAGCTCTCCTTCCTTTGCGGCATAGCAGCGCAACGAATTTCCCCGTTCTGTTATTGACCGCTTTTAAATCAAACTCCGTCGCAATAATATTGTTTCATCTTTGATTCCCCTTAACACCAATGATTACGAAAAACGAAAATCTGTCTTCCTTATTTTTCCCGGCGCATCGCCAGTATTGCTGATTACACGGGAATTTAATTTTCTGTTGTTTTCAAGCCATTTCAGAAAATTCCGTTTCTCAACTAAAGACAGAATCCCAAATTTTTAACAATAGATACGCCAGGGGGCAATGTAAAATAGTATTATTGATAGTATGGTGCCGACATCTATTAACAGGAACTGAAATTAGAATCTAAATTTGTTTCATCTTTGCTACATTAGTGGAAATGTTAATTGTTATTTTTGAAATTAAAATTTTAATAACATTCCTTGACAGTGGGAGTAAAACATACCTTTCGCCCTCCACTTTTGAGACTGTGGCGAACCCCCCCCTGCCGACCTTTTCTGTTGACACGTGCCTGATATACATTTTTTGCTTTTTTTTGTTTTCAATAAATATTTGAACCGGATTAATTAGTGATATTACTGATTTTGATAACTACGTATTAGTAGACTCATGTTGACAGTATTAATTAATTACTCACAGCACTAATTTTGATAGTATTAATTACTTACAGCACTAATTTTGATAGTATTAATTACTTATAGTACTAATTTTGACAATATTAATTACTCACAACACTAATTTTGGTAGTGTAAATTACTCACAGCACTGATTTTGATAGTATTAATTACTCACAACACTAATTTTGACAGAATTAATTACTCGCAACATTAATTTTGACAGAATTAATTACTCGCAACATTACTTTTGACAGAATTATTTACCCACAGCACTAATTTTGAAAGGATTAATGACAAACGACACACTAACCTTTTACATTACCATTCTATCTTCTTATGTGATGGTATAACGAGTGGGCGTAAGCGATAATGGAGAGGTTGAGACAGGAAGGGAAAAAAAAGGGAATTTTTAATAAAAGAGTGCAAAGAAATTAACCAAGTCTTACCATGGTAAACCAAAAGGCAAACTAACAAAATTTTATTACAGTGTTACCGCCCAAAAAAGACAGGACATTCTGTCCCTTAAATGGAGGTTTTCCTTCTTTGGAGGGACATTTTTTAATGCATACGTATACTGGGAACGAGAGGGAGCCTCCCTTAAATAGAGGTGTCCTTTATTCGGAGGTGTCCCTTAAGAAAAGTAACGCTGTAATTATAAAAGGAACTTTTGGATATTATTAGAACTAATGGTCGTTCAACTGGTCTCAGTCAATATGATTGTAGAGATTTACTATTTTTTTTTACAATTTGCCTACTAATATCTAGCCCCCACCTACCTACCTACCACCCAATCTCCCTCCCTTTCTTAAGAGATGTAAATCAAGAATAAGTTCTGTTTGAAAACAAATAAAATATTCCTTTTAAATTTTGATAATCACATTCAAAATTTTGTTCTTGCTTTGAATCATCCTATGCGCCATGCGTGGCACGCATGACATACGTTGCCAACTTCCGTCCTAAGATGACGTAAAAAAAGGACAAAAGATTAGTACTAAACTCTTGTAAAATTCATCATGTTTCATCAATTTCATCATGTTTCGCCAATTTTAACGTATTTCACCAATTTCACTATATTTCATCAATTTCATCATGTTTCATCAATTTCACTATTTGCATTAATCGGTTTCATTCTCCTGTCAATTTCTCCAATGGAGCAGTGAAGTGCAGATTTTTTTATATTTGTTTTCAGGAGCAGCATAAAGCGTTCTGGGGCCCTGGGTTCGATCTTTAAGCGACCCTTTTTACGCTAATTTTCAAATTGAATTTTCGCCAATTCGTGGTCAGGAGGTCATGCTGCGTCAGGACCTACAGTTTTCCGAGGAACCTGAATTTCTATCGCATAAGGAATCGAATCCGGGGAATAGGGGTTAGTA
>QLNU02014176.1:45560302-45588255 GCA_006491805.2 Dysdera silvatica | reverse complement strand
AGATTCTATATACAATATAATAATAAATACAGAATTATAGGATAAGAATAAGATTTCTAATATAAGAAAATGAGGCGAGATCCTGGCGATATATTTCGGGGGCCGCTATAGTAAGAAGTACCCAAATTTCATTGCTGTAGTGTTAACTGTAGATGCTACCCTCACCTTTATCTTTTCTTCCTCATTGGTCATCTTCGAAATTGATTCACTAAAGATCCAGATCCACGATAATCCTTTTATATTAACTTATTAATAAATTTAATATATACATATTGTTTCCTAAGATAAGAATAAGAATAGATATACAATTAAAAAAAAAGATATATAATCTATTCTATATATAATATATAGAATAGTGTTTCCGCAATGCATCTTTTCAAATTTACTTTGGTCATGTAAAACCAATTTATCAGAATACAAATTAAGAAATGAGTTACTTCGCCAAGAAAAGTAACAATAGAATTAATATTTATAAAAATCCCTTTTCTGCATAAGGTATTACAATATTTAGGTAATAGGTAAATCAATGAAATTAACCTATAATATAGAATATCAGATATTGATTACTCTTTCCCGTAAACGGAACTGTCTAATATAGGTTGTAAGAAAAAAGATGTTTAACTATAAAAATGTAGACCAGGTTGACACCAAATGAAAAACATTAGTTCTGTCAGATCATCTAAGTCAAAACAGTATTGCTTGTGTTTGGTTGTCACCTGGTTTCCCAGCGTACTTCTGGTTCTGGGATGAACAAGCCAACAACACTCAGAATGTCGCTTCTTAATTCCGCAGCCGATTAAAACTGATTAGTGGTGCCCGAGAGATTGTGGTAATAAATACAACACAATACAAATGAATTTAATAATAATAATAATAATAAATGGTTTACGACTTCAGAAGTTTCCGGTAAGTATGATGTTAATGTTTGTTTGTTTGGATTTTTATGGTGCAAGAGCATCTGGGGGTATACTGCGCCAAAAGCATAGTGTTAACTTGCCAAATCTTACCGGCCTGCTCCCACTATCTGACCTATGGTTGGTCGGAACGTGTGTAGCCGCGTTACACCTTGTTGTCAATTTTGCATCTTTCTTACTATAAATACAGATTTACTATATGTATCGAACTTCCTCATATTGGCATGCATGGAAAGGAAAATTCCAGACTCTCGTATCGCAAAATCGTACTTTCACTCCTTTCTTCTTGTTCTACAATTGAGCAAAATGACGTGTGATTTTGCTATAAAATAAATTCGGTAAGTATATACTCAACTTATGTATAATTTTTTTTGATAATAATTACATTTAGTGTATGACATTTTTATGTTGTGACATTTGTGAATTCGAAACAAGAAGCATTACATGATTAGGTTAGGAAGGAGGAAAGCAAAATTAGTTTGTTAAAAGCATAGCTTAAATCAAGTTTGTTGTGAAGCAGCAAGTTCCACGAGTTATCTTTTGATATTGAACAATAGCCTTTCGTTTTAATCTATATGTATTAATATCTAATGCTTCCATTATATGTTATCTGCTACATTTCTGTTTACATCCTCATACTTATAAATATATGACGTAATTAACGTCCTTATTATATATGACGTAACTAACGTCCTCATTACATATGACGTCATTTAAAACTGACAGCCAAGGTCAACGTAATCTGTAGATTGCGCCATTCATCATCACCTATGTCAATATCAACAACCTAGCTGACCTATGGTCTTACGTGTGACCCCTAAATATAACGATTTACGATCCGCCATCTACAAACATGACATCTCCATTGGAGATAAAGTATTATTCCGTCGATGTCCAAAAGAAATATTTGCAGTGGAGTGAGATACAATGTTTCCCCTTTGTTGATCAAGGAATAACACGCAAACGAATGAATGCTTGCATGTCTACATTTGCTATATTTAGGACTTAGTGGTGGTAAATAATAAGATAAATGACGGAGAAAACATGCTATTACTGCTATTTCAACTTGTGTCTCAATTTCATTTAGTTAAAGTGAAGAAAATGGAAAACAATACGAATGATTTGTTCGTCCAGTTATAATAGTAAGTGAAAAGTATGGATTACTAGAGTAAGTATTCTTTGTAGTTTATTTTGATTAAATTCTATTATTTAAAATCGACCTTTCCTTCTAAGACAAAATTGTTGTAATCGTGTGATGAATGTCTCCCCCACTATTTTCATTTTCTTCCAATAAAAAGTTGATACTTATTTATTCCGAAAATATATTTCTTTTATTTGTATTTCTTAAATATACTCATTCTTAAAATTGCCTGCGCGTTAATTTCTTCTCTACCAATTGATCCAACTTGCAATAATTAATTTTGTGTCCTAGACCTTTATCCTGCGAAATCTAACGATTTTCTAAAAATAAAGTCTCTCAACGATTAAAATTAGATGAATTATCTAATCCAGTTCCCAATTGGTGGTCCGTGGACTACCGGTAGTCCGCAAAGGAATTCCAAGTGGTCCGCGAGACTGGTCATTATTTAAAAAAAAATAATTAAAAAAAGAATGCGTACAAAAATTATTATTGCTAAATATAAAAATGAAATTGTGGTATATTTATAGTATTTTACAATCTGACGGAACTTCAGAAAACGGTTCGTATTAAAAGTAATTCGTCTTAACGAGGTTCCGCTGTATTATCATTAGATTTTTTTTTCCGTTTATTATATTTCTTTCTTTTTTTTTTTTCGTCCAAGGAAAGAATTTTGGAACACATTTCCCCAAAAAAGACCGGCTCCCTTTATTATAAAGGTCTTACAGTCAACTCGTGAGAATTTTCAAAAGTGGTTCGTGGGTTCAATTGAAGTACAAAAGTGGTCCGTGTCTTAAATTGAGTTGGCAACCACTGATCTACACCATATATACTTATAAATTAATTTACCTTTCCTTCATCAGGTAAATATGAAAATAATTGTATCTTATATTCTTATATTGATATTTTTTTTATAAAAACAAGCAATTTTCTTCTTGCTAAATTTGTTTATACCTATTGAAGAGAGTTTCATAATAAGTTATTTATATATTCTAGTCCCTTCCATTTTAAACCAACGTCATGGAATAATAATTTTCTACATGAATTCGGTGTAAGTAAACTCACTACTGTTTATTTTATAATATGCAACAATGTAACAGACATTATAGGTAAATAACTCTCTCTCATTATTATTATTGTTAAAGGTTGATGACCATAAAAGAAAAAAAACCTTCAAATTATAACAATAATCAAATACTTATTTGACGTCAACAAGAGAAGAAACGTAGACGCGTGGAAATGTACAATTGTACACAAGCATTGGATATATCCAGGCCCATAGTTGCACTTAAGTTTTCATATTTCATTGTCATAAACTAATTAGTTAAATATTCGTACATTAACTTCTCTTGAAAGCGTCGTTCTCATTAAAGACTATTTCCTTTTACTGACAGCAAATCCTCCACAGAACTAAAGAATATAAATCAACGTCCCTTTACGTTTAAGGATTTTTCCCGTCCTTTGAAAACATGTACAGGGTAGGTAGGGTGTGGATCGCATTGCGATAAAATTATATATATATACATGGAAATTTACCTCTGTAATCCTCCTTATGAACTTTCTGCGAAATCCTATGCGTTAATAGGAGAAATTTATGTACGTACGAAGTGCAATTTTTTTCCCGTTTGCGTTTTTTGTAACAGAGCTTACATTGTGCCAGCAAATACCAAAGCATAAATTGAGTAACGTGTTTAGCCTCAAAATCCTTAGTATTGTATGCTTTCCCAAGGAAGACTTTTTCAATTGAGAGATATTACTGTATTTTTGAAATTTTTTAAACAATAATGATTAAGAAAATTAAAAGAGTTACAACAATAAAACTAACAACTACTTGAATCATTTTTTTCGCTAAATAAATTAGGCACAACATGATGTGTTTTTAAAAAATATTATGTTTCCGTGTGCCACACAACCACCTTCATGTGACACTAAGTGACACATGTGTCACATGAAGGTGGCTGTGTGGCACACGGTACTACTAATATAGTAACTGTATAGTACAGTCGCTACTGATATAGTGACTGTAGTAAAAAGAAAAGTTCAGATTCAGAAAAAATACAAATTTCAACTTACTCTTTATAGTTTCGCAATGAATTGAAAAATATGGAACTAAAAAAAAAAAAATTGAAGGAAAAACGCAGATAATTAAGCACAGAGTTCTTTTTCAAGGGGAATCCCCTCGTGGAAGTTTCCCAAAGGCTTCTTCTGATAGAAAAAGATGACAAAACTGCTGAATTTCTTCGAGAAATACAGTAATTTCGTTATTTAAACGAAAATTTGCTTTTTCACTTTTTACCTCCTCTGTGGCTAATTTTATCAAACCTATGATTTATTGTTTTGTTGTTTCACATTCTTCTTATCGCTTTCGGATTACTGCTGCATTTGCGCGTATCCTCAACGGTGGATACACATTTATACCTCTCTGATCGTTTTCTGTTGTTTTTGCCTTATTTTTAAATCCATATATGTGGTAATTTTGAATAATCGAAATGAAATTTGATTATATTTGATTAATTTTATTGAATTATCCTGATAATTTACCACAAAGAAAACGGCGGTTACATTTAAAACTCTACAAATGTCATTACGCAAAAGTCATAAGAAGGCATATGAATTAATAGGGAAATAAAAAATAGTTTGCACAAAGGCTAAGAAAATCTAGAAACCCGCGTGGATGATATAACTACCACGAAAAATACTCGTATATAAAGAAAAAAGTGAATGGAGGGATAAATATATATATATATATAAAAAGAAATTCTGATCAAGTTTGACGTCAAACAAGAGAATGTCATACAACAGGAAAATTCGTCCTTGAATGTTAATAAAACAAAAACAAAATAGAAGCAAAAAACCCTTGCAACCTGTTTTTGAAGAGGTAAGTATGGAAGTGGGGTCAATGTATACCAAGTCCACAATCGCCAGTAGCAACCAGATGATCGCGAGGCTCTCACCTGAGGTGGAGAAAGCATCTCCCAATAGAAGGTAAAAACATTTAATTCAGTAAGATATCTTCTTTATTATTTTTATTTCAATTGGGTATAGGTGTATATACAGTGGAACTCTGATATAACGAACATGGAATAATGCATTCACGGTTATAAAGAGCAAACGATTTCGGCTAGTATGATTTTATGTACAGGGTGGCCCATAAGTTGTGGATCACAGTTTGAATCGCCATAACTTATAGCGAAAATGCATGTTCTGACAAATTTAACTTGTACCATGTAACAGAAGTCTTATATTGCAGTATTCTAAAGTGCTTTTTGTTTTGTTTCCTTTTTTTTCCCTTACGGGTTGAACTTCTGAAATAATGACTAGTATGATTTCTATGGAGCAACGAATTCGATGTGCACACCTATACTCCGCCCAACCAGACTTCTTTTGTGGGGTATTTAAAGGAAAAAATTTATTTTCGCAACTTCAACACCCTACAGGACCTGAAGGATGTGATTTCTGTGGAATTTACTATTGTCCCTCATAAACTGTTTAAAATCGTGTAAAAATGTGTCTTTGCGATTACAGGCCTGTATTAATATTGATGGCATGCAAGTTGATCACATAATGGAAAAACGATATTAAAGAGTGTTTGTTTTACAAAATAAGCCACAGTTTTCTCTTCACACGAAATTTGCTAGAAGTTATGACGCGTCGAAATATAGTCTACGACTTATGAGCCACCCTGTATAATTCGCATGGAATATGACAGGGATGACGAACCAATTTTTTCTTCCTTAATTTAATTTTTGTCCTTATATTCAAAGATTTTAGGATTTTTGCTTATTTCAAAAATGTAATTTTTACTATAAAGCACGTGATTAAGATTTTATAAGTGTTCAAATTGTTCCCGTATTGAAAATGGAATGTGTTCCTCCTGCCATTATGCTTTTCCGGAAATAGAAAACTTCCGTACTGGTCAAGCGTACTACTTTTTTTAATATAATAGCATTTATTTATTTCAAATGTACGCCGACAAGTTTTTATTCAGTAAATATGAATCTCTTTCAAAGGTATTAGTGGCAGAATATATTGATTTATAAGTTATACACATTAACTATTAATTTTATTAACATTAATTATTAACTATTATTGGTTATAAAAGAGTTTTTAATAAATTAATTTTTAATAAATGATTATACCGAAGAACGGCTGTACCGAAGATAATACTTCGCTTCCTTGATGTGGGCTAAAATTGAATTTCGCTTCCATACCAATTTAGCAATGGGTAAAAAAAATCCAGCTTTTTGTATGCTACGCTTTAATTGTAACATTTAAAAAATAATAATTGGTTGTCTGTTCCATTTTCTCCACAATATTTTGATGGACGGTCATAAAATTTTTTTCAGTATATATAAAATCGCGAAGGTTCAGAAATTTAAAAATAGGTTTAAAATATGTTATGGACAACGGATACAAAATAATGGTTAATTTAATATGCAAAGCGATTCGAAACGTTGTACAAACTTTAATGGATAGAAGTACTAAAATAACTTAAGTACTGAAACAAAACTTTTGCCGTTAATTTATGTACAAAGCCTATACCTGCAAGCAAAGTATTTGCACTTATCCATTTCTTTGATAAGTAAGCGCGGAAAGTAAATGCAATAAAACAGTTTTAACCACTGAAAAATTTCTCCAATAAACTAATAAAAATGTGTTCCTTTTTTTACGGTATAATAAATAAATAAATACGGTAGAATCCACTTTATAACGAGCCTTCATTTAGGGAGAAAAATACGGATTTTGTTTAATACAGTAAAACCTTTTATTAACAGACACTCGTCTGATTGAAAAATTTATCCGCTAGATTTGGGGCGGGGCGTGGGGGGGGGAGGGTCATTAAAAAGTAGTCGATATTATATTTTAATTGTTTAAATCTTTCATTTCAAAGCATTTTTGCCGGCAAGGCAAGTTTAAAGTAACTGACATAAATATTTGTTGAATGAAACAAGTAAATTTAAAACGTTAAATATAAAGATTTATTTACCTTGGAAAAAACTAATTGATTGACGTTTAGTGTTTTTATACCAGTTCAAGCCTATGCCAAGCCGAGAGCAGCACGGAGCAGGAGCATAGCTTCAGTTGACCCATCAAGCTATATATGTATATCACATTCTGCCTTCATGACAAAAGGAGCAGTTGGCTCTAAAAACGTCGTGTTTTAAACCTTACGCCAGTGTCGAAATAACTGTTTGTTAAGAAGTGATGTAAAAAGAGGCTTGGGAACATGGCGCTCTGCCCGTCCCAAAGCCTGTTTCCGCCAAGAATGGGCGAGGAAAACTTTTATATATATATAGAATAATAATAAGGAAAATATGAAATAACATAAAAATAAATTTATATACATACATACTTATATATTAAAGGAATTAATAAAATTAAAAAAGTGAGGTGGGGAATTTTTTAGCTTAAGCTAGTTTCCATACAGAAACATTCCATTGCTGAAGGACCACGTGCTTGGAGCCTCCCTTGAAAAAGTTCCTACACGTGGTGTCACTTTTTTCATTTTCCATTTATTATGCTATGTTTGTCGAATTCTCTCCATTTCTTATCTCAAATTGTTGGTTTTTAATCACTTAACGGTAATTTTGTGTTTCTCATGAAGTTGTTAAACTTATTGGCAGTGAAAATATTTTTGCTAATTTATTGTTATTCTGTTTTTATTTTTTATTTTTAATGTTTTTACTGTGTTTCTGCTATCTCTATTTCTGTCAATTTCCTGTCATTTCAATTTTACATAACTTTCTTACATTTTTAAAAATACTATATATATATATTTGATTAATAAAAACAGAATGTTAGTGAAAAATATTAAAAACTAATAATGTATGAAATTGTTTTATTATAATTCTTCCTATCCCACCCAATTTTTCTTCTATAAAATTTAAAATACAAACCTTGGTATATGCTAATATTAAATTATTTTTAGTTTCAATATAAAAAAAAAAAGTGCCATCAGAAAAGGGTTAAATTTATTTGCGTTTGAAGTGACATATTGTCTAAATTCTACACCGCTTCCGGCAATTTATATTCGTGAGTCCCTGGGTGCTCTGTGCCTCATATGTCACTTGATTCTGGCTACAGGCTGCACCAGTCCATCTCAGTGACGATTATTATTGGCCATTTCGGAAGAAGAGTGATCATATGAATTCTACGATTTCAACTGTAACGAATGTTGATCTGATGTCAATTTCTCAAAACCAATACACAAATTTTGAACCGGGTGATTTTAATGGTTGTTTACGCTAGCTTACACCGCCTGCATGGCATTAGTCCGGATTTCTTTTGAGAACATCGAAGTTTTTGTTAAGCAGTATTTTTTTGAATCAACAAATTTGATTAGAGTAATTCTTCATAATAGTCGAGGATGTGGCTATAACAGATGATTAATACTTACATTTTCACAGACATCCCATCGAGATGAAAAAAGCGATACCTAACATGCCACCTTTTACTTCGGTTTTCATCGACTCACGTGACATTTAATTTCTGCTCCTCCAGGGACCCATTTAATACAAATTCAAGGAAAATCACTTTTTCTTTGCGAGTATTAATTAACCAACAAATTTGAGTCAATGCCACCCCTTTTTAACAAGGGGGATTCTCGGATAGCCAGAAGAGGAAATTTTCCAATTAAAATTGACCGAATCGATGTTTAATCGTGTACAAGCTGTAATTAAAGCAAAACTCAAGCTTACCAAATATTTTTAATATTTTTAATTTAGAACGTTTCATTTTTTGTTTATCTTTAATAATAAGTGATACATTTTTGAGGAGAAAAATATCATAAATTTCATATGAGAATTTCTTTTCATTGGAAAAAAAGGAATATGCGTGTTTATTATAAAAGAAATCTAATGGTAAAAGGTATTTCATCATATTCGCTGTTCCCGCTTATTTATGAACAGTAACAGATATGTGTAAATTATCTTTTCCGTTGCACAATATGCGCCCAATTGCGTGACATGACACGAGTATTATCATAAACATGAGTATTATGAGTATTAAATACACCCTCACATGTAAAAGGGGCTTCACGTATGAAGAGCATTATGCAACTGGAAATTACATCCGTGGTAATACATTCCGAAACGAGCAAATTTTCTTTTAATGTTCCCTATCCTCCATTTTTGTACAGGGTTTCGAATTTCCTTGCATACTTAAATAATGTTTATGACCATCTGTCTCTTTTATAAAATTTAGGATTGAGTCTTTCTAGGAAAGTTGTGTGAGAAGGCCTTTTCTTCACCATGGAGAACTTACCTTTCCGTTTTAGCAGTTTGACTGAAGAGATAGTCAAGAGAGCTGAGGAAGAATTAGGAGAAACTAAAGAAACACGTGAAAATGCCATTATAGAAATGCGAAAACATATCGAAGGTAGGACTAAAGGTTATACGATTGAAAAACTAAAATACGCAGCATGATTATTAACTTGGTAGTCAAATATAACTTGCAAGCATTGTTTGTGATAATATACAGCGTTCCCAAAGTCTCCGAGTAATTTATATAAATTATTAAAAATATAAACCGTGAAATAACCTCATGCAGTTTGATGAAAAATCAAGAATTAATATAAAAATTTTATCCATCAGTGACCCTAAGTTGAATTAAATATGGGGGGGGGCCCTTGAATAGAAGGACCAGCATGTATAGTGAAGTGAATTAATTAGAGATAGGAAAAATATCATATTTTATATGTCTATTATCCTTATTACACAATGCATTTCTTTACTCATTGTTTGTCGATTTTGGGACAGTCTCGTCTCCCAAAATTTTTTTTGGCCGAAAGGACTTTAGGTCCCATGGTAAAGGTTTTCGGCTCTGTGTTTCATATGGTTTTCGGGTTCGGGTGGGCTGACGCTTCGAAAAATGAGCTCGACCTCATCTCTACTCCATGGGTATTGGTCAAGACCGTAGCCAGGATTTATTTCGTGGGTGGGGGGTTCAAAATTTTTACAACTTTACTAAGAATTAATTATCTTCGAATTTTTTTTTTGTCCATATCTCAGATATTTAGTATTTTTAAATACCCATAAAATACATCAAAACATTAACGAATTCTAAAGCCTCACTGTCATGGGTGCTCATATGGGAAGCAGAGGGGGCTCGAGCCCCCCCTAGCTATTCAAAAATTTGATTTGCAATTCTGTCGTGCATTTACTTTCAAAAGTTTTACAAGCACATTTTAAAGTAAGGTACTTTTTAGCTCATTACTAATTGTCAAGCAGTATCAATTATTTTTGTAGCATTTTAGTATCTTGTACATTCACTAAAATTTTTGACAGTCTTGAGAAGAAGGTAATAATATTTCTCAGTTCCCCCCTAGAACTATTCATATGGGTACTCATGCTCACTGTAGCTTTCAGAGCACTCCCCCACCGTCAAAAGTTTTTAGTTACGGTCCTTGGGACAACGCAATCAAGAAGCATTTGTTTGAAGCCCTTCTATAGTTTCATTCGTATCAGAGGCTGGAAAAATCGTTCACTTATTGAATCAGTTATCCTTTTTGCCCACCTCCATCTGCACTACTTTTAGAGGTTTGCAATTAGCAGGAAGTCACGTTAAACGCTGATGACGCTACGTTAGAATGAACGTGGATGTATTGGGCAAGATCCAACGCGATAAGATAGCCATTTTACTGCATAATTCATTTATCCCTTTTTTGGCACATGACCAAATTAATTGTACACCATTAAAGTAGGATACTAAGAACACGTGATCTAATTAAAGGATGTATTATTAATGACATAGTGTTAACAGCAGCCGCACCTACATACTGACTCCATCGATAAGCAACAGACGTGAAGGTAATTATTAAAACACTTTTCCAGGGGCGGACCGGGTCGTCGGTCAACCGGCCCCCGGCCCGGTGTGCCCTCATGGGCGATAGGGCTTGCCCCTCTTCATTGGCTATTAGATACGCGTCCTCCGATAATCCAAGGTATGTGCCCTTTGAGAGGACCCAGTCCACCCCTGCACTTTTCTACTATACTCGTATAACTGTTCAATCCAAGGCGTTATTTAGTTAATTAATGTTCACTCTTCAAAATGGTTCTGGTCTTTCGTATTTTAGAATTCATAGTTCTTATTGATTGCTCTCTTACCGTTACCTACCTTCAGTGGTGTAGGATATAGGGGTTCAGAGGGGCTCAAGCCCCCCATTGAATAACAAAACACATTGTTTTCTCTAAGGCCGCATCACATAATCTTCTTTGAAGCCATCTGGGACCCGCCCACAAGTTTTAATTGCTACGCTAAAACCCACTTTCACGAACATCCTATCCTCAGGGACTCAGATGACTTCTTTCCATCCTTTCCTTGGCGCAGTATAGCCCAGATGCTCTTGCGCCATAAAAAATCCAAACAAACTAATCCATCCTTTTCATTTCGTGGGAGAAATATCCTATTTCCAAAAATTCTCGAACAATGGCATTTCTTCAATTCTTTAGCAACAAGACGATTATACGGTATTTATATCGAGAATAGTATCGTGCATTCAGATATTTCAATTATATCATCATCACAAGAATCATTAATTATTTGTATACAGCGCACATATACATTATTAGTATCAAGAACAAGCTTATAGGTATCACGATATTTCAATTGTTTGTGCTCAGTAGATGAAAACCAAATACTGATTTAATGTGCTTCATTCGACTAATGGTGTTTAGATGCAAGTCACCTACATTATAGGAAATAAACTTCCGTAATATTATTAAATCGATATTTTCTCATATTAGATGACAATGTGGAAACAATATAAAATACTCGCAAAGAAAAAAAAATGATTTCCCGGCGCCTGGTGGGACTCGAACCTACAACCACCCCTGTAACTTAATTGGTAGAGCACTTACCGGTAATTAAGATGCTGTGGGTTCGGGTCCCACAAAGCGCCTGAAAATCATCCTTTTCTTTACCAGTAATTCAATAAACTTCTGTAATGTTATAAGATATTATTACCCTTCACAGGGATAACACAATTGCCAAATAATGGTCAACACACAAAGCCACCGGGACGAGTTTTTGTGGGGGAACTTTTTTAACTTTATTATTTATTTATTTTTACTTAATAGTTTTCGACACCCATGTAGAAATAAACTTAAACTAGAGCTGTTTTTTGTTTAGGAGAAAAAGAGACGCCTTCCTCTCCCTCTCAAAAAAAAAAAAAATTCTATAAAGTTTCTTCATTGTTTACAAAAATTATCGAGTTATCTCTCTACTTGTATTTTTAATAAATCTTTATAATGGTTTCTTGACTTTATGGACAAATTGTATGTTAATTATTCTATGATATAAAAACACGAGCTTTTGTATAAATGAATACAATATATTTTTCAGATAATCTGGGAGTGGATTGTGCAGACGATTTTTATATACTGGTGTTCCTCAGAGTGAGAAAATTTAATGTAGAAAGGGCTGTCAATCTGTTCAAGGCATACTACAGCAGCCGGGCAAGCCGCAAAGACATATACCTGAAGGGCAACTTTGAGAATGTGAGAAAGATCTGCAGCGATCAGATACTCATGGTGGCACCCCTACGTGACGAAAAGGGAGCTGCTGTACTCATCTTGCAACCGAGTACGTACATTAAGTCCGACAGCACGAATCTCCGTTTTTAATACTAGGAAGGCATAGATTTCATTCCGATGATCATCATTGTAGAAATCACATTAGTTTGTCACGATTTTCAATTCTTCACTTTGAACTTTTCATCTTATAATTCTTGATCTACCTCAGCAAGCCCGTACAACTTCTGTTTTTGCAATTCTGTTGTTACAATTCAGGAGAAGTTTCACTGAGTAAGTCAGAGGGCCGCAATAAGTGCAAGTGGACAAGATGTTTATGAGACAAAAAATATCCTCTCACACCCACTTAAAAATTCCCACTTATACGCATATGAATATACATGCCCACAAACATGTATATACATATGTTTAAAAAATAATTCTAGCAGGAATTTGTAAGCGATGTTTAATTTTTGCCAGAAGTTAATTAGCTACGGTGGCCTGAACTGAAGGAAACTTCTAATAGGGAGCGTATTCGAGTTGAGTAATGGATTTACCAATTACTACTATAAAGAGTACACTCTATAAACGTATAGTCTTAACTTTAAAACCATTACTTTCAATAATAGGAAAATTTTAATTACGAAGCTTTTGGTTTCGTGTACTTGTTTACCAACCCCTAATATTCTTTATTCTTTAATTTATTCTGGCTACTCGAGATCAAGCAAAACCGGATTTATAACCTTTAGTTTATACACTCTCAAAAAAAATCGATGCACCAAGAAGGAGTTGTCCGATTGTAATGAAATTTCGTATGCAAAGACATTTTGACCGAACATGCAAATGATTAAAATTTGGTGTCCAATGAATGAATAGCGGGAACTCCAGCGCATCGGAACTGCGCATTCAGCAGGTGTATATAAGGAGCGATTCTCAATATGTGGTCAAAATTTCTGTTGCATTTTGACTGCGGATATCTTACGTCGACTGTAACAATGCCTCGCCGAAAGATTCGTGCTCATTACGAGCATATGTCAGAGTTTGAAAGAGGTCGTGCTATCGGATTGAAAGAGGCTGGTTGGACGAATCGAAGAATCGCTGGACATGTGGGTCGAAGCGATGCGGCGATTGGACGGTGCTGGCAAGAGTGGGTCAACAACGGCAGATGTCAGCGTCGGGACGGCAGCGGTCGACCTAGGGCCACAACAGAACGGGAAGACAGAGCGATTGTCAGAGCAGCTGTCACAGCACCGGATTCGTCGTTATCAACTATCCAACGTGTGGCCCGCACACATGTGTCCAACATGACCCTCTGCAGACGACTGAGAGAGCGGAATTTACGCTCGCGCCGACCGTTACGCCGCTTACCTCTCACGCCTTTACACCGTCAAGTCCGATTACAGTGGTGCCGGGCTCGATCAACTTGGAACTGCGCTGACTGGGGACGTATAGTCTTTAGTGACGAGTCCCGTTTCCAACTGTGTCCTGACGACAACCGCAGACGTGTCTGGAGACGTCCAGGGCAGCGTGGGGATCCTGCCCTTACTATCGCACGCCACACATGCCCACAACAGGGCGTTATGGTCTGGGGTGCCATCTCCTTTGATAGCCGGACCCCTTTGGTGGTCATTTCTGGCACACTTACAGCACAGCGGTACGTAGACGACATTCTACGACCGGTTGTGTTACCGTTCCTTTTGCGACACCCTGGACTTACGTTTCAACAAGACAATGCCCGGCCGCACACGGCACGTGTTGCTATGAATTGTCTTCAAGCTTGCCCAACACTTCCTTGGCAAGCTAGATCTCCTGATCTCTCTCCCATAGAGCACATTTGGGACGCTATGGGAAGGCGATTGCAACCATCCCGGAATGTTGACGATTTAGCCCGACAGTTGGAGACAATTTGGCAAGAAATTCCGCAGGACACCATCCGGGATCTTTATCAGTCTATGCCACGCCGGGTGACAGCTTGCATCCAGGCCAGAGGTGGACCAACGCCTTATTGACTTCCTCCCTTTGTAACGGTCAAACTCTGCAATAAATCATTCAATTGTTCTGAAATTTTAATCCTTTCTTTTTCTATGTATGTTCTTCACATCCACCAATTTTTATCGCAATCGGAAAACTTCTCGGTGCGTCGATTTTTTTTTTATAGATTGTATTTCGTAGTATCATTGATCTTTAACAAGAAGTTTACGAAACTTCTCAATTTGCTTTTTTTGATATTTATATTTATACATATGTATGATTTGAATGCTATTTTCAATTCGAACGTTTAACATTAGTTCCTTGAGGACAAATTAACTGCAGGCCTCTTGCCAATAAAATAAATTATGCATTTGATATATCTTCATTTCGCTTATATATCTTATTTCTGTGTTTCTTGCAAGGCATTCATAATTAAAATTATCGTTGTAAGACTAGCCACAATTGCATGACAAATTAGTACAAGGTTAATGAAAGTATTGCTGTGCTAGTTTTGTATATGGGCATCAAGTATTATTAAATATGCAAAATTTAATTGCGATGGGTGGTTACAACCCCCACGAATACCCCCCCCCTGCGTATGCCAGTGGTAGGGTCAATATGTAAGTCAGTAATAATTACAAAATGTAGTAACCAATGAGAGGAAAGGGGTTTATTAGTTTTGCATGATTCATAATCGTCTGACCATCATCATCATCACCATCGTCATCGTCTGGTTTTATTGAGGATAGATGGAAACTTTGGTCAAGTTCAGTGTCGAGGCAGCTTCTGTATTTGTTTTAAGTTACTGCATAGGAAGAAAATCCGGAGCAAGTTCAGATTCAAGCAAGTAATTTGTTGTAAACGGGAGAAGAAAGGCCTTTTCTTTCTTGGTCAGTGGTTTAAATTTGATCTTTAAACTTAATGAAATTTCAGAGCATGACGTACTTTAGAACCCTATTTTCAAATCGCCGCTTGACGTAATGTCTATGTAGCATAATCAGTTGATGGTCAGGCAGGTTATTTTTTTTCTCAAATTAACAGCAAATTGATTCACCATCCCGTTACACTCCTTCAGTAATACTTTCCGTGTCGTTGGGTGATTTTTTTAACATGCTTAAAACATATTAAGATGATGATGTAGTAAAATCGTAATGTGATGGAAAATAATTCCCTAAATTTAGTATGTTTTACTGTTCCTTTTTTTTACCATTTATTTTGTACTGGACAAGTGGATCATTTTTTTTGAAAGTGTAATTTTATTTTTAATGTTCCCGCGAAGCCTTTGGGTCGCCGCGGAGCCAAATATGGTAACCTCTGGTTTAGAAGGTTTGCATTCTTCGACTTACTTCTGTCCTATAGGTTCCCTGAAGTTGGCTAATTTTGTAGATGTTTGCATTTCCTGTAAGAGTCTTTCCATTTCAGGGTATTTGTTCATATGGTTTTGCTGTAAGGATGATCAAGTTTTCTTTGAAGAAATATCGACATGCATTTTTTCTGGAATTAGTAGCTAATCATGCAAAATAAAACGTTTTCGGCTATTTAAGAGGCTCTTTGGAAGAGAACCTTATTTTGACATGAATGCAGAATTTCTGGCAATTAATTTATTGATGTTTTAATACCGTTACAAAGTTTAGTCTTGAATGTTAAGGGGAGACATATCGACCCATTTCATATGGACAAAGCTTGCCATCAAATTTATTTATCAACGTTATTCGCTGGCATCTGACATAGATTTCACGCAACTTGAATTAATGTAAAATATCACGTTTTCAATGTTTACGCTGTGAGCTCATTTAACTCGGTTCTTGAAGAATGGCTTCATCTGTATGAGACGCGTCTATACGGCCATCCCTAAGACACCCAAAAAAGGGGAGCAGGCGCATATCTGTCATTTTCTTGCCATTGTATCACGTGATCGTGGTTGCAAATTGTATTTATTGGCGACATCTTAAAAGTTGCGCCAATGTTTACATTAATCGGATATTCGCGGATTGTTCATTATTTTTATGCCAAAATAGCGATCATTGCGCCAAAGCGGAAAACCTTTATCGCCAAGGTAAATGAAACCGGAATTCTACAACAAAATGGCGGCTGATGCGTCAACTTAGAATTCTAGGGCTCTAGCCCTGCTTAACATTGAAATCTACGTTTCATAACGTCATTATTGCTAATAACTAATGTATTTTGAGTACTCTTACGTCAGAGTCTTAAGCTTAACCTGTATATATATTTTTTTCTTAGAGAATTGGAACTTTGGCGAAATAGATTTTGGAAGTTTGGTTCACGCTGCAACGTGGCTCATCGTCTGTTCGCTCATGTACTCAATCAATCAGATATGCGGTATGCGGCTCATTTTCGATCTCGGAGGATTGACATTCAATCATTTGTATCACATGAATCCAAGAACACTAGCACTTTTAGCACAGAACGTTAGCGTGAGTTGATCGTTCTAGACTTCTTTGATTTAAATGCATATTCTTAAAAAACTCTAACATATTCATTATTATTGTATATGTTTGTATCATACGTATGCCATTTAATTAGATATTAATATATTCATACATAAAAATAATGAGGAATAATCTAATCCTAACATTTCTCAACCTTTCACTTTTGAGCATTCTTTAAAGCGAATCTTCGATTTTCACTGAAATTATGACGTGTTTAACTTGTCTAAAATTATTATATCTCAAGATATGCGAATCCGACAGGTAAGTTAGTTGGTTGGTTGAATACTTATGGCATAAGGCCGTATGAGGCCGTATGAGGCGTAGGCCTATTGGCCCTGGTACAATGCGCCCTCATGGGTGATAGGACTCGAGCCTCCGTATAGGCAAGAACTTGCGCCCTTCGAAAATTCAAGGTCTGCGCCCTTTGGGAGGGCCCAGTTCATCCCTGTATACATATATATCGTCATAATGATGATAATGAAAAATATGTATGTATTAATTGTAAGTCTATTATTCGGAAAGTGGGGGGTGATGATGAAGAGTTAGAAATGATCCACTTTTTAAGCCGCGCTATGCACAAACCAGAAGGCGTAAGTGAACTATATACAACAATCTTTCAATTGAAAAGAGGTCCTTGTCACTAGGTACGTTACAACTTTTATTACTTTACAGTAAAATTTAATACAAATGAATTTTTCATACAAGTTATTAAATTAATAGTGAAACTCTATTTAAATACATTCTGATATTTTCCATCAAAATCAAGGTGTAAAAAATAAATTTTGTAATATAATGCATATGTGATTAAAATTATCCAATTAAAATATTGTATATTAACAATAACTAGTATACATAAAGGTGAATTTATTAACATAATTTGAATGTATGTCTATGAGGACTCAGATACTTTATGTGTGATATTATAAATGAGCTTACGTATTCAAATTGATATTATCATTATTTTACATTTTCAGAATGCTAGTCCGCTTCGGCTTCGAGGAGTACATATAGTCAATGAGCCGTTTATTTTTAAACCCACTTGGGATTTAATAAAGCCTCTCATGTCCGATAAACTTAGGAAGCGGGTAAGTGGAAATCAAAAGAAATAAAACTGTTACAAAAAAATGTAAGAGTTAGTTGAATCATGATAAAAATTTAATAAATTTCGGAATTACAAATTTATGAGTAAAAAAAAACCAAAGATGCAACATACATATTATAGAGGAAATACATAATTTAGTTTGTTAATATAAAATATTACATAATATGAATTCATTTTTATTTTTTTTTAAATTTGAGATATAACATTCCCTTAATTGAACTGTATTAAAAATACGTTCGTTTTTCCCGTAACCGCACTTCCTAATTCTCAAAAGAAATTGACTTGTGTGAAAAAGTAGTTCTCTCTGAATATTCGCACAAGCATTTCATATGCGCTCTTGTATGTTTTCTGGAGAAGTTTGAATATGGTTATAAACTTCCTCCCTAAGATAACCATTAGGAAAAAGCTGTGGATCTAAAGTCAGGAGATGGAGCTGGCTAATATAATATATCTCCGCGCCCTATCCAACGACTATTATAATTTGTATTTAACATGCTGAGCGCCACGGGAATTTATAAGGAAATCCCCGTCAGACCATGCGCGCTGCTTAGAAATGTACTGGTATTGTGGTATAGCAATGCGATGTTTTGAAAAGAAATATTTAAATACATTAATGATACAATCCTGTAATACATAAAAATTAAGTGAATGTTGAATAAATTTTAGGTAATTACTTAAAACGATGTAAATTTTTTAGTTTTATATCATATTTTACACTGTCAGTCACCGGTGACTGACACGGCGGCACTCAATGCGTTAATGCATCTCTGACAGTACGTGCATAACAAACAGGGTATTCATCGTGCTGGGGCCACATGGTCTGCCTTTCTTCTAACGTTGTATCTTTCAACAGTAATGATGAATCCATCGTTCAGAAGTTTGTACACATTTGTCCTGTTAATGTGCCTGTAAAAATAAAAACCATTTCGGCTTTCCCCTCTACAGACAGATGCTCCATTTTAACTCACAATAAGCTAAAATACAATAAAATAATTTAGCTTAACATATAAGCGTTAACCTTTAAATGATTTTCCATTAAATGGACAGCTGTATGATGAAAGCAGGTAAGCAGCTGAATGATATGGTAGCAAGCTGTCTTGCTTAGGTATCGATCAGTGCTACATGCATTATTTTATTTTGTTAGAGAATATAAAGAGGTGGCATGACTTACCACGGCGAGTGTCACGTCAGTTATCGGTGACTGGCAGTGTAAAATATGATAAAAAACTAAAAAAATTACATTGTTTTAAGTAATTACCTAAAATTTATTTAAAATTTACTTAATTTTTATTTATTACAGGATTGTATCATTAATGTATTTAAATATTTCTTTTCAAAAAATCGCATTGCTATACCACAATACCAGCGTGCTTCTAAGCAGCGCGCGTGGCCTGACGGGGATTTCCTTATAAATTCGCGTGGCACTCCACGTGTTAATCAACCAATCATTTATACGGTATAATGGCGGATCCAAGATCGGGCGATCGCCCTGCCCCACAAACTGGGGTCGGGATTGTATTATGGGACAATTAAAAGTACCGGACACTTGAATAAAAATAGGAATCGGAAAAAAATTGTCCCCCCCTGAAAGATTTCTGGATCCCCCCCCCCATTAAGACGGTGTAGCTTTATATGTACTAGATCTTCCTTCAAGTACTGCATATTTAATTTTTTGCTTCTCAAATACGTTATTAAATTAGTTGTCTATGACGCAACATGACTTTGTTTACTTTTCAAATACCTTTGAAATTTTGAGCAAAATTGAAAAAATTGTTCATAGGAGATTTGTTTATTTTTTTTCATAGGAATGAGAATAAAAAATATACAGGGTGTTTCATAATTCAATCCGGGTTTGGGAAGGTTATAGTCAAAAAACCTTGCCAAATATATCAAGCAGTGTCATATCATTGCATAAAAAATCCTTTCCAGTTAGGTTCAAGTTTTATAGATGTTCAATATGTCCAACTTTGATGGCGTGGAATACAACAATCCTAAAATCAAGTCCTTGCCATACTCGTCTCAACATGTCCTGATCAATGTTGGTGACTGCACATGCGATCTTTCCTGGCAATTCTGAGAAATCACATGACAAAGGGGCAAGAACACACGATCTTTGATATAACCCTATAAAAAAAAAATAACATGGCTTTAAGTCGGATGGGCGTGAGGGCAAGAGGAGAAGAGAATTGTCATCTTGCGAAACAGGTACAGTCCAATGACGAGGTAACTCAGCATTAAGGTACTCGAGCACGTCTCAAAGAAAATATATGGGAGCCCCATAATTTTAGAAAATGTAGTCCCCGCAATCTTCCTGTAATCGTGGCATTAAGCACAGTTGCAGCACATCGAGGTACTGTTCGTTCACGAAAAGAAGTCCGATAGAACAGTTAGAAATAACGGGAGGTGACGTTACAAACGGGCTAGTTCATTACAGTAGAGGAGAGCTCCAATGTCAGAACTCGATTTTGGCGCCGACAAACGTTCACCAAACGCCAGTTCTGAAATTATAGTTCTCCTCTGCAGTAATAAACTAGCCTGTTTGTGACGTCACCTCCTGTTATTTCTAACTGTTCAATCGGACTTCCTTTTGTAAACGAACAGTACACTACACCACAGAAAGTTTTCTTTGGAGAAAAAAAGTTCCGTACGCTCGCAAGGGGTCGTTCAAGTTTTACGTAAGCAAATTTCTGGATATTTTAAACTCTAACTTCCCGCTCATAAGAAAAAAAGCAGCAAGTGCCTGCCCCCCCTTTCGTGCTTACGTAAGATTTCGGTTCTCCAAATTTTTGGTACAAGTTCTTGAAATAAGAATGCAATGTACGATGCAAATTATAGTACTAGCGTTTTTATTGCAAGTTCGTTATAATACTAAACGCTTATTTGTAAATAGAGAGAAATCACGAAGAATTATCACATCTACAAAAGCTTTAATAAGCTAATAGTTATTTTGGTGGCATAAAATATTTTGTGAATTTTTTTATATTAATATTTCTTACGTTGTAAGCAACTAGTGTAATATATAAGAAATGGATTTAATAAAATACATTTATTAAAAATAATATATTTATAATAAGTTAAAAATATCAGGAGAACCACGGGGATCTAAGGAGCTACCCACTGAACGAAAAAACATTGAGAGCTACTGGTTTAAATAATTAAATATTTAACTGCAATTACGTGTATATTTTTTATTTCTACTCGCAGTGTGTCATATCCCAAGTATTGTGGTTCTCTCAAGGCAGTTGTCACTTGGTTTTGTGATTATGTGTCAGTTTCATTTTCTGTGTCTTACGTAAGCACGGTCTAGACTCGCTTCTCCCCGTTGTAAGCAAAAATAAGCAAACCTCAACCCCACAAATATGCTTATGTAGTACATTAACGGTTCTTAATGAAGAGGGAGCACAAAACACATTAATTTTAAGAGAATCATGGAGATGTTGCACCATCTACGAATTCCACAATAAAAACTTGTGAAATGATTCTTTTTATACCTGTATGGAAGTTTTTGCCGTGTTTTCATAGTTACATAACTACAACCTGCCCTAACTCCGGAAGGAATTACGAAACACCATGTATATTGTTTAAAATTTAAGGAAATTTGACATTCAAATGGCTTGAAAATGTCTCTTGTACAAAATATCGATAAAAAAAAAATCACTTTCACGCTTAAAGTCACTTATATTTTATTTAAAACGTTTCTTTCTAAAATATTTATTTCTTGATGTATTTCACATTATCAATTTAAGTGGTCCACCCTGTATATTGCGACCACTCTTTTAAGTTTTATATGTACGTCGTTTATTTTGCTACAAGGTAAATATATTTTTGTTGCAATATTTAGGTTCATTTTCACTCGACGAATTTAGAGAGTTTGCATGAAATTATAAGACCGGAAATTTTACCTGAAGACGTATTAGGCGGGACCTGTCCTTATGATAATGAGTTTTGGAGTAACATATTAGAGGACCTGAAGCCAATGTATGATAAATTGTTAAGTTATGATTATGAAATAAAAAAACGTTCTTAAAATGGAATTTTAAATTATTTTCACAGAAGCAACAATGAAAATATGTGATATGTAAAGACACATTATGAATGATGAATAAAAATGATAATATATAAATACACTGGTGTGCAAAAATGAAGGACGGGACAGTTTTTCGCATGTAATGTCGCATCCCAGTGTTTCAAATGGGTACAAAGCATACCGTAACATCGTCAAGATGTAAGATTATGGAAAAGGTGAACAATACTGACCAAGAAAGGAATCCAAAGGATACAAAAGACTTTTATACTAAAGTGGGCTTTCAGCACAGGAGAACACAAACGTCCATGCGACAGGCAAGAAAAACAGTTTTCAGTAGGGGATATGATAACCCCTGATTGCGATGCAGGATGTACACCATCTGTTCATGTTCAGTAAGAGGTTGTTGACAAGCTCTTGAGGCATCATAGCCCATTCCTCTTGTAGCGCCAGTCGCAGCTGAAGAATCGTTGCTGGCGGATGGCAACGTGCTGCCAGGCATCGCCCAAGAACATTCCACACGTGTTCTATTGGATTAAGGTCCGGTGTCTGTGCGTGTCACGCTTTGCAATGAATATTTTGACTCTCTAAGAGCTCAGCGAAAGCCGCTCTATGATGAAATGCAGCGTTGTCATCCATGATGAGGAATTCTGGGCCCACAGCACCCCGGAAAATATGGGTATAAGGCAGGAGAACTTCAATATACCAGTGACTAAACCTCCTTCGAAGATGTGGAGCTTTGTATAGCCACCAAGCATTATGCCTCCCCAAGCCGGAACTCCTCCACCTCCAAATCGGTCCCTTTCGACCATGTTGGAGGGGTGATTGCGTGCTCACCGCTCTCTCAAGATTTACGGACGTCCAGAATCGTTAGTGAGACTAAATCGGTTCTTATCCGTAAACGGCACTCGACTCCATTGCTGAGCTTCCCATTCCTTGTGTTACTGGCACCACAGCAAACGCTGTCCCCGAGGATAGATGTTAATGACACACAGAGTAAAATGCGATAGCGGTGATTCAGTAGTGCGTTACATGTGGCTTGTGATTTCACCCGCTGTCAGCCGTCGATCTCTCACCGTCTGTAGAACAAGATACCGATCCTCCCTTGCCGTGATTGCTCATGGACAACCACCATTAAACCTTCGGACAGCTGTTTCTGTCGTTCGAAATGCCGTCCACGCTTGTGACACGATGCTGTGTGTGATTACGAACTACTCGGCTACACTCCGACCTTCTTCCAACTTTCCAATGATTTGACTTCGAGTAAAGTCATCCAGGTGTTGTCTACGGGATTGCCCGTTGGATATCTCGCACTGCTACAGCAACGCGCCGTCGTTGAAACTGATGCACTGTGCAATAGTTTCTAGTGTAATGCTGCGCGAACACCGCCCTCGCGCTTTATACCCAACTTATAAGCTTATATCACGTCATGATGCGTATATGCAAACGCCGTATCAAACACTAAGCAGTCTCCTGATTGGTCTTTTGGTTGATTCTGCCTTTTCGTTCCGCTGTTATGTTACTTTGCCCATCTCGTCCTTAATTTTTGCACACCAGTGTATAAAAATATATAAATAAAAGTGATCAATGAAAAGTACATATAAATGAACAAAAACAGTGGAAAAAGGTTTATAAGTAAATTCAACGCAGCGGTGATTATGTTCCGAGATTTCCGGGAATTTCAACTTGCCTCTTTCTGGATTTCTTTTTAAAAGTTGCAAAAATTTCGTTTTGTTTCCTACAATTTTTGTATTTCTTTGGAAATCAGTGTCGTTACCAAAAATATTACGTAACGTTTCAAGGAATTTTCTGGTATGTTCAGGGTATCTGGTTTGGACTTACAATTACCCCTGTACAACGTTATAATCGTAAGTAAAGTATGATGCATAACGTTGCATTTACTTATGAATCTAATCTGCGTAATGTTACGTCAAATTATCTTACATGGAGGTAAAAAACTTTCTTACTTCTGCAAAGAATGTACTGTATAAATGTTTTAATATAGAAATATGCGCGTTGAAGTATTAATACTTAAATACAGAAGTGTGTTACATATTTTAATGCAGAAATCGTACAATACAGAATTTGATTTTATGAAAATCATTCAGTACATTGAAATATTAACAGTTCAATATAAAAATGGTAGCGCGCGTATCGATATATCAATACTTCAATCTAAAGCAATGAATTACTCTAATATGAAAATGCGATCAAGTATTAATAATGTAATGCATTTCAGTATTAATACGTTAATACTGAAATGCATTATTTTAATACCTGACCAAAGAAATGCATTGAATTATTAATACTTCAATACAGAAATGTGTTTTCTAAGCTTGATATAAAACGAACTGTTTTCCCAAATTAAGAAGCAAATGCGTCGATTTCGTCGAACTTAGGGAAAAAAATTAACGAATTCCAATTTAAAAAGAAAGTTTTAAAAACAAATTAATACTTTTACATTTTTTTAGTTCAATTGTTTTTTGTTTGATAGCATTTTATAAATACCACATCTGCTGAATTTGTATATCCAGCTTATGTAGTATAACATTATAATTCATTTGGTCTTGACCTCCCTCTCTGTGTTCCATGTGGTGGGATTTCTGCTTAGTTTTCAAGATTGGAGTTTTCGTGGTTTTACGGCTCAAAGACTACAGTGGTCATGCTGCGCCGGGACCTACTGTTTTCCGAGGAATCCGAACCTCTTAAGGCCTAGGGAACCAAACCCCGGACTACAGTGAGCAGTGCGATCTTTATGAGATCTCTGAGTAAGCGTTCTTTGCACTGTTGGGAGTCGAACCCAGATTAACGGCGCACTAGGCGAACGTGTTACCACACTGCGCCACCGCAGGGCTCTTAGTTTTCAAGAATGAACAAAAAACAACAATATACTTACAAATATTATAATGGAACTGTTGAACAGAAGATAAGATTTTGTGTTTAAAATGATAAGCGTACCATTATGTTATAATATTTTATGTATAATAGTGAACACATTTTTTTTATAATAAGGACCATCATTATGTACAATCATTTCTGCAAGTTATGGACACGAAGTGTGTTCATTAATTATTTTACCGTAATATTTTTGTCATTTATAAAGAAATCGCAAGTCACAAACTATAAATTTATTAATAACAAACATGCCAAATTCATGAAACAAATATACTGTAATAAATCCATTATATCTCACAAATACCATGTTAAACGTTGTTGCGTAGTTAAAGAGTTTACAGAGGGAAAATCACATAGTTCGAGAGTGGTGAATATTGCAAATTTCTTCAGATTTTCAACTCTTTAAAGTCAATGTTCTGAAAATTGGATTGTTTAATTTTTTGAAATGTGGCAGATGAAGAATTTGCAAGATTTCGTAGATTCGATGTCAGTACTTGTTGCACAATTTAAGGCTTTCAGTTTTAGATTACGATTTGGCGAGGTGGTTTTCAAACGGAAGATTCAATTTTGGCGATGTTTTATGCAAACTCGTTGTTTGGCTTCTGAAACAAAAGAACACAGAAGAATTTAGTTGAAATATTTAACTTATTTTTTTCTTAAACAAATAGTCATTGCTTTCGCATGTAATTATAGTTCTATTATTCAGAGATCTATTATTAGCTTTATTATTATAATCATGTTTGATTTCTTCAGTCTGATTAAGCCTTTTTGCGAAAAAATGGAAACTTTTCTTAAATTCAATTCATGAAACTTAAAAAAGGAAGAAGTCCCCATGTGACGGAATTGCAAACTAGTAATATGATAGAATTTAAATTTCGTCTGTAATAAATATATTTGATTATTTATTACAGTATATATATATTATTTATTATAGTATATATATATTATTTATTACAGTATATATATTATTTATTACAGTATATATATATATATTATTTATTGCAGTATATATATATTATTTATTACAGTATATATATATTATTTATTACAGTATATATATATTATTTATTACAGTATATATATATTATTTATTACAGTATATATTTAATTATTTATTACAGTATATATATATTATTTATTATAGTATATGAAACAATTTAGTGATACACGTACAAAGGGTTCCCGATATACGATACTGGATAATTATGGCCAATGAAACTGACATAAGCCAAAAGTATTCGTGCAGTTAGAACAGGAATATACACATACATTTCCCTCACATCTTCTCCTCCTCTTTCTGTGACTAAACTCATAATTATTGTATTTGCACGCACATATTATCTAAAATTATATATTGTATGTGTCAAAATATACATTCAGTACTAATCATATACCAAATATTTAATACAGTAAATAAAACTTACGAAATTGCGCAGCCCTAACCATGTAGTGCACAGTACTTATAATAGTGTTAGGATAAAAATGTAAATGATAAATAAATAATAAATTGCAGTAAATAACCATAGTAACTTGCAATAATAGCCCATGACTAGGGGCGGCTTAAAGGCAGGAGACCCGGGCGGCCACCTGGTGCTCCGTTTGGATGAGAGCGGCAAACTAGTGTCGAGTTCAAAAATTTTTTAATTGACCCAACAGTAGAAAATCTCTCTAAGAAGACACAAATTTAGACAAATTCTTTCAGAGACATGGCCACTTTATAGGGTATATGGCTCACTGTGCATCTGTGAAAATCTCCTGTTTTCGGCGGAGGGGGTGAGGAAGCACCAAAAAGAAACCTTTGCCAAGCCACTCGGGTTCAAAATCAACCTCGAGCCTCCCTTGCCAATGACGACATAGAACAGGGGTCTCCAAACTACGGCCCACGAGCACCGCCAATCCGGCCCGCGGCAGCGGGCCGGCTATGCTCGGTAAGCAAAAATTAACATTGGCCAACATAGGAAAATAAGATCAGTGCGGCCCGCGGGCCAACAAGAACAAGCAAAATTTGCCCTTGGACTAAAAAGATTGGAGATCCCCGACATAGAACATTGCTTGTGAACCCATAATACCCACCTTCACATTGCTCTTGCGAGTGAAGAGGCTGTTGTGTTTGTAGCTTTATTGGGCAAGAAAAACGAAGGTCGTATTAACGAAACAATACAGAGTTTCACCAGGAGATTCCATAACAAACAGTTATTTCGACACTGGCGTAAGGTTTAAAAACACGACGTTTCGGGAGCCAACTGCTCCCTTTGTCAAGTGAAGGCAGAATGAAGAGTTCGTGAAAGTCCTAAGCTTATATACCCGCATGTTGGGAATCCCCATCTGACGCCATTTGGTGCGGAGCATTTCCAGCTGGGGAAACCCCAATCGGGGAAACCCTCGCCGGGAAAGCCCCCGCACCCGACGATGTCAGATGAACACCCCCAACTCGAGGTTTTGCAAAAATCCTGTAAGGTTCTGGTAGAGGTTTTGCGATGTTTATTGCACGACTCCTCAAACCGTAGGTTTCCCATGATTCCAGAAAAAGTCTACTCCCCAGATTCGTCACATTCTGATGTAATATTTTCATCGAATGCCAATCTGGTTCGTGACCCTCCCTGAAGACATGTTCAGCCAACTGGTTTGAATCGTCTCCCCTAGCTACCGCACGCATATGCTCCTTCCCTCGTAGACGTATCGATCTTCCCGTCTGTCCAACATACACCTTGTCACAGTCTCCACACGGTATTTGGTAAATAGCACCAGATTTTTCCTCCTCAGGGACGCGATCCTTAACTTTAAGTAATAGATCACGCAGGGTGTAGACAGGTTTGTAGTAGGTTGAATTACGACGCAACAAAAGCGTGTTGAAAAAGAACGGTTACCCGACTAAATTTATCGCTCGTAACCAATGTGGTGTTAGTGGTGGAAACAGGAATGTAGAGGATGAGACTAGGAAGACATCGGTG
>QLNU02014176.1:45505203-45560202 GCA_006491805.2 Dysdera silvatica | reverse complement strand
TTATAATAAGTTAAAAATATCAGGAGAACCACGGGGATCTAAGGAGCTACCCACTGAACGAAAAAACATTGAGAGCTACTGGTTTAAATAATTAAATATTTAACTGCAATTACGTGTATATTTTTTATTTCTACTCGCAGTGTGTCATATCCCAAGTATTGTGGTTCTCTCAAGGCAGTTGTCACTTGGTTTTGTGATTATGTGTCAGTTTCATTTTCTGTGTCTTACGTAAGCACGGTCTAGACTCGCTTCTCCCCGTTGTAAGCAAAAATAAGCAAACCTCAACCCCACAAATATGCTTATGTAGTACATTAACGGTTCTTAATGAAGAGGGAGCACAAAACACATTAATTTTAAGAGAATCATGGAGATGTTGCACCATCTACGAATTCCACAATAAAAACTTGTGAAATGATTCTTTTTATACCTGTATGGAAGTTTTTGCCGTGTTTTCATAGTTACATAACTACAACCTGCCCTAACTCCGGAAGGAATTACGAAACACCATGTATATTGTTTAAAATTTAAGGAAATTTGACATTCAAATGGCTTGAAAATGTCTCTTGTACAAAATATCGATAAAAAAAAAATCACTTTCACGCTTAAAGTCACTTATATTTTATTTAAAACGTTTCTTTCTAAAATATTTATTTCTTGATGTATTTCACATTATCAATTTAAGTGGTCCACCCTGTATATTGCGACCACTCTTTTAAGTTTTATATGTACGTCGTTTATTTTGCTACAAGGTAAATATATTTTTGTTGCAATATTTAGGTTCATTTTCACTCGACGAATTTAGAGAGTTTGCATGAAATTATAAGACCGGAAATTTTACCTGAAGACGTATTAGGCGGGACCTGTCCTTATGATAATGAGTTTTGGAGTAACATATTAGAGGACCTGAAGCCAATGTATGATAAATTGTTAAGTTATGATTATGAAATAAAAAAACGTTCTTAAAATGGAATTTTAAATTATTTTCACAGAAGCAACAATGAAAATATGTGATATGTAAAGACACATTATGAATGATGAATAAAAATGATAATATATAAATACACTGGTGTGCAAAAATGAAGGACGGGACAGTTTTTCGCATGTAATGTCGCATCCCAGTGTTTCAAATGGGTACAAAGCATACCATAATATTTCCAAGATGTAAGATTATGGAAACGGTGAACGAACTGACCAAAAAAGTAATCCAAAGGATACAAAGGACTTTTATTCAAAAATGGGCTTTCAGCACAGGAGGACAGAAGGCAGAAACGTCCATGTTACAAGCAGCAGGCAAGAAAAACATAGTTTTTAGTAGGAGATATGATCACCCTTGACTGCGATGCAGGATGTGCACAGTCTGTTCATGCTTAATACGAGGTTGTCGATGAGCTCTTGAGGCATCATGGCCCATTCCTCTTGTAATGCCGATCACAGCTGAGGAATTGTTGCTGGTGGATGACAATGTGCTGCCAGGCATCTCCCGAGAACATTCCACACGTGTTCTATTAGATTCAGGTCCGGAGACCGTGCGGGCCACGCCTTGCAATGAATATTTTGACTCTCTAAGAGCTCAGCGACAGCCGCTCTATGATGAAATGTAGCATTGTCATCCATAAAGAGGAATTCCAGGCCCACAGCACCCCGGAGAATACGGACATAAGGCAGCAGAACTTCAATATACCAGTGACTGAACCTCCTTGGAAGATGTGGAGCTTTGTATAGCCACCAAGCATTATGCCTCCCCAAACGAGAACTTCGCCATTTCCAAACCAGCCCCCTTTCGACGATGTTGGAGGGGTGATTGCGTGTTCCCAGCTCTCTCCAGATGACGCCCAGAATCGCTAATGAGACTAAATCGACTATCATCCGTAAACAGCACTCGACTCCTTTGTTGAGCTCCCCATTTTTGTGTTCCTGGCACCACAGAAAACGCCGTCCCCGAGGATAGATGTTAATGACACACAGTGTAAAATGCGATAGCATCCGTCCAGTAGTGCGTTACGTGTGTCTTGCGATTTCACCCGCTGTAAGTCGTCAATCTCTCCTCGCCTGTAGAACAAGATACCGGTCCTCCCTTGCCATGGTTGCTCGTGGACAATCACCACTAAACCAAATCGTCGGACAGCTGTTCCTGTCGTTCGAAATGCCGTCCATGCTCGTGACACGATGCTGTGTGCGATTACGAACTCCTCGGCCTCACTCGTCACACTTTGACCTTCTTCCAACTTTCCAATAATTCGACCTCCAGTAAAATCATCCAGATGTTGTCTACGGGGCTGTCTGTTGAATATCTCGCACTGCTACAGCAACGCGTTGAAACTGATGCACTGTGCAATGGTTTCCAGTGTAATGCTGCGCGAACACCGCCCTCGCGCTTTATACCCAACTTATAAGCTTATATCATGTCATGATGCGTATATGCAAACTCCGTATCAAACCCTAGGCAGTCTCCTGATTGGTCTTTCGGTCGGTTCTGCCTGTTCGTTCCGCTGTTACGTTACTTTTTCCATCTCGTCCTTAATTTTTGCACACCAGTGTATAAAAATATATAAATAAAAGTGATGAATGAAAAGATACATATAAATGATGAACAAAAACAGTGGAAAAAGGTTTATAAGTAAATTCAACGCGGCGGTGATTATGTTCAGGGATTTCTGGGAATTTCAACTTGCCTCTTCCGGGATTTCTTTTTAAAAATTACAAAATTTTCGTTGTGTTTCCTACAATTTTTGTATTTCTTTGGAAATCAGTGTTTTTACCAAAAATATTACCTAACTTTTCATGGAATTTTCTGGTATGTTCAGGGAATCTGGTTTGGACTTTCAATCACCCCTGTACAACGTTATAATCGTAAGTAAAGTATGATGCATAACGTTGCATTTACTTATGAATCTAATCTGCGTAATGTTACGTCAAATTATCTTACATGGAGGTAAAAAACTTTCTTACTTCTGCAAAGAATGTACTGTATAAATGTTTTAATATAGAAATATGCGCGTTGAAGTATTAATACTTAAATACAGAAGTGTGTTACATATTTTAATGCAGAAATCGTATAATACAGAATTTGATTTTATGAAAATCATTCAGTACATTGAAATATTAACAGTTCAATATAAAAATGGTAGCGCGCGTATCGATATATCAATACTTCAATCTAAAGCAATGAATTACTCTAATATGAAAATGCGATCAAGTATTAATAATGTAATGCATTTCAGTATTAATACGTTAATACTGAAATGCATTATTTTAATACCTGACCAAAGAAATGCATTGAATTATTAATACTTCAATACAGAAATGTGTTTTCTAAGCTTGATATAAAACGAACTGTTTTCCCAAATTAAGAAGCAAATGCGTCGATTTCGTCGAACTTAGGGAGAAAAATTAACGAATTCCAATTTAAAAAGAAAGTTTTAAAAACAAATTAATACTTTTACATTTTTTTAGTTCAATTGTTTTTTGTTTGATAGCATTTTATAAATACCACATCTGCTGAATTTGTATATCCAGCTTATGTAGTATAACATTATAATTCATTTGGTCTTGACCTCCCTCTCTGTGTTCCATGTGGTGGGATTTCTGCTTAGTTTTCAAGATTGGAGTTTTCGTGGTTTTACGGCTCAAAGACTACAGTGGTCATGCTGCGCCGGGACCTACTGTTTTCCGAGGAATCCGAACCTCTTAAGGCCTGGGGAACCAAACCCCGGACTACAGTGAGCAGTGCGATCTTTATGAGATCTCTGAGTAAGCGTTCTTTTTGCACTGCTGGGAGTCGAACCCGGATTAACGGCGCAATAGGCGAACGCGTTACCACACTGCGCCACCGCAGGGCTCTTAGTTTTCAAGAATGAACAAAAAACAACAATATACTTACAAATATTATAATGGAACTGTTGAACAGAAGATAAGATTTTGTGTTTAAAATGATAAGCGTACCATTATGTTATAATATTTTATGTATAATAGTGAACACATTTTTTTTATAATAAGGACCATCATTATGTACAATCATTTCTGCAAGTTATGGACACGAAGTGTGTTCATTAATTATTTTACCGTAATATTTTTGTCATTTATAAAGAAATCGCAAGTCACAAACTATAAATTTATTAATAACAAACATGCCAAATTCATGAAACAAATATACTGTAATAAATCCATTATATCTCACAAATACCATGTTAAACGTTGTTGCGTAGTTAAAGAGTTTACAGAGGGAAAATCACATAGTTCGAGAGTGGTGAATATTGCAAATTTCTTCAGATTTTCAACTCTTTAAAGTCAATGTTCTGAAAATTGGATTGTTTAATTTTTTGAAATGTGGCAGATGAAGAATTTGCAAGATTTCGTAGATTCGATGTCAGTACTTGTTGCACAATTTAAGGCTTTCAGTTTTAGATTACGATTTGGCGAGGTGGTTTTCAAACGGAAGATTCAATTTTGGCGATGTTTTATGCAAACTCGTTGTTTGGCTTCTGAAACAAAAGAACACAGAAGAATTTAGTTGAAATATTTAACTTATTTTTTTCTTAAACAAATAGTCATTGCTTTCGCATGTAATTATAGTTCTATTATTCAGAGATCTATTATTAGCTTTATTATTATAATCATGTTTGATTTCTTCAGTCTGATTAAGCCTTTTTGCGAAAAAATGGAAACTTTTCTTAAATTCAATTCATGAAACTTAAAAAAGGAAGAAGTCCCCATGTGACGGAATTGCAAACTAGTAATATGATAGAATTTAAATTTCGTCTGTAATAAATATATTTGATTATTTATTACAGTATATATATATTATTTATTATAGTATATGAAACAATTTAGTGATACACGTACAAAGGGTTCCCGATATACGATACTGGATAATTATGGCCAATGAAACTGACATAAGCCAAAAGTATTCGTGCAGTTAGAACAGGAATATACACATACATTTCCCTCACATCTTCTCCTCCTCTTTCTGTGACTAAACTCATAATTATTGTATTTGCACGCACATATTATCTAAAATTATATATTGTATGTGTCAAAATATACATTCAGTACTAATCATATACCAAATATTTAATACAGTAAATAAAACTTACGAAATTGCGCAGCCCTAACCATGTAGTGCACAGTACTTATAATAGTGTTAGGATAAAAATGTAAATGATAAATAAATAATAAATTGCAGTAAATAACCATAGTAACTTGCAATAATAGCCCATGACTAGGGGCGGCTTAAAGGCAGGAGACCCGGGCGGCCACCTGGTGCTCCGTTTGGATGAGAGCGGCAAACTAGTGTCGAGTTCAAAAATTTTTTAATTGAACCAACAGTAGAAAATCTCTCTAAGAGGCAAATTTAGAGAAATTCTTTCAGGGAATTCTGTCCACTATTATAAGGTATATGGCTCACTGTGCACCTGTAAAAATCTCTTGTTTTCGCCGGAGGGGGTGAGGAAGCACCAAAAAGAAACCTTTGCCAAGCCACTCGGGTTCAAAATCAACCTCGAGCCTCCCTTGCCAATGACGACATAGAACAGGGGTCTCCAAACTACGGCCCACGAGCACCGCCAATCCGGCCCGCGGCAGCGGGCCGGCTATGCTCGGTAAGCAAACATTAACATTGGCCAACATAGGAAAATAAGATCAGTGCGGCCCGCGGGCCAACAAGAACAAGCAAAATTTGCCCTTGGACTAAAAAGATTGGAGATCCCCGACATAGAACATTGCTTGTGAACCCATAATACCCACCTTCACATTGCTCTTTTGTGATTTTTTCTCTGCATTTTTGTGAGTTTCGTGGGGCTTTTTCTCCAAAATTACACAAGCTCTAGTTTGAGCTGTAATTAAAACGTGGGTGGCAAAAATTATAGTATAATAAATTCCCCCACGAAAACTCACAAAAATCTCGCCCCGGAGGCTTTCTTGTGTTGACCATATTTGGCAATTGTGTTATCCCTGCGGAGGGTAATAATACCTTAACATCTTTACATACGGAGAAAGAGAGCGTTGTTTCCTGTCCTCATTCGTCTAGCGGTCCAAGACACTCCGGGCTAAACGGAGGGACCCTGGTTCGAATCCAGGATGGGGAAAGCGTCTCTTTTTCTCCAAAATTACACAAGCTCTAGTTTGAGCTAATTAATACGTGGGTGGCAAAAAAAAAATATTGTATGAAGGTTATATTGTGCGGGATATGACTTTTCGAGGGACCCGAACCTTTGCTGTCAAGAGACTCAAACCCAGTCTACAGGGGGCAGAAACAGCACGCGTTCTAGAAATCTGAATTTCTTAATTCGAATTCCTTAAAATTTATAGACATATTTGAGGAGATCGATCGTTGCAGATGCACAGTAAGCACACAGATACCAAACTGAAATATATGTTTTTTTATATACAGGGTGATTCTATAAGTCCTTATGGGCTGAAATAACTGTTGAACCGAGTCAGGTAGACCCATGAATGTGGTGTCTAGGTATAGTGAAATGGCTATGCGCCACATGATGAGATACCTCTCAGCGCCCCTTAGCGATAAATTCCGGAGTTAGAATTCGTAGCTCGGAAGCTGTAGGAGAGACGACCAAAAGTTCAATTACAAAGGTGTAGAGCATTATCGATGTCTTTAGAAAAGCCGGATTGTGTCCACAGATATGATATGCAGTCGCCTGTTATCTGAGGCGGACAAAGAGTAAGGTGACCGCATATATTAATCATGATATCCGTATATATTAATCATGATATCCGTATATATTAATCATGAGAGAAAGTCGCTGTTTCCCCACAAAAATACAGTATTGATACGTGGAATTAGCTTTAAAGTTCATACAGAAGGGGAAATAAGCAAAAACGTTAGAACACACTACGCTTTTCAATTAACAGCAATAGAAATGAACTGTTGCCACCAACACATTTCAATTGCGGCATTACTAAATTTAAACCGAATTACAATCGACGAACAAAACCACAAACGAATCATAAATATCGACTGTCAAAAAAAAATTTCTTCTCAATTTATTTTGCTTTTTACTGTATGCACGTATTTTATTGTTTATAGTATCAGTTGATTACTTACATTCAGGTTCCTTTTATTTTCCTCACTTGTACTACGCCAAAGTTTTGACGTCATATTTGCACACGGTCGTTTTCTGATTTCATGAAATTTCATTTGCATACACTCAATACAATTCTCGCCCGCCTCTGATTACAAGCGACTATTGATCATATCCGTGTACATGATATGGCTTTTCTTGATAAATCGATGATCCTCTACAACTTTGTAATTTAACTTTTGGTCGTATCTCCTACAGTTTCCGAGATACGAACTCTAACTCCGGAATTTATCGCTAGGGGGTACTGAGAGGTATCTCATCGTGTAGCGCATAGCCATTTCACTATACCTAGACACCACACTTATGGGTCTACCTGACTCAGTTCAACAGTTATTTCAGCTCATAAGGACTTATGGAATCACCCTGTATATGCATATCAACGTAGAATATTTAAAATTGTTGGTTGGAGAGAACTAACCATATAATGTGAAAATTTATATATTACAATATATGTAAAATTGCAGTATATTTCAAATGACTAGGAGAAGCGGGGGGCTTTGACTAATATAAATCTACGCTTATAACATACACACTTGTTTTAACAAATAAAGCATTTAATATTTGTTAAACAACTGACAAATTTTGCTCCCTCTCTCTCTTTTCTTGCGCAGTGCATTTCTTTCCTATTCGTACTTAATTTTTAAAAATATTGACCGAGAATTAGGAAAATTTGGACTGCAAAAATCCACGAGCGGCTTGGATATTTTTTTTGCGTGTTTCTTTCCTAGGAACATACTACATTACTTAGGAATCTCCAACTTTTAATTAGGAACACACAACCTTACATATATTGAGAGAACCCTTTGTACCGGATATACAGAAAATTAGGACATTTTTACGTTTTTCACTTTATCCAGAACCCTTGCCGTAGACGACTGAATTTCTTCTCTTTTCGTTAAACTTTGCGTGAATCCGTCAAGTGATCCAGGCATCAGTTGGTTGTAGATGCTTATGGGGATGATTGTCGTGAAGCACTCCGGGAAAAGAAATCAGGAATCGTCGCATAAACTCAAATGATCAATTCCGTTATGTGTTACCAAAGGCATTGGGTCACCATCCAGAACAACTCGCTCGATGCAGCCGATGAAGCCGTCGTAATAACTCACTGGCAATCCCGTTGGCAGATTCGAATAACCCCCTGAAAAACAAATATTGGTTGAAGGTTTACGGCGCAAGGATAGAAAACGTGCGCTAAATGTGGGGAGGGGGCGCACAATTTTTATAGGCCTCCATTAAATACAAAAATTGTGAGAAAGTACAAAGAAAGGGGGAAACAAAACTATTCTGAAACGCAACGCGGTGGGTGGCACACGCGTAAGTTAGAAAGAAAACAGTAAAAACATTTATTATAACGTGTTTTTGTGGAAATGTTAAATATTTTAATTCTTGAATGATAATTCAAAGCGTAGTCTAAATACACGGAAATTCGTTAAATAAAAATACAAATAACAATAAAAGTAATAAAATAATTAAAAATAAAAAAAAGCCAAAAGATGTTTCCAAATTCCTGGGTAACTTTCTTTTTCTAAGACAGCACAGTGGCGGATCCAGACAAGGATTTTAGGGTTTGGAGGGGGGGGGGTTAAACTTTGTTGGGAGTGTAAAATTTCGTCTGGGGGAGTCGAAATTTACCCATTCACAGACAGTGGATAATTTAGGTTTTCACTTCATATTGTACCTTCCCCACTTTTGGTATCTTTAACCATATATTTCTTTGACAAATTACTACAGATAAAAGATTATTTCAATTTACATGTGCAGAAAAAGTATAGAAAAACAATTTGCGCAATATTTTATTTCCTTTCTTGTAATTTGAATATTTAGCGAGTTTTATGGGATGTGTATGTCAAGAAATTTGGGGGTTGTTGGGGGTGTAGCAGACTCTCTGCATACAAGCCACCGTCAGCATTTACGGAGTTTCTGGACGTAGTGAAGAAATATGGATTTTGTTTGGTATAATGATTAAGAACTATACAATTTAACTGCTCTTAGAGGAGTCGTTTTGGACCTCGGATTTAACGAGTAATTTAAGGAAAAAGGGAAATAAAACTTTCTGTTTGGAGAAAAATTATTAGCTCCTTTTCAAGGTTGTCAAACATTTTCCCGATTGTACAAGATGCTAAAATTCTACAAAAATAATTGATACTGCATGCCAATTAGTAATGATAGGGCCTTAGGGGAGGTCCACAAATGATGTCAAGGTCCAAGGGGTGGGGGAGGGTACTATGCATGTAACAGACCATGATCAGGGAATGGGAAATCGAGTGACAAGGGGGTGTTGATGGGGTTGTAACCATAGACATAGAGTTATATGGGACCGTGGGGCCTGAGCTCCCCAATAATCTGAAATAAATTGCGATTTTACATATACTGTAATGTATAAACGTACATAAAATGTACTTGGGTCCCCCCCAATAATTTTGAGAACTTTACGCTGATGGTTGTAACCCCCCTCCCCTCATTGCAATGAAATTTTGTATATTTAACATAGGAATACATGGAGATCTGTAATCCACCCCCATTGAGCCTATACCCACATCTTTATGAACTTTCTGCGTACGCCTATGGGTGTGGGGTCACGAAAATAACCTCTGAAAGTGCGGCATCATTTATGGACGGCCCCTTATTTTAAAATGTGACTGTAAATTTTTTTAAAGTAAATGCATAGCAGAATTGGGCAAATCAAATTTTTGAACGGCTAAGGGGGGGGGAGAAATCGAGCTTCCCTGCTCATTTATATGGGCGCCCATGTACTTCTGTAATATGTAATGTACCTGAAATTGTAATTGATTTTCTCTAATAAAGTTTATAGTCTACCTACCATCGATCAAGGTTTTAGGATGTGCTGCCATCTATTAACATAGAATAACATCAATGACTATTTAAACTATTGAAAGATCATTTAAATAGTCATTGCTATAATGGTACGCAGAGGCGGCCCAAGGCAGGGTGTGCTGCGCGAGGCCCTAGACAAGAGAACCCACATATAACGAGGAACTTGGGACTAAAGAAAATGCTCACTATATCTGAACCGCAAAAATCTTAGTCATTAAAAACAACTGCATTCTATTGTACTTTATCATTATACCAAACAAAGTTTACGTTTTCCTTGCTATATACAGAAACTCGCTAAATGTGTGCTCGTTGTAAATGGGTCCTACAATATTTTAAAGTTTTTCTAAATATTTTTGATTGAGAGGGGAGGACGAGGAAAGAGGAGAAGCAAATTATTAAAAGAAAATGAAATATATTACATACTGATTACGTATTTAAATACTAATCACATATTTAATCAAGGATTCCAGTATTCGTAATAGAATATATTAATATTTAATTTGAACACTGTGACTTAGTTTTGCAGGATTACTGGGCCTTCACACTTAAATTATTGTTCAACTCATAATATTCTCGTCCGACACAAGTTTATTCATACATAAAATTGTTCGCAAACACTTTAAACTGTTTGCTTACATTATGCGTCTATAGCGCGCTAGGTAATTTGGGATGGGATCGATGGTTTAACGAGACTTCCCAATAAATTACGTTTACACCAAGTCTTAATTACGGAATGAGTAATATTTAATATAACTTGCTTTTTTTTCATTTGATGAAGTTATTTCGAAATTGTAAAATAATTAAATCAATCCAAGTGTGTTATAACTGGTAATACTCACTACACCGGCAGTATGGAAACTATTCCCTAAAATATTGGTTTTAATAATTTAAAATTTTAAAATTTTTTTCTTTATTTTCACGTTAACTGCCAGACTCCCTACACATTTGTAGACCATAAATTAAACTTCATTTGCTGTTATGGACACCAAATATTTTGTAGGAATTCTCTGCTTTTTTTTAAATCGAAAAATTTTACACTATTTGAAATTGTTACTGGTAAAGTTGCTTTCTATTTATTTTTAATATGAAAAATATTTAAATTTTCATATAAAGTTTTTCAAAATTCAAAAATCAATGCAACTATTCTGTGGGGTGGTTATTCTGATGCCACCGAGGGCACGAGGTCTGAGGCGGTCGCCTGTTTCGCCTCACCCTCAAGCCGCCTCTGAATATAGGCCATTGTATATAATGCCACTGTTTATAATTATAAATTTGTTATATACAGTGGGGATCCATTACTTGGAGATGTGGCAATCTGTAAATCGGTAGAATTAGTGGTGTGAGTTTTTTTAGTGGGGAGGGAGATAACTTAATCTTAGAATGGAATTTAATACATAAATATTAATTTTGATTTCTTCTTTAATGTAAAGATATCGCAATTATAAGTGTAATAATGTCTTTCGCCCTAGGGTTAAAATATAACACAGACGAAAAGCGTTTATTTTGAACTGATCTGAAGAAGAGTAAGTGGCTAGGCGGCTAATTAGAGACGTGTTTTCACTATGTTTGTGGAACTGTTTTCTCCAGCTCATTTTCAGAAACTTTTTCATTACTAAATTCTCAAAGTGACAGATTTTACAATGAAAAAAAGAATGGAGTTCGAATTATACATTAACGTTATTCCAGCGTTTTATGTAAAAAAAAATTAAGGACGAAGAAAATTTTTTTCTTACCAATCCAGACTATTCCATCCGTATTAAGTTCAGTGGCCCCTGGTCTTGAGGTGTCCGTAATAGGAGGATTGTCGTCGACGGCTAAAGAACCAAACCTCATCGTTCTAATGGAAAATTAGGTGTTTTGAATTACTACTTAAACATAATTACAAATAATGTAAATACCTTCTCAATTCTCTATCATTCCTACACAATTAAGCTATTATAAAAACTATTTTTTCTTCTAAATGGCCATTACTAATGATATAAATTTTAAATTTAAAAACGTATCCAATATTGTTTTCCACATCAGTTCGCGTACGTTTGTTCGGTACTGTTAGTTAGAAAAGTGAGTTGCTTCCAAACGTTTAACATTTATATCTATTTATATATTTTTGCGTAAAATATATATGAAATTAGTTTTACGTAGACTTTCACAGCAAATTATAATAAGAAAATTTGTTTTTAGGCAACCAGCTGCGCATTAAGAAAATTATTTTTATTGATGAATAATTTAACATTTTGATTCGAATTATGCGGATTATCATCTGAAGAACAAAATGATAGAAACTTTCCAAAAATACTTAATTCGCAGACACAATATTTACTTATATTAAAAGATATTATCATAGAAAATTACACTATACAGATAGAATTAAAAGATAAAACAGAGGAAAGTGAAATTAGAAAAACATAAACATACATTCACGCTTTACAATTTTATTATATTAGATATCCAATCAATAGGAATGGTTTTCGCATCATCTCAATTAAAGTTATTAGGATATGTTTAAAAATCTATACTGCTTCTTTGTATAATCTGGGCAGAAATTAATAAACTTTTTAAGAACTTTAGTGTGATCGAAAGATAGAATGGTTATTTAAAATCGAATGCTCTGCTATTGGCGATTTAGTCTTTGGCAAGCTTCTTTCTCTGTGCATAATTTTTTTCTTAGGAAGATGATCTGCATAATTCGGATCGAAGCGTTAAGTTGTTGAATAATAGAAATCGTTTTCTTAATACGTATGTAAAATTAATTTATCCATTTTCAAAAGCAGAAGCATTCCATAGATTAGGATATCAGAAATATATTCACTTAAGTACGATATCAACGATTCATTTTGGCAAACGTGTCCTGGATTTTAAGATCTCTGCTCGTAATACCGTCAATAATTGACTATAAATACTAAAAATACACCAATACATTGTATTGTATTATATTTTCAGTCCCGAAGTTTTAATGAAAATATACAATTAGATCCATCAAGAAATGTTATTTTGTTTATCAGCCTTTATATATCCATACTGTACTATTGTTTATGCACACATGAAAGCCCATTTTGTACTGCTAATGTGCAATTATTACCCCCCTCTCTCTTATACACAGCACAATATTTTGCAAGAATATTCATTCATTTGGGCCTGTCTTTGCAAAGAAGTGAAATTATTTTAATAAAAACAGTTCCGTTTGTAACGTGCAAACTGCACATTTTCTCAAGTTGTATTTTCTTTGCATGGATACCACGAATAGATACAACGAAACCCATCTTAGTGCACATCGAAGAAGACTAACACAAGAAGTTAATGAATAAACAAAGGAGTGGAAGACATTCAAATCCAAACTTAAATTTGGAAGCAGTATTTTAATAATTTAACACATTTAAGCAACTTTTAAAGTTTAAAAGTCAGGTACTTTAGAAATTTACGGTTTAATACCTCTCGACAATGGCGGTATGCCATTGGTTATCGTCTACTCTAAGGGCACTTGTTATCAGCAAAGGACGATCTCTTTGTTTGCCTAAGTTGAAGCTTAATTGAACCTTGCCATTGGACAATGCGAGGGCCAAGTAATCACCGTCTCTGAGATTAGACCCACCGTGTAGCCATAGAATCAAACCGCGAGACACGTTTGTTCTAAACGTGATTTCAATGTTGCTCTCCTTCTGGCCTTCTGCTCTGCAAACAACCGAACAATAGTTTTCAAGACGAGCTTTGACAGAGTGGATGAAGTTTTAGTTAGTTCGAACGAAATTTCCATTTTCCAGTTTACTTACGTGGATAGAAGTTTGCTAGGAAAACTGAGGAAAGTTTGCCCATTAAAAGTTACAGCCTTTTCCATATCTTCTTTGGTTAGTCCTGTAATTAGAAGAGAAAACTTTAAAAACTGGTTTAATGAACAAGCGTACGCAGAAAGTTCATAAGCGGGTCTAAAGGCTTATAGGGATTTATAGAGCAGGGGGTGGGCAAATACGGCTCTTTGTTGAGTTAATTGCAGCTCCATTGAAAATTTAAATCCCTTTTTTTATTATTTCATAACTTTTTTCACAAACCTTGTTAAATTGACTGAGATATGAAGATCATTTTTGCGTAGGATCTTAAGTACAAAATATTTAATAATTTTACACGAGTAAAAGCAAAGATGATTAATAATATAGAAGAAGAAAAGTTAGATCAATACAAGGAAAACTTGAAAGAATTGCAAGCAGATTTCAAATATAGGTTTGAAAAGTTTGAAATCTACATTTGCATTCGATGGATAATATATTACACAATAGGCACAGTTTTTGGAACGAAAATTTATTCGGCTTTAAACGTTTTTCGAAAGCCTTGAGCTTTCATCAAAGAAGTAAAAAATCTAAGCGTACATCGCTCGTAAGGGCGAGTGTACGATTGTTTATTGTATAAAGGGTAAGGTTGTGGGTGATGTTGGTGGATTGGCGCCTTCTATCGGTCGAGCCAGATGAATGTGGACTATAAGGGGAAAGTTGGATTGTGTTAAATTTTTTTTTTTAATTAAAGTATATGACAAAAAATTATTGGTGAAATTTTAAGAGGAGAAAACGTGACCACGCCGGATGGATATTGGCCGTAATAGATAAATTTATCTATTACGGTCAATATCCATCCGGCGTTATTAAAATTCACGAGCAGAACAGACAGTTAGTTAGTTGGTTATTGATTTTACATGTGAAGTAGTACATATTTAATACACACATTAACAGAATTGAAAGTACTACATCACACGTGTGGGTCCCGAGTAAATGCTGCAGCATAACCCGCTCGAGACCCTGCAGAAACCAAATAAACCTTGGAGTGACTCAGCAATAAAATTTTGAATGGCTTGTTTAGGGATTTTGTCATCGCTCCTGCAGCTTTTCCTCAATCAGTTCCCTTTTTAAATTATTTTTAAATTCTTTATAACTCTTTATTTCTCTTGTTTCCTCGTTTAAGACATTCCACAATTTAGGTCCTCTATATTTTACGTTATTTCTGCTTTTTTTCTATTCTTATTTTAAGCACCTACAACGTTTCGTCTGTTTTCAACATTAATCCCTCATTCAAGTATTGTCCATATGTTATATTTATTATTCCATTAAATCTTTTATTTTGGATTCTTCCGTACATTTTGTTCAGTATACAATATGCGTATAATTTGCTTACTGGAATAATACTAGTTTCTTCCAATATGACTCTCCAATCCCACTCCCGCTTACCAAACAGTGTTGCAAGGAATTTTCTCCGATTTTTTTATTAATTTTAGATTGTTTTCCTCATATTTCCCCAAACAATTACAGTATATAAGATGACAATGAAGAAATGTGTAATATAATTCAATTTTTATGTTTTTGGGTAATATCCTTGCTATTATTTTTAATTAACCCCATACCTTTACCTATTTTCTTAGATATTTTGCCTATATTTTTGTTCCACGTTAAGTCTCTTGTTTGTTACTTCCAAGAAATATATTTTATCAACTATGCTTATAATTTCATCATTTATTGATATATTCCATCCATTTTCTAGTTTTTTCTATATTTTTATTTTTGAATATCAGCATGTTTTTTTACCATTTACTTTTAATTTATTATTTTCAAACCATTCTTCTATTTTCCCAACTTCATCACTTGTCTTATACTTCGATGATAAATAAATCATATAGTGATATACTACCCAAAACTAATAAACAATTAACACAAAACTATTGAGGTCCAAATTTATTATTACCGTTTACTTAACTAGCATACAGGTCATGTAAACGTAACGACGGAAAAACGGTGAATTTAATCTATCAATTAAAAATACATTTCTAAGGAGAACTGGTGAGTAAAAGCCGCCAAACAGCTATTGATAATTTTTTCCAATGTAAATAAATTTTAATATTTAAGGTTTTGTTGTAAATTTTTCTTGTTATATTCAACAAATGCTTATGTTCGTTATTTTAAACTTGTCTTACGTGAATAAAAATATGTAAGTTTCAAAATGGAGTATTTAAATAATTGAAATGCAATATTTCAGCTAATTCAGAAGGACCTACTCTTTTACGGTCAAATTGTTGTGTCCGGCGAGTGACTGCTAATAAGGGGTTTCACTATATTATTAGAAGGTTAAAAATAATAAACGGTCTGTGCTTCTGCTTCGAGATTGGCCGCCCAGGTGCAGGCGCACGGGTCACCTTTTGTACTCTCGCCAGACTGAGATTACAGTGCTGCCTCCGGCGGTCACCCTTCCTAAGCCTCCCCCCCCACCCTTGTCCAATTTACGCTACGTACTCTCGCCAGAAACAGCTCTGGATATAAATTATGAGGACATGGCCTATTTCTTATTTCATTAGGAAAAGGGACTGTTTGAACTGCCCCGGAAGCACTAAAGGGACCGATTCAAAGGCAAGAGTCGGTGAAGTATAATAGTTGTATTTAACTTACGGTTTTCGCATTTGGGTCCCCAGTAATGAAGACGGCACTTGCAGGTTGCTCGGTTAAGGTGGGGAATACAGATTCCTCTGTTAAGGCACTTCTCCGACATCTCTGATTCCTTAGCGGGGCCCCCACATGGGGGGCCCCGATATCTGCGAATTCCATGTGACCAAGTAGCTAATGCTAATGGATCGTCCCATACTTCTCCATTAACCACTAATCTCTGGATGGCACCATCTAATCCTCTTGGCAAACCGGCCTCGTGGTTCGAGTGCATCCCAGATGGAATACCACCAATATAAAGATTGTCGTTGAGATTTAGCTCTGTTAAGGAAGCCTACATAAAAAAATGAAAATAAATCAACATATTTAAAATCAAATATGGAAAAGACATAATCGCATACAGCATTTTCTGCGAATAAAGGCTTTCTCATTAACGACGGTATTTTGGAGTACTGGAAAATGCTTTATAACGTAACATACACTCTGATTAACGTCTTTCTATGTTTAAGGAAGTTCTTCTTCACGAATGTCTTTATTGGGAGAGTTAGTGAAATGTAAATTAACTGTAAAATGAGAGCTGTGCAAATTTGTGATGAAAGTAAAACCTATTATCCAAATACAGCTTCTATTAGGGCTAAAGTAGACCAGTTGATATCATAATGCAGACGTGATGTATGATAATGCATACATGAAGAAAAAACCAAATAGTCAAAAGAATGAAATAATTCAGAAATGAGCATTGTTCACATGCATTTTGAAAAATATCGTGCATAGCATATGCACGTGTATAAACGATGAAGAGGACAATATGATAGTGATATGAGTTACGTAACATTAGATCACATATTTCAAATACGTATGCGTGCAAGTCGTGAAACAGAAACACTTACCTCTTTTGAGTCGTTTTACTTTTTCGTGGCAATAACTTTGGGGGTATGGGGGGGACCACTTCAACGGTTTTTACATGCCATTCATGTGTTGCTGAATGTATTTTAATGTCCCTTTACCAGCCCTCAACTTCTTGTAAAACAATTGATGGTACGATTGATGGTACGGAGTGCCAGATAGCTGGGACTCTGTTGTGTATATAATAGTTAGGACTTGTAAAATAAGAAGTTTACCATGGATTCTCCGGAAGTAACTGTTTTGTTATCTATTTGAAGGGTGCCTGTTTTCAACAGACGGCAGGCCTTTACTGCGAACCATCGGTCGAGTTCAATTTTCTCTTGACTCCTTCGGCAAGAGTGAATGAAAAAATACAGATTTCTGTCAGATTTAACATGTGGATGCATTTTAAAGGGAGTTTTTCTTTAGAAAGAAGTCACATTTAAACACACATACAAAATATTAAAAGTAATATTTCGTTACTTACCTTATAGCTACAACTCCACTAAATGCATTAAAGGAAATTAGGAAAATTACTTTGTTAAAAAATCATGATTCATATAAGAAATATATATATATGCAATTATATAATTTTTTATGCAAAAGTTTAATCGGTGGATTGAATGACATTAGGTACTTGTAAGTTTAATAGCCAAAAAATAATTTCAGTCAAATAATCAGTCAATAATAAATAATCAGTCAAATAATCAATTTCAGTTAATATTGAACGGATCTACGGCTTTAACAGTACTTCCATAAGGTTATTTATATATCGTACAGGAAATTTAAATTATTTAGTTATCTTATTTTTTCCGCAGGCCATCAGAAAATACATATCTTCTATAAAAATTAAAATAGCAATATATATATATCAAGAACAATGAATTACACTAGTGGCCCAGGGGTCCTTTTGAAAAAGGTGGCATGAGAACCATCTGACAAGCCCAAGGGGCCCTGGGGTTTTACTATGGCATTAATTAGCTTTTGTGGTTCAATAAACCGGCCATTAATATTTTAGAATCTAAACAGTAAACGGAGGGAATGTGAAAAATATCCGAAAATATTTAAGAGGAAGTGGTAGAAGACGGGAAGAAATTGGAAGAATGTAAATGCGTTATTCAGCACTTTCGTATAAACAACCGCGCGTTCTTATACATTTGGCATAGTCTGATACCATATTTTATTTTTTATGCAACTTTATTTTGGCAGAATACGAATATATACAAAATTTAGATACAATACTGATGCTAATTTTACAATAGAATAATGACAGTTAGGAAACAGGAGTCTATGTCTATCTGGGCAGTGGCAGCAGATAAAGGCGAAGTCTGACAAATCTCGTGTTGTCCAAGCGCAAGCTTTGCCAGAATTCAATTCATGAATAAAGAATTGTTGTCGTCGCCGTTTAGACAGTATGCTAAATTTTTATCGTTCATCCATTCACAAAACATTGTGAGTAATTCCAAGGCACGAAGACAACAAAGGCAATGCTGAGTCTGAACGTAAGCGTTCTTTTTTTAGAACCATTGGGAGTTGGACCCGGGTTAAATGGGAACTAGGTGAACGCGTTACCACTGCACCATTGCAGGGCTCCCAGGAATCGGATAAATGCTTGTTAAATAGAGGTTTATATAATTCAGGCTTGTTTACTGAGGATATTTAACTGTATATCATGACCCCGAGGTAAAGTAAAGTTGTCGACCAAGTCCCAGATGATACACACAACGTAGAGTTGGAACGAAAACTATATAAGCAATTACAGTCGAACCTCGTTAAGACGAACACCAAGGGGAACAGAAAATCTGTTCCTATTAACAGTAATTCGCCTTTTCCAGAAAGCATAGTATGCTATACAATCTGACGGAACTTCAGAAAACGGTTCGTATTAAAAGTAATTCGTCTTAAGCGTGTTCGTCTTAACGAGGTTTGATTGTAATTGAAAATGAGTTTTAGTTCATTCACTAGATCGTTGGTTGCATCTTTATGGCGCAAGGACAGAAGGTCATACTGCTTCAAACGAGGTGAGGCCTTGCACCACTCACTGGAAACATCTAGGGATGGAAGCTAACAGTGTATACATAATAAGGACAGTAAACTAAAACATGGTCCTGGCGTATAAATTCATTTTTCGTTAAAAGAACTATTGCATCCACAAGTGGCGATTCGTTCTGGATGCAACGGCTTTCTTAATAAAGAGTATATTGACAGATTTTGACGTTTAAAATAAAGTAAAACTTACGAAACTAAAGGTTGCTTGCTTCCTAGGTCAAATTTGAGATATACGTGGCCATCTTCAATGGTAATTGCCAGGAAGTCTCCTTTGCTATCCTCACGTTTCTGCCCGTTGTATAAAACAACGCCTTCGCGAGCCCGACTCAACAACCAAATCTCGATATCAAAGCCGTGTCTCACATTAGTCAGCGTCGGAATTTCTAAATAGGATTTGCCCGTAAAATCTGGGACAAAGACATCCTCCAGCTCGTCAACCTCTGAAAATAAAAGAACGTGGCAAAATACAAGAAATAAACGCAAATGCATCAATGCGACACGTCAAGCAATAGACCATAGGCCATTGGCTAATAAGGGAAAACAGGTTATTGAAAAAACAATGTAGTGATGAAATGAGTAAATCAAATGTATACGATTTACTAAGAACATCGCAAAATTGGGGAAGCCCTTGGATTGGACCAATGTGCTTGTCAGAACATAGTCCGAGATTAGCCGAATTATACTGCGGTCACTACTCAGCATTTATGCACTTTTGTCACCAATAAATATAGAAAACATCACCAGGTCTATCATCAATATAGACAGCAAGCATTATCGTCAGTCATAAATAAATATAGAAAGCATCATTAAATCAGTCGTCATCAATAAATATAGAAAGCATCGTTAGGTCAATCATCAATAGAGATAGAAAGCATCATCGTTAGTTATAAATAAATACAAAAAAAAATCATCGTCAGTCATAAATAAATTTAGAAAGCATCATCAAATCAGTCATTAGTAAAGACAGAAATCATTATTAAATCAGACATCTATAGCTATAGAAAGAATCATCAAGTTGAAATTATATTATTTATGCAATCAATCTAATGATGAATATTATCGTAGAGAATTTTTAATTTCCTTTTCAAAAACTGAGATGAAACCGATTTTGATCCATGGACTGTTTTATTCTTGAGACTCAAGTATCCATACTTTATAAAGTACAGAATATACGTTTAGATATATATTATCATCATCAACAATCATTATCTCTTCACGGTATGATGGTGGCTTTCCTGCAGGAGGTAAGAAGCTACCATACATGCAGTAAAACGAATGTAACTTACAATTGTTAGAGGAAGTTGTCTTACACTCACCTTGGTGGCCAGGTTAGTTAATAAGCTTAGACTTGCAATAACGAAGTTCAATGCATAATTCGAACTTCCAGACCTTAGCACGAAGTCCGCAACGAGTATTACGAGTACTCACAAACGAAATCTAACCGATGTTCAGTTGCGTTGTAATATATATATTCTATATGAAACAATCCACGGACATAATCGTGTGAAAATATTTTAAGATTAAAAACGGGAAAAGAATTATATTATTTCAAAGAATTTTCTAAATTCTTTTGAGGTTTATATAAATCGAACACTACGCAGATTAAATTAAACAACAATATAAATCAACGTTTATTGGCGTAGTGATACCAGCGCCGATGTTATGGCGTGATTAGATGGTGAAACGTTCGAAAGAAAATAAATATTTCTGCGTTCGGTGGGACCTGAACCCACGACCTCTTTTCTCTCTTTTGAGATTAATTAAAATTAAGTAATAATAATAATAATAATAAATGATAAGAATGAGCAACGAAAAAAAAGATTAGAGCAAGCAATAAAAAACAATAATGATAAGACAAGCATTAGAATAAAACGAGTAATCTTCTTGGAAATTTTCAATTATAAACGCATCATTCCGTTGAAGAACACTGAATGCAAACAATGAATAAAGTCACTCCATTTGCTTTGATTATTAAAGGGAGATTTGAGAGATTATCAAAGGTTTGACCTTTATTTACTAAATTCATGTTTTTCTGATGTAAAATGGAAAATTAAATTGCACAAAACACTTAATTTTTAGCTAGAATTCTAAATGGTTCAATTCACAAATGAATATATATCAAACTACATTAAACTAACAAAAACTACACGATGTATACTCGTTAAATGAAGTAAATGAGGATCATTTGCGCTCCATTTGTAAATTATATACAATTATAGTCACAAGTTTTTGTTCTACGAATTTACGTTAAAATATATTTTATTGTTCAGATTATATACAGTAAAACCTCCATACATTGACGCTTCTGTAACATCCCTTTTCTATGGTGTCGTGCCAAACTCGACAGTTCATTATCGATCAAACGAAAAAGCCTGCCAAATCCGACCGAATTTCGAATCTGAAGGGTTGAAAGAAAGATTATTACTGTGAGAAAAGATTTGCTTAAAAGGAGGAGGGTAACAGCAGGAGGTATCCACTATCATCAGAAAACAATTTCTTTAAATCACCTGCAAAGGTAAAAATTTGAAATGGTACAAGGATCACAAGAAGCTCGTGTCAGTTTGAATTATTCTTATTGGATGCATTTTTCTTCACACTTTATCCAGGATTAGAACAAATAGAATCATTAGTACTGGCGTGTTTAAAAACCCCTTTCTTTGTCATTTAATTCATTGTTTTAGTTTTTTGATCTTTTTGTTTAAAAATTTATGTATTATTTATGTTTTTAATATTCTTTATTTTCTTACTTTCAATTTAGTTTCTGGATGATTTTCGCACCCTTTCCCCACGCCTTGGGAAAGCCTAAATGCAGTAGTAACTCTAGTTTTAATCTTTCAAAGCAGTACACCATTAATTGAAATCACACCCCAACACTAACTGCCGATTTTCTCAGACAAATTGTATAAAATTAAAATTATGGGTTCAACTGGTCATCTATATTTAGGAACCATAACCAAACACACAGAATTTTTCGGGCCACTGGAGTTGAAAAGATTCATCAAAACCTCATCATGGGTGAAGTGCCAAAGTATAAAACTGACTTTTCGCACCAAAGCTGTGAATTTTCTTTTGAATAATTTATTTCAGTTTGTATTCTTTTCCTTTCTATCCTCGAAGGATATAAATATAACGGTTCCTTAAAGTACTAACGATCCTGGTAAGGACACGATGTCGTTTTATGGAGTGCTCTCGCGACGAAGCGAATGTCTTTTAATATCGTATAAATGTTACGTTATATTATTAGCTAATCTGGTTTTACCCTCGCTTCCAGAATGCAACAATCGGTTTATCCGATGCTGCAGTTCCATAAAAAAAAAACCACTATCGATTTAGAAAAACGATTTTTTATTAATATATGTGCGTGCATTGGTTAGTATGTGACATTTAGAGCTCTTTCCTAATCCATGCACCCTTCCTTGTGAATGTGAATCACGTTATGCACAAGTTAGGTTCATATAGACATAATTAAAGATAATAGTGAGAAAATGCACTGAGAATAGATAGAACAAACATCATATTCGTGTAGTATTCATATGAATTCATCTTTATGGACTAAATTTTGTAGAGCCTTGCTTCAGAATAAATTTAAAAGGATTCTAAAACCATAATGTTTTAGAAAGTTTTTTGTCAAGTGCAATGTTTTCAAAAGTTTCCGTAAGAATTTTTTTTATAATTATCGCTAACGCACTTGGGAGAAAGCTAAATTTGACGGAAATATATTTTTCATTCATTTTGAGGTACACGTTCTTCTAAGTGCCACCACGTTTGTTTTATAGCGCTGATAGATTTGCTTTTTGATTTTGCGGATGCCTACACTGTCGATTAAAATGCTTAAATGATTGATTGTTTGGCTTTTTTATGGCGCAAGAGCATCTGGGCTATACTGCGCCTAAAATGCTTAAAACGAAGCAAAGATCTCTTACAAGTGAAGGAGGTTGGTTATGTGAGACGCAACGGCGTAGCGGTCAATGTTTATTGGCGTAGTGATACCAGCGCCGATGTTATGGCGTGGTTAGATGCTGAAACATTCAAAAGAAAAATATTTCTGCTTTCGGTGGGACTTGAACTCACGAACTTCCACGACCACAAACGTTGATTTATATTGTTATTTGATTTAATCTGCGTAGTGTTCGATTTATATAAATAAAGTAGGCACGCTGTTTGGTTGGGTATTCATTTGGAGTCCTCTTTTTATGTAGAAGTTCTGATTGACGGTCTTTCCTTTTTCAATTAATTATGTTGCTTATTTTGCACTTAGAAATATTTATACCATGAGTTTCACAACGTTTTTTAATAATGGAATAAGAATATTTCTCCTCTGAAAGCGCGAAAACGTATCCTTCGATCCACAGCTTGTTTACAGGCGCCATTTTGAATGAAAAATGAATTTGAAAGTAGCAGACGATAATCTTAATTTGAAATAATAACGTGTTGCCAGATCCATTTTCCCACAAAATATTTTCATTTTTTAATCCTCTATTGAAATCGTTCTAAAAACGCGTAAACACCATATGTATAAAGATTTTCGATTTCCGGAAATTTGAAGTGTTGGAGTAATACCGCATTACAGACGAACAAATGCCTTTACGAAGTTGATGTAATTATTCATATTTATTGAAGGAAAAAACAAATTCCCCACTGCTTCTTCGGTAAAAATCCGCCTTAATGTGGAAAGGGTTTCCTGCTTTGCACTCCATTTTGTTTCAAAACTTTCGGCCACTATATTTATCATACGATGTTAAAAAATAATTTCACATACAGGCATATTTATTAAAAGAAGTTACCTGAATCACAAAGATTTCCTGTTTGTCCTTTTTTACATTTACATGTAAAATCTACGTCATCCTTTCCCATCTGGCATGTTGAACCTTCAGCGCATGGGTTGCTCAAGCATGGGTTTTTAAATTTTTCGCAAAATGGACCTGTTTTCGGGTGAAGAGAATAACTTGCATTTAGTAAACTATGATACAAGGTATTTATTAAAGTCAAACATCTCCCCTCATAGCCGACGTCGTGGTAATATTAAATCATAGGCGTACGCAGAAAGTTCATAAGGGGGTTATAGGCTCAATGGGGAGAAATACAACTCATACATTCCTATATTAAATATATAAACATTCATTGGAATGGGGTGAGGGGTTGCAACCCTCATCGACACACCCTGCTTACGATAGTGTATTAAATGATAAATTACTAGTAACTGTCCGTAGCATAAATTACTAGCACTTGTCCATAGTGAAGCTCATAGGCGTAGCTAGGGGGTGCGGTTTTGGGGGTTGTAACCCCCCATTGCAATGAAATTTTGTATATTTAACATAGGAATATATGAGTTGAGGTTCTGTTACCCTTCCTATTGATCCCATAACCCCCCCTTCATCAAATTTTGTGAACGCCTATGGTGAAGCTTTCCATTCGCTCGCAGAGGGAAGCTTGAGCGACGTCTGTAGTTCAATGGAAAACAACACTGAACCGGTTATCAAGAGGCTATGGACTCGGTCCTCTCCAGATGCTGAGAAATCATTAATTTATTTGTGAGTAATTTATCATCTGTGATGCAAGGTGTTGGTTAATGTAATTGCATTTGGATATATGGCATACTGGGGAAAACAAACGAAGAATTAATGTAAAACGATTATTACATACAGGTTAGAAACATAACATTTAATAGGAGACAATCAACATTTCGCAAATTTTCAGTGAATTCAGTAATAATTCTACAAACTCGAATAAATTACAAACTTAGTTTACGGCTAGTCATTCTTGTTATCCAAAACCATTTTCTAGCAATTTGAAAACTAATTTTCTAATGACCCAATAGTGATTTGACATGGAAAGACGCTATAAGATTTACTCTATTACGAACAAAAAAAAAATCATTTTAAATTTAGTGCGATTGAGTTGCGCCACTCTGTGCATAAATTAACTGCTTTGAAAATCTGAAAAACTAAACATAATTTTAACCACCACAGAGAAATTTTGTTTTTCACTAATATTCTTTTGTTTACTACCATTAATTGCTTTTTATTTGCTTGGAATTTTTAATAAGAAATGCTTTAATTACGTCGCATAAACATGTCGTTTGTATATTAGCCTGACATGTTTTTTTGCACAAGTTAAAAATTTAGAATGCAATTTTTATTTGTTTCAATGAGAATTATGTCGAGCAGAGATATTTATGTAAATAAATTTAAGGGAGTCTGAAAAGACCCCACTGCAAAAATTCCTCCCAAACGAGTGTTAATATAGTTTGTTAACTAATAATGAAAGCAAGGCTGTAACCAAGATTTAATTTCGGGAAGGGGGTTCAAAACATTTTACCGCATGTATCGATGAAATCACAGCATGCAAGACTGTAGCCAAGTTTCATTAAAAATTTAGTTTTGGGGAGAAACCGGTCCTCAAGATCTCCCCCTCTGGATACGGGCATGAACGAAAGATAAAATAAATTAAGAACTCCGAAGTAAATTGGTTCATCTGAGATAATACTTTGACTTGGTAATCGAGCATTTAGAACTAAGGAAAAAGAGAGTTTGCACATGCAACGAAAATTTCTGAAAACAAACATATACGTTCAATGATTTCACAGAAAATGTAAAGTTACGAATTAACAACTGTTCGTAAAAATATTATCGATTGTGTCCAATCAATTATAAAAACTAATATATGATACATTTAACTTGGATGCAGCACATTCCGAAGAAATATTGAATTTTAAAAGTGAAATCATGAGTGCACATAAAGAGGAAAGGAGGAATTATGTATGACACGCCGGCACCTCATGCCTAAATTAAGACCTATATTTTGGCACATAATATTTGAGAAAGAAAGTACATGGACTGTGCCAGGGCCGGGAGAAGAAGCAAATGCCCAGGGGCCCCGAGCAAACTTTAATAACATAACATAATTTGTCATTAAGCGTAAATGGTTGGGAGGTTCCCATCTGCTAAATTTTTTGTCTAGGGGCTCCTAAATTCTACTCTTGGTGTTGGACTACACAATCACATTGGATTCAAATCAAAGATTTTTGGATTATCGTTCTAATGAATTGGCTTTAAGTTACTAAGTTCATTTAGGCGAGGTCTCTTTTTAGTATGTAGGTTTGCCAGATTGTCACCCTTAACCTTAATTATGAATTTCTTGGTAGACTTCCTTTATCGCCTTAACGAGGCCCCTATCTCTTACTCGACAAAGAAAAGTATCATAATTAACATAGCCTAACCGTTCAATTTTGAATAATAGCCATGCTGTCTAAAAATAAAAATTGCAAACAACTCGAAGTAGCGTTAAAAATGTATGTGTGTGGATTACTGTGGACAAAGTGAAATAGAAATCCTAGTGAATAAGAGACAAGATACAAAAGAAAACCAGCACAAAATAAAGACCATGAAATGACAGTACACCCAAGGAACTGAAAAGAGAACAAATCAACTATAGACAATTGACATTAAGTAAGAGAATACCTTTTGGTACTCACCACGAGGATTTTGAAACTATTAAAAAAAATTAAGCAAATGTTCTAAAGTAAGATGAATAAATGAAATCAGGGAGCAGACACAGTCCCTCCCACTCGCATTGGAGAAAAAATTCTCCGACTTTCCCAGGCTTTTCCTCCTTCTTTTGCGAAGACTTTAATGGGAAGAATGGCCGTCGTAGGCGACGCTGTAATCTTCAGACAGGTTTGGGGATTTAGTGTTCCCGACGGCCAGAGGCAAAGGGAGGGAAGTGGACCACGACACTGCTCGCACTAGTGTCGTCACTTAACGTTAACCAATCCACGATCGATTGCCATGAAGAGAGAAAGCGACCGATGAATGGAACGGAAGACTACCCCGGGACCTGTCGATGCTCCTACAGAAGCCCACCGAGCCCCGTATGCAGGGAAGCCGCGGAGCTGCAGAGGGCAAGCGGAGACAAGTTTTACAAAGCGCACAGACAAATCCATCATTATCCAGCGGCCTAGCCAATATCCTATACACTCGCAGGCAGAGTCGAGTTCCTCCAAAAGTGACAAGCGGTGGGCAAACAGGAAACGAGGCCCGCAAGTCCCAGACCGGAACAAAAAGACGTCCGCGCAGCTCCAGAGCTGAAACCCGTCATCCTCACCAGGTTTTCCCCGACACTTCCGGCAATATTCCCTGACCACAGGCAACTTTCAATTGAATTTTGGTTACAGAGAAAATTTTTTCACATTCGTGGAGATTTAGCTGTTCAAAAGAGAACTTAAGGTCTCTACCATCTTTTCAGGTTCGAACAAAAGATATCTCTTTTCCCCTGACCTTCAGGGAAGAATTCAAATTCTCTGACAATTCCAGATTCTCAAGGTGTGTGGGAACTCTGAGATATTGGGTTAAATCCGTGATGAGCAACAGTCTAAGGAACGCATGTCCGCGATAAGGTTAGTGTTCTTCAGTTTAGGCAACGGGCAGACATCGCATTAACGTCAGATTAATTCACATGCGGTAGACGTAAAAATTGTATTATAATATGGTTCAGCGTGCAAATATATACAGGATGTCTCAGCACCAGGTTTACAAACTTCTAGGGTAGGGTACACCTAGACGACTCGGGATCACATAGCAATGATGGTCGCAAACCACTCACAGCGCTAGTTCTAAAACCGTCCAGCACACAAATATTTACAACCAGTGCGTGAAAAGCGCCAGATAAAACTCAGGTCAGCTGCTCAAGTGCATAGATGATTAGGACATCGCATTTTGCGCTTCTCATGCACTGGTTGTCACTATTTGTGCATGCTGGACGGTTTTAGAACTAGCGCTGTGAGTGGTTTGCGACCAGCATTGCTATGTGATTCCGAGTCATCTAGGTGTACCCTACCCCTCCTAGAAGTTTGTAACCCTGGTGCTGAGACACCCTGTATAAGTAGGTTTAATTATCATTTCACTGATCAACCGGTTTCATATTGAAATTCTTTCGTTGAAAGAAATGATTTCACTCATCACGATATCAAAATAAGACGAAATGACAAACACAACATTTTTTAAAATTATAAAATCAAATATTATAATAATGTTTCGTTAAATCCAAATCATATACCTCCTTTGCCCATAAACAACAAATACGTATATTGAATATTTTCAAACATAAAATAAATTTGGTATGCATTTAGTAAACATATACAAAATATGCAAAAAATATGCAAAAAGCATATACAAAATATGATGGACTCCCAAAAGTGCGTTTCTAATCCTTAATTTTCCTATTACCATAAATTGTATATTCTCATTTTTTGTTATACAATTTACATTTATGTACATATTTATGATTATATTTGATTCGATTAACGATCTGACGTTCTAAATGTATGCACCTTTAAAAAATTGCTATAAAACAAAGAAAGTGCGATTTTTTTATCGTATCTCTTAACAAACATTTAGATAGAAGAAAAGCATCTCACCTGTAAATTCGGATAAGCAGGTACATTTGAATGTATTATCTTTATTTGGCTGGCAAATTCCATCATTTCGACATACAGGATTGGAACAAGGATTGCTTCCACACTCACCTAAAATAGGCAAATAAAAACTACTGCATTCTGGAGTAAAATTTGATTCCTGTAAATAAATTATTAAGTTAAAGAAAAGTCACAGTGATAATTCACAAAAATGTATATATAACATGTTATATAAATGGAAATATAACAGATCGGCGTTTACTACTGTAAAGGAGCACAAGATGTGTTCTAGACCAGGCTAAATAGGGTTGTAATTTTTCAGGAAGTTTTTATTAGTTTTTGGATGATTTTAATTTTTTTCCAAGTTTTCATCATTTGCCGATTAAGAATTTTCTTTTGTCAAATTTTTGGTACAATATTATTAGTTGATGGTGAAATAAAGCAGAGATCTCTAATCATTTGATGTGGGCGAAAAAAGAATTAAAATATTAAAGGGCCTTTGAAAATATACAGTGTGCTTGTAAATAAATTTCAACGACTGTTTCAAATCTAGAATAAAAGGTTATCATAACCCCATTTCACTGCTAAGCACATCACGTATGGTGTGATGTTGTTTTGCTGTTTACTACCAGTCACATAACATATGGTGTGATGCCGACTTTGCTATGAGAAAGCTTTTAGCTTAGTGTTGGCTCCTATAGTTCCACATCAGTATTGTGTTCCGCCCCCTTTTTTTAGAGGGATCGCCCAAATTTCCCTAGGAGAAAAAAAATTAATGTCGTCCCCTACGGATTACTTCTTTTGTATACAGTTATGTATGCACGGAAAGTATCGCGTAGGGGCGATTCTTCCTCTATATGCATATCTTAATGCATAATAAGTATATTGATATAAGTTATCATGTAGGGGAGATACTTCCCGTGCATACATGACTGTATACAGGATAAGTAGCCCGTAGGGGCAACATTATAACTTTTTTTTTTTCAAATGGCACAAAAAACATCTGTTAATGCTTGTATGTTGGCTTTATGATAGGCTGTGTTGCCTTTTCGGGTCAACATATTGTGTACAAATGTGAAGAAACAGTCTATAAATATACTAAAGATGCAATAAAAAGATATAATTTCTAGAAAAAGTTTAGAAATCTGGTATTGAACCGTATATACTTAATTTACGGCTGGTAATGAAGTGGTTAAAATTACATTCTGCTTTCTCAAGAACTAGGTTAATTTCCAATAGAAACCGATTATGCAATTCATAAAATACATTGCATGGACTGGGAGTATGTTTACACATTGGATACATTATTTTCATGTGAATAGTGAAAAGAAACTGCTTTCCTAAGCAATCTTCAATGCACATTTATTAAATGCAATTTTATCAGTTAATTTTTGTTATAATTCAGGCATTAATAATATGCAGATTAAACCATAAAACATTATTTAAATTTTATTTGATGTACAAACATAATTCTAGTTGATTAAAAATTTATGAAATTTTCTGAATTTATAATTTGTTTTTAAATTTTTTTCATCACTCTATATTCACATGTATACAAATTTGTTGATGTAGCTCGTCTTGAGGTCTGGGGGGGGCGGGAGCTATGCTGCCCTTCACTCCCTAGTTGTGCCAATATATAAATCACGGTTAAACAAGGATGGGAGTACGTGTTTTAGTGGTTGACGCCTTCCTATTAATTTATGCATATTAAATATTGACGCGTTCTGGTAATTAATTTTAGATACTTTTTCAGTAATTGGGTAACTTGCTTGACTTTGGGTTGGAAAGATGGATGATGATTGATGATGATGTAGGTTTATTACATAAAGTTCAGCCAGTAACTCCTTGAATGGAATTCAGATGCAAAATTTAAAAGTAAGTATATAAATGAGACGCTGAGGTTTTCGTAGAGGCGTAAGGTTATCTGAACCCTGAGTCTTCCCACCTAATAACCAAACAATATTTAAAATAAAATTTTTATCACATTCTAATGTATTTATAATATGTCCTGAAAATTAACTCCTAATAATAAACCAATAATTCAACTAAAAATATCATCGCATTTATTGGGTATAAGTATTTATTTAATGATTCAAAAACCCGATGACATTTCAAACTAGGAATGTCTTGGCTTTGCAAGAATGTCTTCATTTGGAGAACATTAAACAAAAGAAACATATTCTGATTGCAGCGTCTTTTCGAAAAGATCAGCATATGACTGGTTCGAAATGTCATTGATTTCTTCATCACTGAATAAGTTCTCATGGGTAATAAATACGTTGATATTTTTGATTGAATACGTTGAGCATTGTCATCAACATATGATATTAATCAGCCAATATTTTTTTGTATGCAAGCGTAAGTTTCAAATTTATATGTATTGAAATATATACCATCTATGTAACATATGCTTAAAACTGGTCCCCAATAGCTTTAAAACTTCCACGTTTATGTATTTTTTGACAGATTTAAAGAGAATTGTCTTTGAGTTCGGTTCCGTCATTCTTCTTAGCAACGAGCCTTCAATTTTTTTAATGTCAGAAAATATAAAACTTTAATAAATGGGAAAAAGTAAAACAAACTGACTTCGCTCGAGCTGAGCAAAGAAAGCTATTCAGTAAATTTAAATGGGCAATAAATATTTGATTTAAACTGCTGTGAACTTTAATGGACGGGTCGTAAGTTCCAGCAGACGGTCGTAACGGCAAAGAGGACGAGACAAAGAAAAACTGGAAATATCGAAATTCCCTGTACTGGCTATGTTTCGAAATGAAGTCTGTGACAGTGAATATTTATACTCTACTTACGAATGCCATTCCCGCTGATGACGTCTTTTGATCCAGGATACCGTAAATCGATTTCTTTTTTCCCGATCTTTAATCTTCGAATGCATCCGATTATCCCAGTGTGCACCGCGACGTTTTCAAAGATTCTGACAAATAAAGAAAGGTGAAGGTATAAAAACGAAAAATAAGCATATCTATATACACATACAGGGTGTTCGGTTACCGCGTGTATGAACTTCTAGGAGGGGTAGGGGGACACCAAATAAAGCATATTTGCCCATATAGCCCATGCCCGTAAAGGCCCGGTTTGGCTGCAGAGCGTAACTATTGTTTACATCCATCACGACATTACTACGTAGCCCATTACATGAAATAAAGGGAATTGTTAATGCATAATTTAAGTGAATGAGCTAATAATACAGCAGAAATAAAGAAATCTGGAATTCCGTCCCCGTTCGGAATTTCGTTAGTGAAAATAGGGCTTCCCTGAGGGTTGTAGGCGCCCGGGGCGAGATTATTTACGGCGCCCCTTCACATATGTCCCCTTCCCCCCTCTCCCAAATCTTCCAACTAAGCTTTTAATTATAAGTTATCGTCGTTTAATTATCAACTACCATTGAAAAATTTTCGCTTTTTAATAGGCATTTTTAAATGCTTACTTTTAGTAGGCATATGGCCATGAACAGAAAATAGCCCTAAGTAAAATTAGGGAGTTAAAGAGTTGGGGTAGAAGTAAAAAAAAAAAAAATCTCAATATGATTTGTAGTTTTAAAGAAAATCAATGCATTTCAAAAAATATGGTATATTAATATAGTGCTGAACGAAGAATTAAGGTATGGAAAAAACTAATAATATGTAATGTTATTTGACTTCACAGCCAAATGCAATATGTTAAACATCTAAAGGAATCTTTCTGGCTTTGGCACTTGCAAAAGATTTTAAAATTTGTTTAAAGTCCAACTTTTTGGCTTCCTCGTTTGCAATTGCTAAAACTGCAAGAGCACTGTCTCTACTCGGTCCTGGTCGATCTGTGGTAAGTTTTTATCAGTTTTAGTTTGCTAAACCTTCGCTCGGTACTTGCAACTGTGATAGGCACAGTCAATAGTATGCGCAATGATATCGGCAAGTTTGTAAACAAATCCTTCTGTTCGTTGGATTTTATTTTCTGGAATACCTTGATAGGAGTTATTACCTCATCTTGATCATGAATTACACTTCTGATGTAGAGAATTTCATTATATAATTCTTTTCCGTTAATGTCACTAACATCGTTAGTAGTCAGAAAATTTTGAATTTTTTGACAACTTTTCTTGAGGTCTTCTTTTTCGGGCAGCTTGTTCATACTGTAAAAAAACCCATGTACGTTGTGGTACTTTTTCAGTTGAGCTGATTGTTCTTTAAGAAATGTAGAGATGCTGTCGACAAGGGACAAGAATACTTCTCTTCTAAACAAACCTTCTGGAGAATTTGTAACTTCATCAGAGCCTTCATATGAAAATTGATTTTTCATACTCTTGCGCCTCTTTATTGGAAAAGAAAACTCCATTTCGATTTCTTCGGCAATTTCCTTAGCAGTTATTATTGAACCAGTTAGACCCTTCTCCCTGAAAGCTTCAAGAAAATTTTCACATCTCTGGAGCAGTTTCATTGTTGATGGGATATCAGTTTCTTTAGCTTGCAAAGTTTTGCTTACCAGATTCACTTGAAATAAAAGATCATTCCAAACAATTGAACTGACCAGGAAAGAAAAGTCTTCCATGTGATTTACTAGTGATTGGGCCTCTGACGCTGTTGTTGGGTTCATTCACACTTTCTGACAATTTCATTAAATCTTGCCTGATCTCACCATACTGATACCTAACAGCTTGAATGGACTTGATTCGTGCTTCCCAGCGTGTTTCACAAATTCCATTTAAAGATAGGGATGTGACATGTTCATCGATGATATAATAACGCTTTGTCAATCCAGCAAAGAGTGTGTAAAGACGCCGGAGGACTCCAAAAACTGAGATCGACGACTGATGACTTTGTACCTTCAGAAATTACTAGGTTTAAAGTATGGCTACTACAAGGAGTAAAAGCCGCTCTAGGATAATCTTTCAACACATTATTCTGAACACCTGCGTTGACTCCAGCCATATTGGCCTCGTTGTCGTAGGCTTGACCACGACAGTCATTCATATCGAGGTTACATTCAATTCCTTCGAACAGCAACTTAATAAGAGCTTCTCCTGTAGACTCTTTAGCAACTTTGTACCCAATAAAACTTTCTTCAATCATTATATTTCAATCAATATCTCCTTGTTCAAACACATAACGAAATGTGAGCGAGATTTGGTCCTTGTTGCTTATATTCGGTGTTCTGTCCATAATAACGGAGAAGTACTAGTATTTTTTATTGTTTTGATAATTGTTTGTTTTACTTTATTGCTTAGAAGACAAATAAGCTCATTTTGAATTCTATTGAAGCAGGTTAACTTGAAGAGAACTACCACTTTGTATCTGTCCTAAATGATACATCATTACACTATCAAATTGTCCCAAAAGTTGTACTAAGCCTAGAAAGTTGCCATTGTTATTTGCGAAAAGCTTCGATGATGAACCTCGAAAAGCAATATTATGTTCTGCTAAGTACAAGGTTATTGATACAAGACGTTTTAATACCTCTTGCCATCTTTCAGTTTCGGTGTGAATTTGAGTCAACAATTCATGTTCGATGGAAATATTCCCTTTCAAGCGAAATTCCACTTCATGCAACTGCGTCATATATTTAAAATGTTCTGGGGTCATTTCATGGGAACGAAGTCCGTCTGCAATGTGCTTCCAGTCATTTATTCCTGGTTTTTGGCCAAGGTGTGATTTAGAGTTGGGATCAAAAATACGATACCAAAAGCAATATACCGAGTCATTAACGAAGGAATAAATCAACCACCGGTGCCTTACCCTTTCGCCGTTTACAGCACATTGATACTGAAAGTCATTGGAAAAATGCCTCTTTTGGTCATTCTTCGGATATTCATTATCAGTTTTAGTTAGAGGTAGCGGTCCTTTTAGAACAAGTTCATCTCTCTCCCCCTTTTTAAGGCATTCCGGCCAAGTTGAGGGATCTGCTGTAAGACATTCAAACCTGCTGCTACCATCCGCAGATACGTTTTGCAAAAGTGTGTCATTTGATGCTTGTAGAGTGATGTTAGTAGTAGTGTCAGAAGAGGATGCCACTATGATGATGTCACTGGATTCAGAAGTCTCACCCGACTATATTAATCTTATTTCTGTTGCAGGATCAATGCTTTCATATTGTGTTGTAAATAAAGTTATTTTATTTGAATTATTCACAACTTTAGAAACAACAGCTGAGGAACAAGTTGCAGGGGAAAAGTAGGTTACCATCTTTGGCACTTTTTTTTAATAATGAATGCGATACATTCGATGCTTCCTCGTTTTGCACTAATTCCCAAGTATGCCCAACAGGCGAAGAACATCAAAAAGAAACATTTTTTGTTCGGTGAATTTTTTTCCAAAATTTAGCCATTCGGGCAATACAATGAATTCAGTGTCTGCATCCACCACATTCAATGTTTCCACAAATATCTATGACGCGCCATTTCAAAGATTTTTAAAATTATTTAGCGTCAACAGATGTCGGGCTCTCTCCGGCAATTTTTTAAAATTAGTTAAATTCACCGGAATTGTATGTGTAGAATTCATACAATCGCACCTGAAGCGGCGAATTCTACACATACAATTCTGGCGAATTTAACTGATTTTAAAAAATCGCCGGAGAGAGCCCGATGTCTGTTCACATTAAATAATTTTAAAAATTCTTGAAATGGCGCATTGTAGCCATTTGTGAAAACCTTGAATGTGGTGGATGCAAATACTAAATTCACTGTAGTGCCCGAACGGCTAATTTTTGGAAAAAAATTCACTGAACAAAAAATGTTTCTTTTGATGTTCTTCACCTGTTACACATACTTGGCAATTGCCAACTCTTTTCTAGTGTGTTAAAAAAGGCAGTTTTAGGCTTATTTTCACTACACAGTAACACAGATCAGAATCAGAAAACGGAATTCCGGATTTCTTTGTCTCTACTGTATTATTAGCTCAATCACTTAAATTATGCATTTAAAAGTTTTTTTCCATTGTCGTAATCATCTACGTGGCAACGACATGGACGTAAACAATAGTTAGGCTCTACAGCCAAACTAGGGCCTTTACGCACATGAGTTACATGGGCAAATATGCTTTATTTGGTGTCCCCTACCTCTCCTAGAAGTTTGTACACGCGGTAACCGAACACACTGTATATATAAAGTTTCGAAATCCCAATATATTTAAAAATAAAAAAAAATTAAATTCGTATGTCCAGATATATATTTGGTATAGATATTTGTACATGAATTTAAATATTTATGGTTCATACGTATTCGAATAAACAATGTGTCCGTAAATAGATTGTGCACTGACACCGTACTTAGTAATTATGCTCTTTTATCTGTAAGAGATATAATTAATATCCAAGGACTTGTAAACACGTCTGTACATGTTTCAACGTATCTTCCTATCCTCGCAATTTCTCTCATACACAAACTGCGTCTGTGGGGCCGATTTATACATCTCCTGTAGGTAGAAAGGCACCATTGGCAAGCACGTTTCCAGTGTACGGTTATGGATACCATGTAGAAGTCGAAGTTACAGGTAATAATTAAAATCAGACTTCAAAATAGAACCCCAGCCATTATCAACATTGTAGATCTTCCCACCTAATCCTAATAAACATAATTCCTATAACATTAATAAGTAAATAAATAATTCTTTAATAACATAGAAGTAATGCTTATTATAATTTTGTTTAATTTTTCATAAAAATAGTTATCCGTTTGTAGATACCGTACAATTAGGCGTAAAAAATTCAAGTACTTAAAAACCAGTGTACTTATTTGCTTTTAGATTTTTGTCTGTTCAAACACATGTCCATTACAGAGAGTTTGTAAATAGCTTAGTCAATGGGTTCAATTTTATTATGGCCCAAGGATAGGATAGCAAGGTGCATTTTGCGTCGAAGAAGGTGAAAGGTATAATTAATTTATTTTTAAATTATGGTAGCCTATATGACAAAAATCTAAAAATTAAATTCGTATAAAATGTACATACTTGTAGCCATAAGTACAAGAATAATGGTGTAGGCCGGGGTCGATAACCTGCGGCTCGCGGGCCGCATAAGGCTCTTTGGTTACGTACATATGGTTCCGATGTAAAATTAAAAGTGAAAATAAAAACATCGTATTTTTATTTATAAAATATTTAAAATATTTTATTTACATAATGGTAATTTCATTCGTTTTATAGGTCTCGCAAAACTTTGTAGCATTAACGTGAGTCGATGCATGACACTAGCGAGGGTAAAAAGAGTGTGAAGAGAATGGTTGGAAGCACATGGAAGGCAGGACCGTCAAATTTTATACTTTAAAAATATACTAATTTTTTTTTTACAATTGGCGTTACATCACAACTCAAGTAGCTTAAAGTTAAGTTACAAGGCAAGGGAAATACTGCTTTTTTAATGGTAGAAGAATTTATTTCGTTTGAAAAGAAATTGATTCTCTTTGATAAAGATTCAGAGAGGATAACGTTCAGTTAACTTCTCAAACTTGTTTCGCGATGCCTTCGTTAACAAAGATTATTTCAAGATAGCAGTTTTAAACGTGAGAATCCTTTCTTCAAAGGTTTCAGAAATGATAAAGCTGCTCCAGCTTTTACGGCAAACCCTCCTGATGAGAATGTATGTTTGTTTGGATGTTTTATGGCGCAAGAGCATCTGGGCTATACTGCGCCAAACATGGTAAAATCAAAGACTGTAGTAAAAGCCAGTACTTTTTAAAAATTTAAAAACGTGCGTAGGATGAAAATGTGAAGGAAATAAAAATTTCTCCGTTTGATAAAAACAAGGCTAATTTTGAAGTACAACTGCTGGACTTGAAAAGCAAATATTGATGGAGCTCCAAATTTGAATGTCTTGGTAATAAAATAGAAGAACTGAAAAAAACAAATGCCGTCTGCTATAAAAGGTCTACAGAAGAATCAATGATTTTCAAGATTTAGAATAGTCTTCTGGACTTACACATGAACTGAAAAAAATTGTGTATGGTGTTCATTCTCAGCATCTTCAGATGTACGTATCTATATGAGCAAACTTTTTCTAACATGAATTTCGTTAAACGCAAACTGAGGAGTCGAATCACTGATACCAACTTGGAATTGCGCCCTGAAACGACTAGTTAAACAAGCTGGAAATTATGGAAATTTTTTAAGGAAATTCAAATTCATTGCTCGCACTAATTAGAACCAACGAGAGCAATTTCTTGTATGAGTTTTTCTTCATCTATTCTTAGCTCAGTACAGCCCAGGTGCTCTTGCGCCATAAAAATCCAAACAAACAAACGAACATCTTCATCTAATAAAGATACAATTAATATTGCAACTTGTTATAACATCATTTTAAATTTTCCTCATTTGTAAAAATATATTCATGGCCTTCGAATAATCTTTATATTGTAATGCGAGGCTCGTTTGGCTCTTCTGTTTTAAAAGTTTGTTGACCACTGGTCTAGACTACTTGAAAAGTTACGAAAATTACTAGATTTTGATAAAATATGCGTTTTATTCACGCCAATGAAACTAATTTTATCGGAGTAATGGACAAAAATACAGAAGTGTTTTTTATTTGCAGAAATCACATCAGAATTCGTTTCAAAAAAACACACAGAAACTAAAAAATATGTGCAATTCATCAAGAAATATTACACATAAACAAAGAAAGTATGTATGTATGCCACTATCATTTCAATTTCGAATTTTACATGTGGAAACATTGATGCATGTTGTAAAAGTTTTTGGATTTTTCTGAAAGGAAGGTCTTACTGGTTTCAACTTAATTTTCATTAAATTCAGAGAATGCAGCCCTCCTTCACAGGACTCAGCATGAAGATGAGCTTTGCAACCTTAAATTATTTTAAGGAGTGTAAATACAGCCGAATCTCTACAGAATTCAATCATTGCTTCTTAAATCGACCAATCATTCAATAATTATATTTATTTACAAAAAACATAACTTATAAATGTGACAAATGGATAATTATAATTGAATATTCATACGTACCCTTTTCTTTCGGAAGGTACATAACCAACGTAAAGGTTTTCTGCCAAATTCAAAGATTTCAAAATTCCTTGGCTTCTTCCAGAAACGTCCCTCTGTCCTTCAAGAGTGAGAAGGCCTTCTCTAAGATAACGTTTTGCCACGAGTCTGTGGAACTTTCCCATATGCAGCTTTTCCGGCGATCTCAATATCACAGGACCGCTACCTAGGTTATACCTAAAGAAATGCATGCAGCCTTTTTAATTAATGGTAATAATATTAACAGTTTCGTTAATTTATAATACGTTGCATGGTTACATATATAGAGACAATCGACATTGAGTCATATATATATATTGAATATTTTGACTTTTAGTACAAGAGATATTTTGATTCTAATTTCTAGAAATAAGAAAGCCATTAGAAATAGAAAGAAATAAGAAAGTCATTAGAAATAGAAAGAAATAAGAAAGTCATTAGAAATAGAAAGAAATAAGAAAACCATTTGAGTTTTAAGGCACAAGGACAATACTGTTCACGCTGAGCTGATCGCTAGTTTTCCTAAGAATTCTAACCTCTTGAAGCTTAGTTGGTTGTAGTTTTATGGCGCAAGGACAGCAATGGCCATTCTGCGCCAATCAAGGTGAGATCATACATACGGTATAAACCGTAAGGCCTAGGGGACGAACCCCTGGATTACGGTGAGTTTTCATTCGGTAAGCATTTTTTTTTAACTCATGGCTGGGGTCGAATCTGGGATAACCGCGCCCTGGGCGAACGCGTTACCACTGCACCACCACAGGGCCGGAGAAGAAAGCGTGACTTATACTAAGATTATGGGTCCAGAAGTGTGACACCAAAAATAGGAAGGGAAGTCATTTTTTTTATTCAGAAGCCGGTTTCGTTTATGCAGATTCAGTGTTCTATCATTCAACGCTTTCCAAAATGGACAAACTTATTAATTTTGTTTAGATAAATATTATAATAGTCAATAATATAATAAACATCGATAATTATCGATGACTATTTACTCTTTTAGATGCTTCGTTAGAGAAATTTACAATTAGCATGATGGAAATCTGGAATGGAATAATTTGGGCCCCCTTCATAATTAGTTATCGGAAAGGCGTTTACGATCAGCTAAATTCAAGATCGCACCTGCTTAAATTCAATTACAAAAAGAGAATCTTACGCAATCAGTAATAATGCCATTACCTTCACAACCTTGCTTCGTTACTAATTCATATCTTTTCGATCTTACAGATAACTTGGAATTATCTGTACGGTTTCGATCTTTTGAAGTCAGACTTTTGGAGATTATTACATAATGATATTATTATTGATTGTGTAAGGTCTGCTTAAACATGACTACTGTTGATTAAGAAAAACAGGAGGAAGGATAGGTGGGAATGGTTAACTGCACTTATTTCAGAGATTGACATGTTTCTTTAGGAAAATACGCAACAGACTGTAAAACCTATTAATTTAGATAAATTAGGGATATAGGCAACAGTAAAAGTATATACTTAGTTTGGAATATCATGGGCATGAAGCAGCACAGGCGTATGCAGGAAGTTGATAAGGGAGGGTTGCTCCATATATTCATATATAAATATAGATACAAAATTTCATCTCAAGAGGGCGTTAGAACCCTCATCAATCTCTCCTGCGTACGCCAGTGTGAAAAAACAGAATACCTTAAGGGGCGAAAGGAGTTACCTAAATTCTACAAAGCTGTCTTTCAAGGCTAAGGAAATGAAATCTCCTGCGCCAGTATCAGTTTGCCCATTATAAAGCAAAATACCATCTTTCGAAAATGGCTTGAACTCCAGTTCTAGAGAAAGGCGGGTGTAGGCTTGTAAACGAGGAAGTTCCAAATAGGATTGCCCATAAAAAGATGGAATTTCTACGGAAGGTCCTGCAAAAGAGAAAACATTGAAAATCGGGCATTACTCCGATAAGGCGCAGAGTACAAAAGGCGCTTTGTTTACCCTTTGAATATTTTGTTATTGAATTATATTGAAAAGAATTTTCCTTTAAGCAGAAAGCACTCAAAAAATATCAAAGTTTTTTTTATGAAAAAAATATGAAAGGAAAGTTTTTTTTTTCATTTCCAATATTTTATTTTATTTGATTTCGGTCATTTCTTAGATATTCCGGTTTTCAATATGTCTTAAAGATGATTGCTTGAAAATACGAACACAGCCTCATGAATATTTCAATACTTTCCATAAGAGAGACTGTTAAAATGTAGTTGTGTAACGTCTTTAATACAGAAATATTTCCGTTGTCGAGCCCTATGATAGAGTAGCGGTAACGTGCTCATTTGTTGTGTTGTGAAATTGGGTTCGATTCTAATTATACAATAGAATGCGGGCGGTTTTCCTTCTCTTCTTCCTGGGTTCGGATCCTAGGGCCACAGAGGTTCGGATTCCTCGCAAAACTAGGCCTGGAGCAGAATCACCTGAGCTGCCTTTCCGTTGTAAAACACGAATTTTAGTGATTGTCTTTTTCTTTGTGTTTTTACTGATCAAGGACTACAGTAGCCATGCTCCGCCGGGAGCTACTGTTTTCCGAGGAATCCGAACCTCTGGACCTACAATTTTCCGAGGAATCCGAGCCTGTAGACTTACAATTTTCCGAGGAATTCTAACTTGTAGACATACAATTTTCCGAGGAATTCGAACCTCTTAAGGCCGAGGGAACCAAACCCCGGACTACAGTGAGTAGTGCGATTTAGTGATTGTATAAATATATATAGGGTCAAAACGTATACGCAACACTTCAAAGAATATTAAAGGGGAAAAAAAACTATAGTTACCACAGCAAAAGAAATTAAATTGCTTTGGTGTTTGAAGAAGTTTGACACCACTCACGCAATGGCGATTGAATGAATATCATTTTTTACGTGAATTTTTTTGGTATAAGCTTTGTCACTTTAATTTCCCTAGTGTGTTGGTCGCCGTTCCCACATTGACTTGAAATATAATTATTTTTATACAAAATGAATGCACATGGAAAAAGTTGTATGCAGATAAAATTAAACATCCACTCTGCTGGAAAAAAAAAGTCACACTCCAGGGAATATGGTCTATCGCTATGAATATAACGGTCACACGATCAATATATCAACTGTCATACGGTTAAAACGTTAACTGTCGTACAGTTAAAACGTCAACGGTTACACAGTTAATACGCCGACAGTTACACAGTTAATACGTCAACGGTCAGACGATTAATACATAGTAAATCCTCCTCCTCTGGCAGCGGTACAAGCCGACATGCGATACAGAATGGAGTCAAATAAGTTCAATTTGGCTCTATGTTGGATGCTGCCAGATATTTTATAATTCTCAGTCTATAGTAAGTTAGCGGAAAGTTGACCGATGGTACTGTTAGAATTCCCGGGAGCTGACGTCACAAACGGGCTAGTTTATTACAGCAGAGGGGAGGACGTCATTTCAGAACTGGTTTTTGGCGCAGACAAACGTTCGGTAAGAATCATTTCTGAAATGATGTTCTCCTTTCTGCTGTACTGAACTAGGCCGTTTGTGACGCCAGCTCTCGTGAATTCTAACGGTAGCATCGGTCAACTTTCCGCGAACGAATTATAGTTTGGTGATATTTCGTTGTCGGTGCTACTACCTTTCAAAAACATGCGCAATTGCCGAAAGCTTTGGTAACTTCTTTGTTTATGAGAAGGTATGAAATTCAATTCCAGAGGTATTGTTGAAAGTGTCCGGCCATGTGAGGTCTGGCATTATCATACTACTGAATAAGCTGTGGACGGCGTGATAAAATAAACAATATGCAATTGTGGTTTCGGAATATGTTTAACGCACAAGTGTGCTCCCAACTCACGTTGTAGTAAAACTAGTAGAGTTTATCTGTCATAAGAGGTAATTTTTCTGACTAACACGAAATGTCATATCCGTGTTCTGCCCAACCATTGTAGTTGGAATAGAGGGTTGACCATGTTTCCTCTATACACGGATACAGTGATAATCTACTTCAAGTGGTAAGCAGCATAATCTAACGACATGACTCCAATGTTATTTGCGTTTTACAGCGCAAGTGTATGCATAGGTGTCATGCTGAGCTAGGACTTAAAGTTTTCGAGGAGTCTGAACCTCGTAAGGCTTAGGAAACCAACCCCGGACTTCCACGAGCAGTTAGTCGGTAAGCATATTTTTATATCACGGTTGGGAGTCGAACCCGGGGTAAACGCACGCTAAGCGAAAGAGTTACCATTGCATCACTCAGGGCCTTGACCTCAATGGAACACAGTTCAAGATTTATAGGTTTGACACCACTCCAGAAGATGTCGCTCCGACCAAGATGTGGAATCCAAATGCGCATCACCATTACGGGAATAGTAATGCGCATTCGGTTTTCATCAACCACATTTGGATTTTCTGAAGCCTATAACACGCCCCCTTTCAAATTCGTTCAGTTGCTCATATTGTCAATGGGTGCGTTATTGAGGTATTCTCACAGATTATTTATTATAACGAAAGTATAAGTACAAAGCCAGTCAGATTTGTCTGCTCGTGAAAACGGCGCTCTGTATTTGCTCTAGAAGACACGCCCTTTTCATGCGCCCTGTAATGTCCTGGTGTGCTTATTGGCTATCGAGGTTTAAGCATTCGCAGTATCTAGTCGAAAGGGTTTTGCGTATCGTGGCTCTCGTTTTACTTTTCACGAATGATCTGCATTTTTCTCCAACAAGAAACTGTATAAATAAGAGATGAGAAATGAAGAATGAGTGAGGGTACATAAAAATACGGAACAAAAGAATGAAGCCAAAGAAGTTAGATACATAAAAAAATAATAAAAAGTATGAAAAGAAAATAGGAATTTTTGGAGATTCCTTTGAATTTATGTTTATATTTAGTAAGCGCAAACAGGAGGTATTTAAAGCTTAAAACTCTAATACATAATATTCCAGGTGAATCTTCAGGAATTTAGAGTTTAGATCCATGCTTATAAAGTAGCAGCGAATCCCACTTTTGCAGCAAAAGTTGAGGCAGAAGGGAAAAAAAAACCCCTCAAAGGCAGGGCGTTGAAGCAATAATGGATTAACATGACATAAGCCTTCACAGTACGCCCTTATCCGTAAGCTTAAGAAGACTTTGTTCAAAATAGTTTAGCTTTTTGTGGAATCTTACGGAGCTAGGAAAATCCTTAACCCTATTTATATGCAAATCGCGTAATAATCCCTTTCACCCTATACCTCGTTCCCATTTTTTATACTCTCCAGTGCTGTGGAGGTTCTCTCTCCATTGTTTGTTTAAACCAATTCTAGATAAGTATGTGTTGGTTATAATCTTTTGACAGAGTTATGACTTGCTCAGACGATGGCAAATTTAATTGGGATTGATTAATTTAATGATATTAATTGCTGCTTAATTGGAAATTGAGACTTGGATATTATGAAAATGACAAGGAGCTTTTAAATTAATTTTAAAAAGGGCGAATGAGGAAATTAACCATGAATAATAAGTCTGATTCTACTTTTGTACGGTTCATATTAGAATTCATTCTTGTGGATAACACATGACCATGAATTATGGATGAGCATATAAGTGTTTTGTATATGCATAGTGGAGGAATTAGCCATCATTTCACCACGCTGGCTAGACGGGTTGGTGAATTAGCCCTCCCCTTCATGGAGCATGGAGAGGTGCATGCTTGGAATAACTAGGAGAGATCGAAAAAGAAACACTTGGGTGAGAGAGCAAACTAGAGTAGAGGACATCATTGTTAAAGTAAAAGGGCTGAAATGGCGATGGGCTGGGCATATTGCAAGAAGAACTGATCAACGATGGACAACAGAAATTCTGAACTGGATTCCAAGAGACCACCGAAGACCTAGAAAACGTCCTCAAACTAGATGGGTGGATGAAATAAGAAAACAGGTTGGGGTGACGTGGAAACGAATGGCCCAGGATAGACTTGTGTGGAAAGCATTTGGAGAGACCTTCATCCAGCAGTGGATAGATAATGGTTGAATATGATGATGATATAGGTGTTTTACTTTCGATGTTCCATGTTTACACAACCGATGGATTGATTGATTGTTTGGCTTTTTTATGGCGCAAGAGCATCTGGGCTATACTGCGCCAACACACAACCGATGGAGAATGGCTTTGAGCCTATCGATGTTTTTACTGTAATATCGATTTTTTTTTCCAATAAAGTAAAATATTCGTAATTTAACCTTAGGTTGTGAAAATTTAAAATCATACATATAATAAAACCATACAGAACCGCTAATTCATGATCGCTTATGTTTAATCTAAGGTAGCGGTTCTCAACCTGGGGGGGGTCATGAACTAGTTTCTTGGGGGTCGCCGAAACTATTTTTAGTTGCAATTATTTTTATAAGGAGTTTCACAATAAATGTTTCAAACGCCTTTATGTTTCAACATAGCCACATTGAAATATTCTAATAATGTAACATATTAACTTTATATTTATAATGTATAGTAATACATATAATTAATATAACAATATTATTAATATATTATTATTTATATTTAATGTGTTTTTTACTCTGTTAAAAATGCTTTTATTATGAAAATGTGGCAGCGGCGAGGTGTGTGTATGCAGAGTGGGGTAGTAAATGATTTAGTTACTATAAAAGAAGGTCGCAGATCACTTGGCTATTGTAAAAGGGGGGTCGCGACTTGAAGGTGGTTGGGAAACGCAGGCGTAAGGTTTGACTACTTGGGAATCAGTAAGCCTATGTACTAAGTAGCTCATGTATGTAAATAAATAGGTTGGAGACCAGTGGACGCATGCGAGATAACTTCTTATCTTATCCGATATTCTATTCTTATCAGAAATAATACATGTGATCGAACAGTACGTATTAGTACATTGTGAAATAATAAACTCTGTCCGTGGATCCTTCCCGATTAAAATCCCACGTTAAAAATCGAATAATATTGAAAGATGTACATATAATATCAACAAAAAATATTTATTAACACTATTTACATTAAATAGACCCTACACAATTAATGGTAATGTTTCTATTTTATTAAAATACAATAATTTTATTCTTCATTTATTAAATCTTTAAACAATTCGCTAACCTTTATCCACGTCTTATCATTTCACTATACACTTAATTGTTAACAATCAAGTTATTAAAAGCATAATCCATAATTTCAAGATGTCTGTGAGAGTGTAAGTAAAATATATTGGATTTACAGGGCTTTGCATGTTTCTCCATCAACGTATTTCCATCCTTCTCATTGTAATACATCCAATTTTAATCAACATTGCCGACCTCTTTTCACCATACTAAATCGTTTCATCTATGTGGGCCCCGAGGGGTCCCACAAGCTTCCTAACGATCTTCATATTCTGTCTGTTCGCGAAAAATTGTCCACCAGTCCCGTTAGAATTCAAGGGAGCTGAAGTAACAGACGGCTTGTTCCATTGTAGTAGCGCGGGGAACCAGTTATCCAACACACCCTTCCCTCTACCTCAATGGAACAACCCGTCTGTTACTTCAGCTTCCTTAAATTCTAACGGCACTGGTAGACAATTTTCTGAGAACGGACAATAGCTCTTCACCATGATGAATCAGACTCTTCATCCTCCTCCAAATGCTGAGACTCAAAGCCCAAAACTCAACCAGAATGCATATTTTCCTTTTCTCCGTCTCGTTATTTTGTATGCAGAGATAATTTGGAAAGGTTGTCCGATCGAGCGGAACTATATTTTCAGAAAAGGTGTGGCGAAGCCATAGTGATGTAGCACTGATCTTACCCTTCTCGTTATGAAGTACGATGGGCGATATGATACATGGCGGAGTTCCATGAATCGAGAAAAAGCAGGGCAAAACCTGATGAGGTTTGTTGAAGAGGGAGCCGGAACCGGTGAACGAGGAGGATGCAAATAAACGGCAAAGAACCACCAGTCCGAATACGCAAGATACCAAGGCACATAGCGGCAAGAACAAGCGGACAGAAAGGCACCGAAGAACCGGCGAAGGACATCAGAGCCGAAACAGCAGAGGCACCATAGACGGCGAGGACGAACACGAGACGGAAGAGATGAGTAGAAGCAGCCACGGATCCTGAAGAGAGAAGACACTGCCGAGTAGTCTGATACATTCTTTGGAAACTGACACACGGCCATTGAAAGAGAAAGCGTTGAGGGAGAAAGTGGCGAAGAAGGGAGGTGGGTCAGAAAAAGGCAATTAACCCGATTAAATCCGATCCGTCGATGCAACGAAAAACCAGGGGCAGTAACCAGAGCAATAACCTTGGAGTCGAGACAAGGAAGGGGGGAAAAAAAGGAAAAGGAAGAGCAATGTGCCGAGCGTCCGCTCCCTCCATAAACCAGAGCCGGAATCGGAATTTTATTGGAATCTCTTGAAAATATTTTTGACAACGTAATAATTAAGCTATTGATTTATAAAAGTGATCTTCTCTCTCTCTGTCTTAATTTTTATTCCTTACATTAAGACCTCTGATTGGTTAGAAATTAGCTATGACATTATGCCAACATTCAATCGGCAAAAAGGCGGGAAAATGCGCCCTAATTGCTTCTTTTTCCTGAGAAAAACGAATGCCTATTCCCACAAGGGATATCAGCAGATATTTGAAAATGAAAGAAACTACAAAAGTTTCTTCCATTTGCTGTGGTTCTTTTAAGACCAAAGTTTTACAAAAGATTTCGGCAAACGCTTTCATGCAACAGAGGAGCCCTGCTTGATTTCTAATTGATTTTAGTAGGGGGAGAACACAATAGTCTACGAATTTCTTTTCGATGACTGTATCCTGCCTCTATCCTGCATTTACTCAGTAAAATTAGAAACTTTGTACTTTTAGCAATAAAGTTAGAGATACCAATTAGCGTGATCTCACGGGCCTTAAGACCGCGTCCACACATGCAACAGAACACCGTATCGTAACACCGTCGCGTATAAAGTCTGGACCGCACTCCGTGACAGAACACCGTAACATTTCCGCGTCCCACCAGTTGCCGGTTTTTCCCCGTCGCTTCGAAGGAATGTCATGGGGCAATGTTTCACCTTATGTTCATGTATTTGGACCGCTTTGCGAACAACAGCTTTTTGTTGGTGTGGACTGGATATCGGCGTGAACTCATAGGGCGTAGTGATGTTACGCACCAATGATACGCGGTGATGTGCGCCCCGTCACATCATCGCGTAACACCGGATGCTACGCGTTCTGTTGCATGTCTGTACGCTGCCGCCGGTGGTCAGATAGACTGCTATATAGTGTATTAAACGTAAAAGAATACATTTGCAAAATTTAGTTCATTTGGCTAGCAAAAAATAAATGAGTGATCAAAAATTTTAGGAAATTATTCATCATACTTCATGTATTTACCACATTACGTTTATTCTCATAATCGACGTTACGTTTACTCTCATATTCAACGTTACGTTTATTCTCATAATCCACATTACATTTACTCTTAAAAATCAGTCTGAGGTATTAGAAAATGCATTGGGTGACATTCGTGAGAACCTATGATGCTTGTGTGATTAAATCAAACAACAATGTCAATCAATCAACGTTTATTGGCGTAGTGATACCAACGCCGATGGTATGGCGTGATTAGATGGTGAAACGTTCGAAAGAAAATAAATATTTCTGCCTTCGGTGGGACCTGAACCCACGACCTTCCACTTGCCGGGCGGAGGCTCTACCCACTGAGCTACGAAGGACAATATATAATCTCTTTACGAACGTATATATATTGTTGCCAGTTATTTCGCAGAATGGTGTAGTACATGGACTACTATTTAAACCAAATTGCAAAGAGACTGGTATTAAATTGGCTGGGAGCACGTGCCACTACGAGCACGGCCTTCATAAATTTCTAACAAATCATTTAGACCGCTATCAGTTACTTTCCTTGTCAGTTGACACCTGCCGAGGACTCGACTGCGCTGGGCCAACACTTCCGGAAGCACACCCGCTCTGAGCGCACATGATAGTGTTATTGTGATATTTAGACTAGGTGAGTATTCGGCAGGTGTAAACTGGGCATTCTGATGGATAGTGTGATACGTCTGATAGTGAATTCATAGTCTCACTTTAGACTATACACAAGAAATGGGTGATTATAGTGGGAATACTCTTTTTAAAGAATTGGTCCACTCCATTGGACTTATATTTAAAAATATACTAGGGTTAAAAGAAGATCAAATCGGAGGTTGCAAATGTTCGAAAATTGAAGTGTATAACTGCTGCTTGCATTTTGATTTCTTTCAAATATACTTAGAAATTCGGACATTTCTTTGAAGAAAGTTATCAGTCAAATGGCCACGCCCCTAAATTAAATTAATTTTATTTTCGACAGAAAATGATAAAAAAAAAAAGAGAGATTTTTTAGCCAAATTGAACAATGTACCTGCTGTCGTAGGCGTCGACTGAGTTGGTCTCGTTGTGAGTTGGTAAGTCTCAGGTGGACTGACGAAAACATCCCTTGTGGATTTGGTTTCTAAATATTCAAGGATAACAGGAGTCCTTTGCACAGTAGATCGTCTTATAGGACCTGGCGTTGGGCTCAGTTGAAGCACTATGTAGAAAAATAAGAAAAATTATACAATTTTGTAACTGCGTGAACTAAGACATCACTTCGCTTGAAAGAGGGAAGAGTAGTTTTCGAAACTTTGCGGATTCTTTTCTTACACGTTGGAACAGTGGTGAAATTTTACTAGTTATACATTAATTATATGAAAGGAACCAACGCTTAAATAATAGCTAACGGGACCATAGAAATATGTGTGTTTATGTTTGGGCATGTGAGTCGAACTCGGATTAACGGCATTTTAGGTGAAGGCGTTACCATTTCCTTACTGAAAGGCTAATTATGAAGTTAAGGTGAACTTCAGACCAACGATTCCCATTACTTCGATATCACGTAAGTATTGGGATATTTATATTTGTGTCTGCAAGCTTTATGGAGCAAGGACAGCGAGGATTATGTGACGCCGAGACTTACAGTTTTTTGAGGAATCCAAACCTCTTATATCCTAATGAGCTAACCCCCGGACTACAGTGATAGTTAATCGGTAAGCGTTCTTTTTTCCAACCATTTGGAGTTGAAACTGGGATAACGGCTTGCTAAGCAAAAGCGTTACCACTGCACTCCCGCAAGGCAATTTATATTTGTGAAGCGTACGATGAACGAACGAAATGATCATGAAACTCATTATTTTTAATATGTGAATAAAAATGATAACTCATTTAGTTAAGAATACAATTGCTTTCATGCCAATGCCCATTTTATGAATGGAAATGATAATTTCTATTTTTATTTCTCGTGAAATATTTATGGAAATGATCATTTCCACTTTTATTTCTCGTGAAATATTAAATTATCAGTTCTATTAATATTTCCATTTTCATTCCGTGTGAATGGAAATGATCATTTAAATTCTTATTCCATAAAATGTTAATGATAATTTACATTCTTACTACGTAAAGTATTAAAGATCATTTATATTCTTTTTCCGTAAAATGTTAATGGTAATTTATATTCTTATTCCGTAAAATGTTTATGATAATTCACATTCTCCTTCCTTTAATATTTTCATTCTACAATTTCAAGTACCCTTCTTATTCCCATTTTCATTCTCAATTCCTTTTTTTTTATTCCCAGTTCCCTTCTCATTCCCAGTTCCTTTCTTTTCAACTCTTTAACAATTTCATGAATGGAGATTACCATATCCATTGGGTGAACGAGTGAATGACTCTAAAGAGTGAGCCCAAAGAGTACATTCGTTTAAAAGAACGAGAACGGAAGTACACATTCACCAAAGTGAACGATTTTTCCCACCGCTATATCAGAATTATGTACTTGTTTTTCTGTTCTCAAGCAAGATTTGTTCTTTGTGTTAAGGAAAGTTTCTGCAAAGTTCACTTACAGTTACCACCACCACCACGACCACCTCTTTTGCACGGTCCTTCTTCGGTCACTTCAATTGGCTTTTGGTATCTGCAGGCAAACAGACGCAGCTGACATTCTGATCCGTAAGTGTTTCCATCAGTTCCGCAAACAGCTTCATCAGCTTTAGAGTAGGAAGTCGAGGAACATTGGAAGTCGCAAACACACTGAGCATTAGTCAACGATGTTTCTCCTTCCTGGAGCTTTTCTCTGCAGCTAGCTCCGTGCAAGCACTCTAGGTCGGAGCATGAACCAGAAATAGCTCGCGCAATAGACGCTAGAAATTAGACATTTAATTAAAAAAAGTTTAAATCTAATCTATCTATAGAAAATTCCGGATATTTATATATACAAGACTTTCAATATTAAAATATCAAATAATTTAGTATATTTTTAGGATTTAATGCTCATAAATTGCGAATACCGCTTCAATATTTCTATAGCCTGTATAAAAATCAACTAATACAAGGTGTTCTGCTATTAATGTCTCACCACTCAGAATATTCTTCCGCTAGTTTATATGTTTAAATTAATTGGTGAAATATTGTACACTTTATTTTATGTTTCCTTTTAGTTTTTTTTAGTGCTGTATTGTTCGTTTTTCAGAAATTAGTCGGTTGGCTCCATGTATATACTGCAAGTAGTCCTGGTTATCCAGTGTTTGGAGCTGTGTATAGACAACTATAAAACCGCATCGTTTTAAAATCTTTGGCTTTTACATAGTGACATTACTTAAAACTCCACTTTTTATACAATATTTTGTGAGTGCGTTCTACTAGGGTAATCCTGCACCGGGACCTAAAGTTTTCTGAGGAATCTAAATCTCTTAAGGCATAGGGAACAAACCTTCGGACTACGGTGAGCAGTTAGTCGGAAAGCGTTTCTTTTGGCGGAGTTCGGGATGGCTACACTCCAGGCGAAAGCGTTGCCACTGCAGGATTCTTTTTATATAACTGCGCGTAAGTTTCCTTAATTACAATTAATACAACCATGTTACATATCGACAGCCATGGGCGCTCCGAGGAGGGTGCAAGGTGTGCACTTGCATCCTCTTGGCTTATGAAAAAAGGGGGTAAAAAGGACTGCATCCATAAGAAACTATAGTTAAAAAACATTATTCAATCGGAATTTTTCCTGGATGCTCTTGTATATAATTCTGTAGGCACCCATGTCGACAACAATAATATTCTTACCTAATAAGTGGCTGTGCAAGCAAATAGTAGTAGTAACAGTGTTCATGTAAGTCCATGATCTATAAAACCAGGAGAAGGGAGAGTGCGAAACAGTAATAAAACGTACAGTGGAACCTAGTAAAGTGACGACCTGAATGAGGCGACCACTTTTTATAGGAGAGAACTTGTAGGGACTTAGTTGTGCTAATATCGAAGATTCTCGTATATAGTGATAATCTGTCTATGGTGAGCATAGTAGTCCAGTTCTAAAGGTGGTCATTTTAGGCAGGTTTTACTGTATACTCAAGAATGAAGACAAAATCGTAGACTTTGTATTTTAAATCCCGTCCTTCTGCTATGATACTTCCATGGTGATGCCCACAGCCAAGAAGCTAGCTAAATTGCCTCCGATTCCTGTAAGACTGATTCTGAGCGGTTCTGAAATTTGACTACAGGTGCTATCCTGTATAATAGATAGGCCGGTCCTGGAGCAAAAGACATGGAAAATAACCATGCAGGTTGTCTATTGCAATATTGTGTTTTTCGACTCAAGGAAAGCGAAGTCTATGTGCCGGAATCTTAACTTCTATTACCAAAGGGAACAAAATTCGGACTATGGTAGTTAAAAAACAAGCAAGCAAGCGTTATGCTATTGAGAATCGAACCCCGGTTAATGACATGGTAGACGGATTTGTTACCACTGTGCAACTGTACGGAAGTGGCCTTACATTTTCCCCAAAGAATCCGAACCACTTAAGAGCTGGGGAATCATCGCTCAGACTACAGTAAGCATTTTTTCTTCGTTTTGGTGCTGTTGCGAGTCGCACCAGAATCTACGGTTCTATTTTCAACGAAAGATGTTGTTCGGATAGTTTTAAATATTTTGCTTTCATTTCAATGAAATGACATCTTATGAAGTGACCGCGGCCAATGCAGACGTGGTCAACGAGGAATATGATCAATGAGACACGTGGTTAATCAAGATTCCACAAATATAACACCCCATGCCTTTGAATACCTTTACACTCATCGCATCTCGAGTGCGATGCAACCCCCAAAAGTTAATTTTTTCCAAGAAAATACTTTGCATGTAACGATTAATTAATGGAAAATAGAGGAAAAGAAATTATTAAATTAAACTCCAGAAAAATTATATATCCAATTTGCAATTTTTCTGTGATTAATTACAGGTAATTAATTTACTGAAAGTAATTGGCATTTGAACTTGTCACAAAATCAAATCTCATTCGAATTTACGTATGTTAGACAGAATATGTACAGCGTATATATTCTGTCTAACGTAAGTAATATAGCGCATATATTCTGTCTAACGTATGTAATATAGCGCATATATTATAGTTATATAGCGTATATATTATAGTTATATAGCGTATATATTATAGTTATATAGCGTATATATTATAGTTATATAGCGCATATTAAAGTTATATAGCGCATATATTATAGTTATATAACGTATATATTATAGTTATATATTATATAACGTTATTATAATTTTTAATATTGACTTTTTTAAATACTTTAACTTTTTTCGAATTCCGCTGACTATACAATGAAACTTCGATTTTATGTTCCCGCACAATGTATATTTCCTTTTTTGAATGCCTTTTTCTCGAAGTTCTAAGTATAAAATAATTAAGTAAATGGAATGGCATTCTCACTTCATGAGTTTCCTCATGTATCGTGTACTCTGCGTGACAGACAACCCCCCCCCATGAAAAAAAACCCAAATTCGGGCTTTTGTTATATTTTCAGCATTTTTTGCACTAGATCAATATTTATAATAGGGTTTAAGAATTCCAGTCAAAAGTGCATGAAGAACAAATTTCTTTTTTCGACCATGAAGGGCTTTCCAGTGCAGGGTAAACAAATGTTTTATGAAACTAATTAAAAGATACCACAACGAGTATATTAATTTTAAATTAATATTTTTTACCGGAAGTCATTCTCTTTCCAACTCTAAAAAATTTCCAGATTGTGGCCGGAATATTTGCTAATTTAAAATTTTGAAGCAGCGAACATTTTAATAAAAAAGTAATTTCGTTTCTCTGCGTATCACTCCAGTTCAACGAAGAAAAAAAAAAGAATGAAATAGAAACGGGGGACTTTTTAAAATGGTTTGTTAATTTTGAACTCACCGAGTTAATAAAATAAACGGACGTCATTATCTTAGTACTAAAATTATTCTACACATTAACGTTTTGTTTCGTGGGGAAATTAAATGAGAGGAATTGGCTAAAAAGATTGTTTTATACTCTGTAAGTTCAATTGTCGAAATATTTTATTGACATCTCCGGTTAATATCAAAAATTTAACATTCAAAACCGAACTCGCTTCGGTTTTTACGTTTATAATATATTATATGAGGGCACCGGGCCCCATGGATTCCCATACGAGTACTTTCAGTGGGAGCGGAGAAATATTATTACTTTCTTCTCAAAGCTGTCGAGAATTTTAGTGAATGTACAAGATACTAAAATGCTACAAAAATAATTGATACTGCTTGACAATTAGTAATGAGCTAAAAAGTACCTTATTTTAAAATGTGCTTGTAAAACGTTTGAAAGTAAATGCACAGCAAGTTAGGACAATTCAAATTTTTAAACGACTAGGAGGACGGCTCGATCCCCCTCTGCCCCCATACGGGCCCCCCTTATCATTCTAGGCCCTTAGACATCTCCCCCCCATTACAGTAATGCATTAATTTGCAAAATTCTATGGTTCCACCCTGGATTAATGTATCTTTGAAAAAAATTAATGGCACCATGGTTATTGCGCTAACTTCCTTACTACCCTTATATTCATATGCACATGCATGCAGAGTATATACATGTGGATATACTTACCGTCAGTACAGCCTTCAGAACCTAAAACGGTGTTTGGCAAAATGCAGGTATCGCACTTCATACCCTTTATTCCTTGTCTGCACACGCATCGACCAGTCATCTGTTCGCAGTCGTCTCTCACGGATCCATACTGATTACAATTGCAAGCTGAAAGTCAACATCGAAAACTGATATTGATGCACTCGATATTCATGCTATGATAGCATGAATATCAAAGCCATCATATTAAGAAATATTACCCTTGATATCATAAAAATACTACGATTAATTATTGCGTATGAGCAACTTTCAGACATTTTAAGAGGCATCCATTATTGGCAATAAAAAAAAAAGGACACACACACAGTGGCGCAGCTAGATATTTTGCCGCCCGGGGCGAGTGACTGTCATTGCCGTAATTGTGGCGCC
>QLNU02014176.1:45481251-45499733 GCA_006491805.2 Dysdera silvatica | reverse complement strand
TTAATTACCTTGAGATCATGAACTGAGCTCCTGTTAGACACAGAAGTGGTGAATCTCCAAAACATGAGCTTTAGTAAGAGAAAGTTAAAATGCTTTTTATATCTACATTGTTTAAACAGAATTCATTTTCGAAGTTTCTTTTCCCAGCGCATATGAACAAAGTGGGCTCTTTAGGAGACGTTTGTCCAGCTGACAATTTTACGACTAACGTTTTGGTTTGTTTGTGAAGCCTTCTTCAGAGGATTGTGAAAAGTGAAGAGCAAAAGCGTGTTCAAATACATAGTGTGATGAAGACTTACGAAAGCAAATCGAAACACTAAACAAATAGAAAGTTTTGGCCCAACAGACCTTTCAGAAACATGCTTAGATGAAACATGCTTACATGAATGGTATAGAAACCATTGATGATGAAACCGATATACTTCACTAGCTAATAGTATCTTAATTAGGGCTATATGTAAATCATCGGAAGGAAATTTATCTAGTGAGATGCGAGTATGAAAATTAATTTCCAGCAATATTTCAGCTTTCAGGATTAGGCAAAATGAAAGGGCGGAGATGGAACATTTGATATGTTCACAAATGGATTTTCCATTTCCAAAACTTTTCTACTTAGGCTTCAGGCGTTTCGCAAGGTTCGAAATTTGATTTTTCACGAACGGTCCTTAATTTATGTCATCAATTAACGAACATTCACCGCTAATTGGACTTAAACCACGGGCTTGATATAAAGTTAAGCTTCCGACATAATTAAGGAAATAATGACGTATCATTACGGGCTAATTATTAGATAGTAAGCCGCCTAAATCTCTGAAGTAAATTTACCATATCTAAACGAGCTTAATTGGGCAACATATTCTTCGAGAATTTTCAGTATAGCCGTAACAAATTTATTCGACATAATGGACTGTTTTTAGTTTAAAACATTAAAAAATTTTGATTTTGAAATCAGAAAAGCTTTAAGAAAAAACAACTTAAGGCGAATGTGAATAAGCCTCTTAAAATTTTTAGCTTAGTAAAATCACGTATATAAAATAAAAATGTATGATAGAGCTTATATTCTGAAAGTAGAGGATTTCTAAAACTACCATTATTAAGCAATTTAGAAAATGTAGTCTTATATACATGATTTTTGTTTTCGAACTGATGTCGTCGAAATGGGTGACCTCGGCGAATTTCTATAACGCTCGTGTTATAAAGGTTTCTAGAACTAACGTGTACATATATTATATCATCATTATATTCAATTATTATTTATTTACTATTAGAGGTTAGTATCCGCGGTTTTACAAATATATCCTTCTTTCTAGAAAAATGAGTTTCATTTGGAAAGTTCAGCCTTTCATGTAAATGAACAGGGAAAAAGTATTTGCTATTTGAAATATACTGCAGTTTTATGAACAAAAATGTTCATGTCCCAAACGTCTTGATATGTCAATGGTAAGACATCCACTGTACTGAGTAAAACTTTTTCAATTAGTAAAGATATTTGTTAACCTTTCAAGACGTCTACGAAAATATTATAATTCGTTAAAACTTAAAACGAGAAAAGCCTGTAATTTTGGTAGATTTCTTCACACATCGTTTTATTGACAATACTAAAGAAAGATTCATAAACAGATACTTTTGGGCTCTCAAGAAAAAAGCAACCACATCGTAATTTCAAAACTTAAAATGGTGCAGCGAAGAGAACGCTTTAAATTTGTTATTTTTGGCATAAAACACTTGTTTGCTCAGTGCTTTCATCAAAATCCAAGAAAGCGACTGTAACAACATGCGGTGAAACTTGACGGAGCTTATCCCTTGGCGAGGTTTGCCAAATTTCCATTATGGCTGACGCCTGTGAGGTTTCTGCCATGTTGAAAAGTTGGATTCTTTGCGTTTGTTGAACATATTTCAGCATATAATTTTACAAATAATTAACTTACTTTCGCACATAGAGATAGGAAGGATATATAGTTGCATCTGGCGATGGCAAGTTTCTTCTTTTAGTCTGCATCTATTTGCATGAATCACGCCGTCTGATCCGCAGACTGGATCTTTCTCCAGAGGGCAATCAAAGTTACAAACACAAATCGGCAAAGCGTCTGCGTCATAATCACACGTTGATCCGAAGTTACACACTTTTTCTTGGCAACCCTCTCCGCTCGAACCCATTTCTGAAAAAAAAAAGTGAATTTTTTAGATTAAATAAATGATTTTTTTTTGAATTCACAAAGTAATTAAGATGTCCATCTGATTTATATTCTTACTGCATTTAAACAGTTCAGGCAATTAACAACGGCAAAATTTTACTCGAAAGTTAAATCGAGTGTAAGAAAATCGAAATTCATACATGCAGTAAGTTCTGGCATAAGGCTTATTGCTATAATGCGATTTGTTAATGGAGGAACACCACTCGTGGAACTCAAACTTTTGACGAATTTTCTTTTCGTGAAAGATCAATAGACGATTTAGTTGACAACATGCCTCGAGCGTAATGCCACTATCAGTAAATACAATCTGTACACGGTGTTTTTTCTTTATTTTTTTGGTAAACGGAAGACGCTTTTGTGGTCACCTGATATGATAATTTAAGGCAGCCGCATAAGGAAAAGGCATCTACAACTGAATCGAAGTTATTTATCTTGGTTCCTACCATTCTTCTTCAAAGAATGTGGCTGAAAATGACGACCATGTCTAAAACTGAGATACTCAATGGCTGAATTCATTTAATTAACATGTAATGCAATGAGTTTTTTTCGAAGATTAAAATTTGCGGTGATGTTAGGAGATCATGAAAAAAGAAATGTCAGGATAGACCAGGGTCATTATATCTTGCGAAATTTTTCTTATTTGTTTGACTAGCGACAAAATTTTACTTGTTAAGAAGATTTTTCCTTATACAATAATTTTTGCCACCCACGTATTAATTACAGCTCAAACTAGAGCTTATTTGTTTTGGAGAAAAAGAGACGCTTTCCCCATCCTGGATTCGAACCAGGGTCCCTCCGTAATTTCCGTGTGTTATCCCTGCGGAGGGTAATACTACCTTAACAACAAGATTTTTCCTATGGGTAACGTTTTGAGATTTATATCTATCCCCACTTTTCCTACAAGTTTTGTTAGTTTCATGTTTTTTATTTTCATTAATTTTATGTTTTTAATTTAATTTCTTTATAATTTTAAAATAAATATTTTATTATAAGGTGTAAATTCTCGATGACTTAAATAGCACGTTACAGAGCTTTCTATAAACAATTTTATTATGCAAAATAGTTTTACTAATCGATAAAAAATATTGAACGGTTGAATATTTGAAAAAAAAAAAAGTGCACAGCAGGTTATTTCGAATAAACAGGTTTTCAGCTAAGCGGAATTCTGCTGTATTAATTTTTTCTGGTTTAAGTTGAATAATAATAATATTTATTTGTCACAAGGTTTATATTTTGCATCCAGTCTCGAAATTTAATTTAAATATAATATCAAATTTCACAAAGAATTGACAAGAAAATACAAGTTGCATTTCCCTGTGATGGGTTTCCAGTAAAAATAATGAAATTTAACCAGCTGAGGACCCTATTTATCCACTGGCGCACAAGCGCTTTTTAATGAATATACAATTAAATTCTTTTTAAATCGTTTGGCATTATTAATATTTTTAAGATTATTTGTAATTCATTCCAAAGCTTTATTCCCATATATTCAATTCTGTTCTAACCTTTGGTAGTCTAATTTGGTTGCAGCTTCTTAAAATTATGTTGTGATACTAAATACTAATAACACCCAAATGCTTTTCTTCTCTAGCCTTTCATATATTAGTTTTAATGCATAATAATCATTGATCTTAGGAACTGGTAATGCACCATATTTTACAAATAATAAATTATAATTCCAGTTAGCGTATTGTTTTATGATTTTCAAAAATTTAATCTCTAGTGATTTAATTAACTTCTTTTTGCTTTTATTCAGATTTCCCCATTTGGCAGGGTTTCACTTTTGGATGCTTTGGTAGCCAAAATTGGCGCAAGTTTTCTTTTCCTCCAAAGCAATACAATGTTTCGTTTTATTCCGAATGATATATTGAATATTCTAAACTATTGGTGGAAAGTTGGACAGAAATATAATCTTGTCTTTGGAATAACTGGGGAGAATATTTATCCAACGGAAATATAAAAAGACAGGACTGCGATGTAAAAAGATCTTACAAGACAGCAGCTGGTGTTTTTCACTCACAACGTGATATGCACACTGACTCGCATCTTAATCTCAAAATAAAAAGGAAATATGAAAACTCAATATCCCGGTCCATTCAAAACGAAACGGAATTTGATTTATCAGCTCGCTTAACCATCTGGATTTGTTAAAATTCCGATAGATCACAAAAAGCAAACAATATCTCCGTTTAATTCTTACAAACTCTCGATATAGAAAAACCTTTCTTATCTATTAGGACAGATGGTCTCAGTTATTTTCGATGATCCGTTTGCCAAACTTCTGCGGTCCGGATGTTTACACGAAATGTGTTTCGTTGGTATAACGCAAACGTTTCTCCGGTCCGGATGTTTACATGAGATGTGTTTCATTAGTACAGCAAAACGCGTCTCTGTGCCGGATGTGTGTTTTGTCAGGTATTTGTAGCTCAGATGTTTACACGAAATGTGTTTCGCTGTATAAAGCAAACGTTTCTCCTGTCCGGATGTTTACAATTAGTACAGCACAAACGTGTTTCGGGGCCAGATGTGTGTTTCGTTCTGTGTTTGTGGTCTGGATGTTTACATGAAACGTGTTTCGTTGGTATAACGCAAACGTGTCTCAGGTGCGGATGTGTGTTGCGTTAGGTGTTTACAATCCGGATTCGGACAGAGGTCCGTCATTTGATGATTCTTGCATTAAAATACTGTATAATTCGCGTAGGTTTCATGAGATAAAAAGGGTCTTACTTAAACATGTGATCGGATTGTGAAATATGCTAGCTAGTGTACCATGGCGCAAGGACAGTAAAGGTCATGCCGCACAGGGATCTGAAATTTCCCAAGGAAACTGAATTTCTACTGCCAACCAGACCTTGGAAACGATTACAATCGGTTTATAGTTTGCTTTCTTTTTGGTTTTACGGCTCAAAGACTACAGTGGTCATGCTGCGCCGGGACCTACTATTTTCCGAGGAATCCGAACCTCTTAAGGCCTAGGGAACCAAACCCCGGACTACAGTGAGCAGTGCGATCTTTATGAGATCTCTGAGTAAGCGTTCTTTGCACTGCTGGGAGTCGAACCCGGATTAGCGGCGCACTAGGAGAACGCGTTACCACACTGCGCCACCGCAGGGCCACAATCGGTTTATATGATTGCGATTACCATAGTAGGATTACGATTTCGATTTCTTGAATATTAAAATATAGATTACGTTTTTGATTACATTCAATCTTCATTTTTCGATTACGATTATGAATATACACAAAAAAGCATGATTACAATTACAGATTATAACCGTGGTTACTTTAACGCAATCAGAAATAATCAGTTGGATTGCGATTATAAATATAGCAATTATGATTACAATTACCTAAGAATTTCAAAAAACGATTATGATTAAATGAAATTTAAAAGTGTGATTATGATTATATTGCAGATTACAGCTACTTCAAAACATTCAATTACAATTACAGATGTGAGTACGCGAAAATGTAATCTATTATAATCACTCGATTACCATTACTTGGAGTCTTCTGTCAACGAAACCAAATACAGGAATAGGGTGAGCGTTTCTTAAGACACCACTGGGAAACGAGTTCGGTTAATAGTACAACAGGAGAATGCTTTACACCTACACTAATGTGGTGTGCACATAAGTGGTGTGCACACACCTAGTGCACAATAGGTTAATTGGCTGTATCTTATAATGTAAACGGAATCTATGGATCAAATATAAATTGTTTACTATACAATAATTTTTTTTTTGCCACCCACGTATTAATTAGCTCAAACTAGAGCTTGTGTAATTTTGGAGAAAAAGAGACGCTTTCCCCATCCTGGATTCGAACCAGGGTCCCTCCGTTTAGCCCGGAGTGTCTTGGACCGCTAGACGAATGAGGACAGGAAACAACGCTCTCTTTCTCCGTATGTAAAGGTGTTAAGGTATTATTACCCTCCGCAGGGATAACACAATTGCCAAATATGGTCAACACAAGAAAGCCTCCGGGGCGTTCCCCCACGAAAACTCACAAAAATCTCGCCCCGGAGGCTTTCTTGTGTTGACCATATTTGGCAATTGTGTTATCCCTGCGGAGGGTAATAATACCTTAACAGAAATTGTTTACATGGATTTGATGTTGGTTTGAACAATACACACCATGCACAGGTACTATATTTGTTTTTATGTTGTTTTATGCATTTTGGCATACAGTCGAACCTCGTTAAGATGAACACCAAGGGGAACAGAAAATATGTTCGTATTAAAAGTAATTCGTATTTTTCGGAATGGATAGTATGCTCCACAATCTGACAGAACTTCAGAAAATGGTTCGCATTATAAGTAGTTCTATCTTAAGCGTGTTCATCTTAAAGAGGTATGACTGTATTTAAAAATTCACAATGAAACAAAAATACTTGCGAACAAGCGACATATATTTTGGGTATATATATAATTTTTTATAATTTTTTGGGCTTTTTTTTATATTGTTCATGAACACTTATTTCACCACCTACCTTTTTTATATTTTCTTGACATAATTTGTTTACAACTCACAGGTAAGGAAACAGTACATCAATACATGGTTGGACAAGCAGATTTGAACAATGTACATACATATATGGTCCATGTACCTAAGCCATTCTCATTTCCCTATTGGTTAAATAGTTGAGTGTTGTCCATTTGTTATTGTGATAGTTGGTAATTACCATAAGCTGGTACAATCAGCGAGTTCAAATTATCAGCAACTATACAAGCTCGAACACATTCAGTTGAAATGCACTGTCGTTGGCTCCGAAATGCTGACACTTGAAACAAATTGTTACAGATTTCTATACTGTACCTATCGTTTATCGCCCAATACACTTAGCAGCTCCGATTTAATCACTAGGCGAAAGCTAATTACACCCTTCCTGGAGACCACGGTCATTAACTGCAGTAGATGTAATATTCAGTATTTAATTTCGGGATATTTTAAAGGCCAATTTGAGGGCTACACATTCTTCAAATCGGAATTTGAAAGATAAAATTTCAACATTGCTTTTTTTTTCTCATCTTCGATCCGACTTTTGAAAAAAAGAAGGGTACTTTTTAAACCCAAAATGCAACAGGACGTTCGCTTTATTTTCGAGAGCGGCTGTGAATGTTAGAGCAGCAGCTTATAAAATCTAAGCATGGGAATGAACTCTATTTGTTTTAAAAATTAAACTACTCTTCACCGAAACTTTTATTTATAATTTTTAATTATCAAAGAGTTGTCATCGATTAATAAGAAAAAATTATCAAAGTTATTATTTTCAAGGCTAGGAGGTTTCAAAAATTTCATTCAACAGCTAAGAGACAAGGAGCCTTCGATTCAAAAAGCCATGCCTACTTTATTATTGACTATTTTAAGCGAATGAGTCTATTAACAGATCAATTTATTAACCGAAGGCGCTATATTATGCTTTTATATACTTTTATGGAGTGTGTGAACATTAATTAAACGTTTTCTAGGGGGTGTGAGGCACAGACAAGTTTGGGAAAACATGTTGTTTTTTTGCCCCCAGTTTAAGCTATGTTTAACCCCAAAGCTACGCCTATACCTTGCGCCATAAAACGTAAATAAATAAAGTTCTGATTCGATGTAAATGGAGTGATTAACTCTATCGTTGCTGTTGATATGCAGTTTGAAATTTGTCTAATAAAATTTCAACTACCCTTAAAAAATGTTGTTTTATCTACTTTTGTTATTTATTCTTCACGGTGCTACAACATCCGTATAATTCTATTTCGTTTATGAATTACAGAAGATGTAAGTATTAATATCATGTAAAAAAAGCAAAATTGCAGAAAAAAAATCAGCAAGTCATAAATGCATTTTATATAATTGTATAAATTTCAAAATCAATGTTGTATTCATTGACGACCACTAATTAGTTTCAAACCACTAACTTGAAAAAAATTTTAATAAACATTTAGAAACAATGCAATACTAGAGTATGCCGAGCAATTATTCCCACACACAGATGCTCTCGTTCAATATTCACTATATGGGCTTCTTGATCGATATATTTCTGGCAACTAAAAGGCTAAAGCTTAGCTTTTGCTCACAATAAAATAAAAGTTTGGTATCAATTTTTTCGCATATTTTGCAGTTTAAAATTCGATTATAATATCAATACTTCCCACAGTTTAAATACCCGTGATCTAAAAAAATGTCAATATGTTCAATTAAGTGAAAAAACGTTGAAAATTAAAAGAATTTTTTTTAGAAGAATCATGTTATTTTAAACGTGTACGAAACAAAACCAGAATTAATGACCGAGAACGACGGTTCACAAAAATCGAGACCTTCACGTACCGTTCATTTTTTGTGGTTCGTTTTTTGACCTGCTATTTTATGAACGAGTTAAATTTATCCTCCTTTTTCGGCATCTAATGATGCTGTGGGGGGGGGAGTGGTTCCCGAAAAAAAGTGCTTACAGACTAACTTGCTCACTGTAGTCCGCGAGGAATAATTTCCCATGTTTTATGATGTTCGGATTCCTCGGAAAAATGGCGGTCTACTGCTCTACGATAGCGTAATGATAATGCCCTCGCCCATCGTGCCTTTAACTCGGGTTAAGCTGCGAATAGCATCGTAATACGCCTGCCGTTTCTTTGCCTGACAAAGTACGAACTTAGGTTCACTTGACGGCTGTGCGTTGGTGCAGTAGTAAAGCGTTTGCCTAACGCACCCAATAATTTCTTGTTTAATTAAATCTTTGATTCTGCAAAATAGCGAAAACTTTCTTTTATATATATTACTCGTGTTTAATCATTTTGCTGCGGGAAGACTGAGTTGTCTAATGAGTCGTCTAATATGCGCATTGCACGTTGCGCGGTAATCTTCCCGCAGCAAAAGGTTTAAACACGAGTAATATATATAAAAGGAAGTTTTCGCTATTTCGCAGAATCAAAAATTTAATTAAACAAGAAATTGTTAGGCAAACGCGTTGCCACTGCACTACCGCAGAGCTGTCAAGGAAACCCAATACAGTCAGGCAGAGAAACGGCAGGCGCACTACGATGCCATCGGCAGCGTAACTAGAGTTAACGGCACGATGGACGAAGTGCGTTATCATTGCGCTATGGTAGAGCAGTAAACCCCAATTTTACCGAGGAATCGGAACATCGTAAAACCTAGGAAATCATTCCCTGCGGACTATAATGAGCAGTTAGTCGGTAAACACTTTTCCCCAAGCACCATTGGATGTCGAACATGGAGGAGTAACGGCATTCTACGTGAACTCGTTACCACCGCGTGATCAACACTAGCATTATGCACACATATGTACTTATGGTAATAGTTTCGACATTCATGTTTTCTAGCTCAACGCAGAGGTTTTTACGTACAGAGGAAAATAATATTTTATACAGTAGAAGAAAATAATTTTGTTTATACAGTAGAAGAAAAATTTCTTTATACAGTGGAAGAAAATTTTCTTTATATAGTAGAAGAAAAATTTCTTTACATAGAAGAAATTATTTTATGCAGTAAAAGAAATTGTTTTTATAGAGTAGAAGAATTTTTTTTATACAGTAGTAGGAAATTTTTTATACAGTAGAAGACTTTTTTTTTATACTGTGGAAGAATTTTTTTTTATTCTGTAGAAGAAAAATGTTATGTATAGGGAAAAAAATTACACAAAACATGCTCCTGTGAGCTTTACGTATTAACCAATTGGCAATTGTGTTAATCCCGGGAAAGGCAATCTCTTTCGCAAAATCCGTATTTAAATGCAGGGAGCAAACTTGTTATTCACTAAACTGTTCTAAGGCGTATTGATACCCCTGTTTACAAAGGTCAAGCTACTACGGACAAGGGTATGTCTGTGCTGTTGCAATTTGCGTAAAATGTGACTGATTGGCTAGGCGGACGCTGAACAATTTGTCAACTGGCTGCTAACAGTATCCAATAACATTTCGCTTTACAAAAGCTGAAACTGAAAAATTAAATACTAAAATAATATAATTCTATTATACAATTCTGTATGCAAGACAATCTGACGTAGCAAGCTAATTTGACGATAATTACTCAAATTAGATTTTTAATTAGAATTAACTTCCCTACTCATAAATGCGGATCTGTATGCTTCTACTTCTTGTTTTATAATTTTTTTTTGGTCTTAGACATTATCTCGGACAGTGCTTACACATTACTCTTAACTGTGGATATGAATTTTTTCCCCCGAGTCTGCACATGGATGCATCTTTTTAACTATTTGCATCCGCAATGAGTAACTTGAAAAATAAATACAATAATTTTTGCCACCCACGTATATGTAGCTCAAACTAGAATTTTTTTGTTGTTTTGGAGAAAAAGAGACGCCGTCCCCATCTTGGATTCGAACCAGGGTCCTTCCGTTTAGCCCGGAGTGTCTTAGACCGCTAGACGAACGAGGATAAAAAATAACACTACTTTTCTTCGTATATGAGGATGGAAGATATTATTTATTATGAAATTATCTATAATGAAATTTATTATATATTATTTATATTGAAAAATGAAGCCGGAAAGAGTATTCTCTAGTTTTGTGGTTCAGATCGCCGCTAACAAACCCACTGGCTACGTTTAATTTGTAATTTACGTTTCTGTAAAATACGTTTCTTACAAAAATACGTTTCTTACAAAAATACCTTTCTTTGTAAAATATGTTCTTATCTGTAAAATACGTTTACTCAGTAAGCTTCGTTTTGATAGACATCGTGGCTGAGAAGTCAAGTAGAGCTGTCGATCTAGTACCGTATAATGCTGTATAATCTACAATGCATTATAGATTGCAACAGATACATTACAATGTAGCGTTGGGACGTAAATAATGCAAGCGAATAATTCTGAAATATTGCCGATACGGGATAAAATTATCATTCGGCGAAAAGCAAAATTAGTAGTGAATAAGAAGCGAAACTTGAGGAAGGATTTACGTGAAACGTATTTTCCATTCAATCAATGCTAAGTTATTTTATTGAATTTTTGTAAATGCGTTTGCTTTCTGTAATTTTAGCTTGTCAAGGTTCAGCTTGTTCATTAGAATATTACTAAATTTAGATAATAGATTAATCTTAAAAAAACGTTGTCGGCAGCTGGTGGGACACGAGTCCACAACCTCTCCATAACCAGTCAAAAGCTCTTACACACCGAGCTATATGCTTTTGTTCAAACCAACCACAAACCATAATAGTTCCTCCAAGTGATTGCTTTTCAACTTCCTTTGAGAATTTTCGTAGCTTTTTTAAAAGTGTATCAAAATACAAATGATTCTTGTCTCGGTCTAGTATTTGCCAGTGATAATCTAATCACATCAGGAAGTGCAAATGTACCGTGTTTCTCAAATAAACGCCTCATGAGAAGCTTAGCCATCGGCCCATTTCATTTATGACTTCACATTTCAAATTACACAAATTGGTAAATTAAATTATTCTTATTAAAATAATGAATTAAATTACTCTATTATTAATTATATGAAACCACAATGGTACAGATCCGCTATGCGTTTAAACCTTTTATACATCGATAATATGATACTAAACGGATAAATTAACATAAACTTCGTTTCTTCCGAAAAGCGCCCAACCAAAATGATCACGCGGCGCCTCTGATATAAATGAAAAATCATCCCTGCTTACCTTGACCAGAGCTTCCAACGTCTTGACACTCTCCGTAAAACATTACACTGAGTTCGCGACTATGAATACAAGCTGCTCGGCGCATTTCGCATTCATTATAATGGGATGTTCCATCAGAAGCACATACAGCTTCATAATGGTCCATTGGGCAATCAGTCGGGCAGACACATTGACCGTTCTCGCATCTAGCTCCGTACTTGCAATGAACGTTCTGGCATAAATCTGTGAACAAATAGAAAGTTTGATATGTTGGTCAAACATCGGAATTTTTATAATAAGCTAACAGATGTAAGCATTAGTATTGTGAATTAATAATAAATAAGCACCAATAAAAAATAAAACATTAGTGCTTATAAAATATGATTTGGCATGAAGATTACTCTCGGTCTTGGGCCAAAATGACGACATAAGCATTATTCTCAATCTTGTAGTAAGGTAGTGACATAAGCATTTTATTCATTATTGCGATAATATATTGTCATAAACATTACATTTAATATTGTGACGAGATAATATTGTAACTACTACATTCGATATTGTGGCAGGATAAAAAATGCATAAGCATTGTTGTCGCTCTTGTGATATGATGATATAAGCATTGCTGCAAAAAAGAACGATGATGCTTATGCTAATTTTTCTCTATACATTAGATCACGTTTACATAAAAATTAAAGTCGTATTTGCCTCAAGTGGCTTTAATCAAAACCATCGATTTTTTCTGATTGAATTGGCTGAATAATTTATACCACACTTGTTACGTAAGATACTGCTGATATTTTGTTAAAGTTTTTCTTTGAAATCATAAAATTTATCTTCTAATGCGTATCTAAAACAGATCGATAGTTGAAACACATAATTATTATTTAAACAGATGTTGTAGTATATTATTATTATTATATTATGTAGAATAATTTAGTTAATAAAACAGTTTGGTTCAAAAATGAAGCGGAAATTTTGCAATAATTTTATACGTACCGCAAGGCCCTCTGGATCCTACGACAACGTTTTGTTGTTTATTACATGCAGCTACCCGCATTTCACATTCATTTAAATATGTTATTCCATCCGTTCCACATACGGAGGATTCAACCTACGATTAAAAATACAAACGTTCATGATTAATGATGAATAAATTTAAAGCACGTCAAAAATTACCAAAATGAAAAGTAATCGAAAACTGGGTTCACCACAAAGGAATCTTGGCGTTATATATATATCATCATCATCATATTCAACCATTATCTATCCACTGCTGGATGAAGGTCTCTCCAAATGCTTTCCACACAAGTCTATCCTGGGCCATTCGTTTCCACGTCACCCCAACCTGTTTTCTTATTTCATCCACCCATCTAGTTTGAGGACGTTTTCTAGGTCTTCGGTGGTCTCTTGGAATCCAGTTCAGAATTTCTGTTGTCCATCGTTGATCAGTTCTTCTTGCAATATGCCCAGCCCATCGCCATTTCAGCCCTTTTACTTTAACAATGATGTCCTCTACTCTAGTTTGCTCTCTCACCCAAGTGTTTCTTTTTCGATCTCTCCTAGTTATTCCAAGCATGCACCTCTCCATGCTCCTTTGCGTTGTCTGTAACTTTCGTATTGCTCCAACTGTTAGACTCCATGTCTCTGATCCATAAGAGAGGACTGGCAATACACACTGGTTGAAGACCTTTCTTTTTAGACACAAAGGCAATTTCCCCTTCAGGATAAAACTGTTTCTTCCAAATGCACTCCAGCCAAGTTTAATACGTCTGTTGAGTTCTTTCATAATGTTGCCATCCATTGAAATCAGCTGGCCAAGGTAAATATATGAATCAGCAATTTCTAGCTCAATGTTGTCAACTTGTATTTTTGTTTCCTCTACGAAATTATTGAACATGATCTTAGTTTTTTGTAGGTTCATCTTGAGTCCAACTTCTTTACTTCTAGTTGAGAGCTCCTGTACCATGTCTTGGAGTTCTAATGGGTTCGTTGAAAAAATAACAATGTCATCAGCAAACCGCAAATGATTTAAATATTCACCATTTATTTTTATTCCCTTGTTATTCCAATTTATCTGCTGAAAAATCATCTGTAAAGCTGAAGTAAAAAGTTTTGGAGAAATGGTATCTCCCTGCCTCACACCTTTACCAATTTTGATAGTTTTGGTATCTTTATGTAACCGAAATTTTGCACTTGCATTTTTATACACACGTTTCACCATGTCAATGTACACATCCTCAATGTCTGTTGATCTTAAAGAGTTGATGACTGCTGATGTTTTAATAGAGTCAAAGGCCTTCTCATAGTCAATAAATGCCACACACAATGGAAGTTCATATTCATGTGTTCTTTCAATTAATTCTCTTAATACTTGAATATGGTCCACTGTACTGAATCCACTTCGAAATCCAGCTTGTTCTCTTGGTTGAGCTGCATCTAATTTTTTCTGCAGGCGATGTGTTAGCACTTTTGTGAAGATTTTATAAATAGCAGGTAACAAGCTAATTGGTCGGTAATTTTTCAAATCCTCTTTATCACCTTTTTTATGCAAAAGAATTACTGTTGCAGAATCCCATTGGTTTGGTATGTTACCGCTGTTAAGACATTTGGTAAAGAATTTTGCAAGTATGTCTTCTACATATTCTCCAGCTTCTTTTAGGATATCTAATGTAATACCATCATCACCAGGGGCTCTTCCTTTCTTCATACTTTTTATTGCAAATGAAACTTCTTCTTTTAAGATTTTAGGAGCTGTTCCTTCGACTATTTCAATGTCTTCGTTTAATCCACTGTTACTTTCGTATAGATTTTTGTAGAATTCTTCAACTCTTCTAAGTATTTCTTCCCTATTTCTTGTTACGGTGCCATCCTCTCCTTTTAATGCAATGATGTGTTTCTTCCCAACAGATAAACTTCCTTTAACAACCCTAAGGCTCTTGTTATTTTCAATGGCTTTCCTTACTAGCTCACAGTTGAATTTTCTTATGTCTTCTTTCATGCTTTTGCGCAGAGTTTTACAAAGTTCTATGTACTCAATCCTGGAACTGGTATTTTGATTGTCCACCTTCATATCTCTTCGCCTTTTCATGAGCTGTTTCGTCTTCTCAGATAATTTGCTATTGTGCTTTTTACAGGTTACACCACCAATTTCCCCAGCAGTTTCAACTATTGTCTTAACAATGTTTTCATTTGCTTCTGAGATATCACTTTCATCAATAAGTCCTTCCAGTGCAGAAAAGCGATTTTTTAATTCCAACTTGAATGCCTCGGTATTTTCTTTTAATTTCTTTAAATCCACCCTCTTACTTACTTGTTTCCTAATGAGCTTCTGTCGTTCTAATTTAGTATTTAAGTGCACTTTACATCTCACCATTCGATGATCACTTCCAGTATTAAATCTGTTCAGTACACTGCAATCTTCAATAATTGATTTCTTGTTTGCCAGGATATAGTCAATTTCACTAGTTCCCCCATTTGGGTGTTTCCATGTCCATTTTCTTTGCGGTTTCTTCTTAAAAAATGAATTCATGATGCTAAGATTTTCAGCTTCTGCAAATTCGATGAGTTGATCGCCACGTTCATTCCTTTCCCCATATCCGTATTTACCAACCGATGTCTCTCCTTGTTCCTGTTGTCCAATTCTTGCATTGAAATCCCCCATGATGAGCTTGATATGTTGTTTCCCTTTGGTGTGTAACTCTTTGATTTCTTCATAAAATTCTTCAACCTCTTCGTCGGTATGGCTTGATGTTGGTGCATATACCTGTACTATTTGAAGTTGGTATCGCTGGGTTAGTTGAACAACGAGCCTCGCTGCTCGATCTGACGTGCTTTCGACTTCAAGAAGGTAGTCTTTAATTCTTTTGTTGATTAAGAAGCCAACACCACTTGTTCTTCCAGTTTCCGTTCCTCTATAATAAAACAAATGTCCACTTTTAAGTTCCACCAACTCTTCACCTTTTCTTCTAACTTCACTGAGTCCTACAATGTCCCATTTGATCTTGTCAAGTTCTTCTTCCAATTCCTGAAGTTTTGCTTCAGAAGCAAGGGATCGTCCATTAAACGTAGCCAAGGTCAATAACAAACGGCAGCCTGGGCCATTCCAGTGATTCTTAGCACCCCCTGCTTTCATGCCACACTGACCGCTGCCTTGATCAGGAGCACTCCAGCACCTGGAGACTAGGGGCCATGGTTTCTGGTGTGTCAACATAATGGAGGAATTAGCCATAATTTCACCACGCTGGCTAGACGGGTTGGTGAATTAGCCCTCCCCTTCCGCCTTTCTATCCGTGTAGCAAATATTAATTTGCCACATAAATAGAAAGCTCAGCCTGCACCACTTGAAGGCGGGGTAGGACACTAGGTTACTGGCCTGGCCGGTTCCACACATCGTCACATACGTTCAGCGTGTGGGTCTCCTTCCAGTTAGATACCAGCAACCCTTTTGCAGGCCATATATATATATATATATATACGGTGCAAATTCATTCATAATAAAGCCGCGGCATTTAACAAACTACTAAAGGCACCGCATCAAAATACAATTTTCCATATGTGTTTGCCACCATCAAATTCCACAAAAATCCTACTAAATTCCGTTTCGTCACTTCAAGTTTTGATTGTTATAACCATAACGCCAATAACGCCTTCTTTCAACTACAAAGAAAGATTTTACAAGAAATCCACCAGGATAAAGAAAACACTATCTTTTTCAAGAACAATATGCCTCTCATCAACTATATTAACAACAACAAAAATATTTCTGTAATTAATACTTTTGTTTTTGAAAACCTTTTCACTAGTATTCCCTTGGAAAAGTTAAAATACGTTCTTAACGAATATTACAATAATTTCTCTCACTACCTGAACATTGATGAAAATCATTGGAACAATATTAAAAACTCCTGCATCTTCAATAACTATATTTCTGAAGGCAAGCACATCTACAAACAAATATGCGGAATTCCACAAGGATGTAACTTTTCTTCTATTTTAGCGGATTTATTCCTACACCACTATGAAAAAAATAATAGCGTTGTTTTGTGTAATGTATTTAGATACAAAGATGACATATAACTTTCCATAACCACAGTTTCATCGTTAAACACCTTGATATATATACCCCGAAGAGCTTACACTGGGAAAGACTTCCGACAACGGTTCCAAAGCCAACTTCCTCGATTTGCAAATTACTATTATTAAAGACCACGTCAATTGCACCATATTTGATAAACGTAGCTTCTTTAATTTCAAGGTGAACTTCCTCACTAAATGGAACAGCAATATCTCTATAGGTGTTCAACGAAATATTTTGATTACACATTGTGTTCGCATTTCCAAAATATGTAACAATATTAACGATACTACCAACAGTCTCATATGTTTCTTTACTTCATTAAAAAACAACAATTTCCCCATAAATTTCTGCTTACGCTACCTTAAAGTCATCCTTGCTAACCTTAAACGTAGAAAAAATTTTAACATAAAGGCGCGCCATATACTTGGCTAATAATTTTTTCCCTTACATTTTCATAACCTCTTCCCCTTTTATCTTCATTTTTCCTTTTAGCTATTTTCCTAACTCTTTTTAACTTCTGCTACAGCTAATTCTTTAACCTCCCTTTGTTTGGCGCCGAACTGTCACCATTACTAAATGATTCCGCCAATAACACCCTCTGCCCCCCTCTCTCTTTCAAAATGCCAAAGTGTAAGGTCATGAACTCGAAGAGCTAGGCCCAACGTATCCTTGTAAGTACATGTATAGTTTATTACATTTTTATATATTTGAATATTTCTTGTTAACAGCAATGATCTGTAGGGTGATGTCGGGAGCAGAATGCCTTTGAGCCGTTTGACAGTGTTTTTCGGGGTTTTAGTCGAACGGTTTATTGGCGTTTCAGAAACACTGTCTTGAAGATCTTATATATTGTGTCTGGCATACATGTATAACTGTTCCCTTGAAAAAGATTGTACATGCATGCCTAGATTCAATATATTGTCATATAATTTCAATTTTTCACTTTCGTCACTAGCGCATTATTTTAAATCGTAAAAATACAGTGTGCTATACAATAAAGTTACTTGTCATAAACTTGTTTATGCATGTATATATTTTTATTACATATGCATGTATATTTTATAATATAATATGCTGTTCATACATTTACACCTATATTGTATATGCGCTTATATATAATGGTATTAGTTTTTAAAATCCTGTATATACATATTCTAGTGTATAGGCCTATATTATTTTATATAATATACGATTGTGTGGGTATTGGAATTCCATATATCTTCACTTACTTATTAATAATTTTAATTTATTTACTTTCACTTTTCACCAATTTATTTGCTTGATTTTCTACATTTTCATTTATATTTATGTTTACATTATCTACTATTTCCTATTTATATAATTTTATCACATTGATTGCTGCTGCTTCATGCGCGCTATTCGTTGAAAATTTTATTTTATTATTTATTTTTTTATTTTATTTTTTTATTTATTTTTTATACGCCCCCCTCCTCTTCGCATATAATGTATTATGAGTAATAATATCATAGGCCTTTTCCATATTTCTTTCGCACATATTCTTGTTTATTCTAACACTTACCTTTAGGATATATATATATATATATAGAGCCAGCGTTACTACGCTCGTGGCGCCATCTGTTGATC
>QLNU02014176.1:45469259-45481151 GCA_006491805.2 Dysdera silvatica | reverse complement strand
GAGGATGATTTTAATGTTTGCCAAGTCAACGTTCTAGAATAAGTAAATCGTTTTCGGAGGAAATAAGTATCGGGCTCGCGGTCTCACTTCTCTTCAAAAAAATTTTCCATAGTTATGCCATACAAATTTATAGTTATTTTTCAATTTAAATTGTCGGGCCAGATAGAACAATTTTGCATAATAAGGTGATAAGTGTTCGTTAACATAAACTCTCTCCCTCTCTCCAATTAGTCCAGTATCATTTGAGAAGATCTTCTTTTTAATTTTCATCCTGGAAAGCACAGTGTCTCTAAATGTTTCAGAGGCAAAACGGACAACCAGTTTTCTTGGACGACCACTCGAACCCGGATGTTTACCAACTCGGTGGCATTTAACAATGTCACTAGGTGAAATCGGACAATCCAACGCTTTCCCAATACCGACCACGATATCGGTGCAGGACTCCTCCACCATCTTCGGAAATCCCTGTATCTCCAGATTAGTAGCAAAACTCCTCTGCTGCAATTCAACAAAAGATCTCCTTAAAACATCAAACTCAGACTTCAGATTCGAGGTTTCCCTCATCAGTATACTTCTTTCCTCACGCAGCTGGGTTATCTCCCCACGAATCTCGCCAAGTTCCTTTTGGCTTGACTCAATCGTCTCCGATAAAGAGCGTACAAGATCCAGAAGTGGTAGCAATCGAGTAATATCACTCCTTAGTGCCTTAATCTGGCAAGTTAGATCATCTGAAGAAACAACTCCCGAGCCAGAATCTATAGGATTAGTGGAGGAATGAGTGGACGCAGGAGTGAGACAGGTATTACATCACCATTTTTGTCTTTTTTGTCTTGTAAGTTTCCTGAAGACCTGCTCCACAAGTCCAACACAGTAAAAATGTCCAGTACAATTGCACTGTTGACATTTAATCAAATCCTCCTCCCCAAGAATATCCCCGGAGCAAAAATCGCATTTTGGCATTGTTATCGTTAAATTTAGTGTAATTTGGCTCAAAAATCACTAGAGTGGTAATTGGGGAAACACCCGGTTCCAGAATTCAAAATGTCCGCCCATATTCGCGAAGCGATGTAAAATAAATCACTCACTTAATGGCAAAAGTTGATCTTCACTATCAAAGAGGCAAGTTCACAAGGAAACGTCCGCATCAACCCAATCTCTGTAATAAAATATAGGCACAAACCAAAAGATATAACCTTCAAATCAACAAATTTAGCGGAAAAGATCATTTGTTTACATTCTCTCTCGGTCAGGTCAGGTCAGATCCCTAATAAAAACCTATTACGAAACAGCCACAATTTAATACACATTTTTTAGACCACTTGATACGTATGCCATTTTGTTGCATACTTATTCTCTCAGCTTTAGCAACCACAAACACCTTAGATCTGTTATATCTAAAGTATCCATAATAACATTTTCTGTTGATATCATTGACAATGGGTAAGATGTTCTTCGGACATTTTTAATCGCAAATAATTTTTTATTAATCCTAGTTTTAAAATTTCCTTTCCTCGGAAGCTGAAAATGCAGGTGACGGATAAAATAAATAATACGTAATGCAGTGGTCGTATTTGGAAAGGTATAGGTTAATCTATATTCATAAAAATAGTTTAAAACATCGTAAGGAGGCATTTCTCTTCTTATAAAACATTGAGAAATCTTTAGTTCCTGAGATCATACCCTGAATATCCTGACAAGGAAGATTTTTATCGTCGTTTATTTGAATACTTTTGTATTATTCTAGTATCTCTTTATCATTCCACTCTTTTAATTCGCTCATTTTGTGGATAAATTAAAAACATCATTGTTTCAAATAAATAAAGACAAAAGTAAAAATGAAAATAACAAAGATTAAATTAAGAGTTCTAACCATCTTCGTCGCTCTGAAATTTTTGCATTTGTTTAGGGTAATGTCTGTGAAAAAATAAACTGTCTTATTTCAGACGCAAACTACCCACTTTGGAAAGTCCACATGTCGTTGTCTTCTTTAGTTTCCATTCTCTTTTTTGTTTTATCGCCGTCTAGTGGCAGTAGGTGGTTCTAACGCATTAAACGTGTTCGAACTTACTTCAGCGTATCATCAATCCCGGATTTATAAATAGTACATTGGGCAAGTGCTCAGTGCGCAGAAATTTAAAAAGCAACGGACTTTAAAAATACAATCTAACAATCGTATAATTCCATCAAATCATCCTACTCGAGAAAGTTCTGCAATTTTTGTCTTAATTTGAAAATCAGCAAATTTTCGTAACACAGTCTTCTCCCACAGCATCGAAAAAAATAAAAAAAATTGTCGTTAAATGAAATTAATGTATTTATAAAATATGTTTATCTAATAACATTTCACATAAAGTACCCACAATACTCTGAAATTTTCCATCGTATTTAAAGAGGCGTATCGACAAAATTCATATGGGGGGTGGGCGCCTCACACCCTAAATTCAATCCTGCGTACCACTCATGTAGTAATACTACGTCAAGGCAAAGCGAATAATCCGTTGTTTATTGTTAATTGTTTATTGCCTTACTGTTTAAATTAAATTTTGCAATTTTTGCAGCAAATTTTTATTTACTTCGTGAATTGTATAAAAATTTATTATCATTTATCGCGTTAATCGTATTAATTATTTATTCATTTAGTAATTGATTTGAGTATACTGTATAAAAAATTACTGTTTGTCGTCTTGAACTGACGCCCCCTCCTGATGAGGCGCCATTGTGCGGGTAACGATCTGCACACCTGAAACACTGATTGTTTATCCGGGACCACACAAAATCTCCGATATTTGATTAATTTTTATAATGACAGTCAGACGAAGCTAAGTTTTCATACTTATACTAAGTTGCTTTGGCAAAGTTAATAAAATTAATTTTTGGGGGGAGCTGAATAACTCTGATGATATTCTTAAACCAATCATCCAAGTAGTTAATTTATTACTAATGAAGAATGAAATTGTTTTAATTATCGAAAATGTAATCTATGTAATCAAGGGCGGACAGGGGGTCACAGGGGGTCACAGGGGTCATGACCCCCAAAATATATTTTTTCACTGTAAAAAATTCCAACTTTCATGATAAATGAAGGGTGTTATTCCAAGACCATGGCAAATTCTGTCCGTGACACCCCCCACCTCCAAAAAAATTGAAAGTCTGAGTCCGCTATTATAAGTGATACACGCAGATTTAAATCCAGATGCTTACATATTTTGGAAAAATAAACACCTGCAAATAAAAGCCTAAATTCAGGGAGAGTGCGGCAGAGAGAAATGAATTTCATTATTGTTGATGGTTGTAATAAAAATCATTTACATACAAAAAAAAGTCATTTACTTCTATATTTTCTATTCTTTTTCATAATTGTTTTAAACATTATGCGTATTTGAGCATTTACATAACAACTGCTGACAACTGAAATTTTTCTTTAATTAAAAAGTAATTGCGTTCTCTCCAAAAGTGTGTCATTAAACAATAATGTTCAACCAAAAAAAGGAAGTATTCCCTAAAAACCTTAATTCTGTTTTCCAAGTCCTTTTTATATTATTTTACCCAAAAAGCTCGAAAACATAACAAAACTTTAAATTACTTTTCTTCCATTGTTGAATTTACCCTAAAAAGATAACTTCACTGTTTTCTTTCAAAATTTCACTTAAGTGAGACTTTACATTTTTGAAAAGCAAGAATCTAATGACACTTCTATTTTAGAAAAGCCTTTTTCCACTGTAACGACGAACACGCGTATTGAAAAAGTGAAAAAATAACACTTATCCGTTCTTCTTTCTAAAAGAAAGACTTTTTAATTTTTAAATAAACGAATTTTTTCTCAGGTGAAGTTTAATTAACATTTGAAATGATTTTTTTCATTTTAATCGAATTTCTGATGCGTTTATTTTCTAACCTTTGTTTGAAAGAATACTTCCAGTTTTTGACAAAATTAATAAGGAAGTTTACAAAAAAATAAGATATTAATTCAATAGAATAAATAACTTAGCATTTCCCGGATAATCGAAAGTAGAATCTTCAGCCAGATTACCTTTATCAAGGTGGAATAAACAGGTGCCAATTCGAAGAAATTTTTTGAAGGGGAATCTCTCGAAAACCTGAGAATTATGGTTTTTTTTTAATGTGCCGATATGAACAAATGGATTATAAAGAGACTTAGGACTAGCCATCAATGTTTAAAAGTAAGTTTATTTCGTAAATTTTTAACTTAACTCATAAATCTTCTTAGAGACATCTCACACGTTCATCTGAGGCTTACCTTGCAAGCACTCATCAAGGCTTTGTTTACAAGTCTATCTCAAACTTGGACTTTTCCACAAGTCCGTATAGGCTTATCTTTCAAGCCTATATCAAATTTTCTCATAATCCTACATCTACCATATAATCCAACGGTTCCTAATCTTTTATTGCCGAATCCTTAAATAGCGGTTTGTACATAAGGGGCTTTGTACCGAGACCCTAAATAGTATTTTATACGTAGCATGCGACCTTACTGTAGAGTTGATTCTTAGAATTATTCTAGGTCTGAGTATTTTTGTAGGCTGAGGAGACTTTTGTTATCTGAGTAGGTTTGTATAAGGCGGTTTGTACCGAGACCCTAGATAGTGTTTTATACGTAGCATGAGACCTTACTGTAGAGTTGATTCTTAGAGTCATTCTAAGGTCTGAGTATCATTCGTGTTATAGTTTGCTCTACAAAATGCGGTGATTGAACAGGCCTAAATCTTGTTTTCGCTTATTCATGAGATGAATCATATTCTTAATCTGAGACCCTAAATGATGCTTTGTACGTAACCTGCGGCTCTACTCTAGGGTTTGTTCTGAAAACCATTCTAGGTCTGAGAATCATTCGTGTTATAGTTTGCTCTATAAATACGATGATTGAACATGCCTAAATCGTGTTTTCGCTTATTTATGAGACGAATCATGTTCTTAATATAAAGTCTGGCTGCAATTTTTTGCTATTAACGGTTTTGTGAAAAGTTTAGGGGGTATCTAAAATACACATCTCCAAATTTTAAGAAATGTTTTCCCCTCCACAATAGAAATCGTACAAAAACTTTCTTTTAATAATAATTATTGGGCCATCCATAAATATCTCGCGGCCCTTCGTCAACTTTCCGCGACCATGATTTGCGTCGCGACCTGAGATTGGGAACCCCTGACATAATCTATCATGATGTAGTTATTCCATCTGTCTCGTAAAAGTCATTTTTGTACCCGTTAAGATCTATCTATCTATCTATCTATCTATCTATCTATCTATCTATCTATCTATCTATCTATCTATATCTATCTATCTATCTATCTATCTATCTATCTATCTATCTATCTATCTATCTATCTATCTATCTATCTATCTATCTATCTATCTATCTATCTATCTATCTATCTATATATCTATCTATCTATCTATCTATCTATCTATCTATCTATCTATCTATCTATCTATCTATCTATCTATCTATCTATCTATCTATCTATCTATCTATCTATCTATCTATCTATCTATCTATCTATCTATCTATCTATCTATCTATCTATCTATCTATCTATCTATCTATCTATCTATCTATCTATCTATCTATCTATCCATTTATCTATCTATCTATCTATCTATCTATCTATCATCTATCTATCTATCGATCTATCTATCTATCTATCTATCTATCTATCTGTCTATCTATCTATCTATCTATCTATCTATCTATCTATCTATCTATCTATCTATCTATCTATCTATCTATCTATCTATCTATCTATCTATCTATCTATCTATCTATCTCTCTATCTATCTCTCTATCTCTCTCTCTCTCTCTCTCTCTCTCTCTCTCTCTCTGACGTCTGTTTGTCTGTCTGTGTTTAAAGTTTTTCCTACTAAACTCTCAAAAAACAACATATTATTTAAAAAATAAAAGAAATAATAAAAAGTAAAGCGAATATGGAGAATAAAATTGAACGGGCATGTTGTTCCTCTCTCTACAGCAGACTAAAGTAATTATTAGTGAGAAGCTTAACGTGATTTTAAAACTGGGCTACTCCAATTGTTTGCCACGGCTCCCTCGAATAAAGAATCACATTTCACATGTATATCATCGTATTGATGATAGTGATGGTGATATATGTATATGAATTGGGACTTTTTATCCAAAGGATGCATGGTGAACGATTGGAGGTGGCCAATTTTTGAAGTCACGCTACACCATGAACTAAGAAATATACAGTTGAAACATAAAATGACAATTAGGCGGGAAGAAAACTGGACGCAAATGAGCTATAAAAACCCATAATATGCGTAATATTAAAATAAACCATATTTAAATCAAATGAAAAATCTTAAATAAGGATTAAAAATTATATAATATGTAGTTAATAATTTTGACACCCACTTTTGAGTTCAAACTGGAGTTTTTAGGTATAGGAGAAAAAGAGACATTGTCCCCAACCTAGAGCCTAGGTCGGGGACAATGTCTCTTTTCCTCCTATTCCTAAAAGCTCTAGTTTGAGCTCAAACGTGGGTGTCGAAATTATTGACTATAAAAAATTCCCCATGACAAATCATAAAAACTCGCCTCCATGATAGTTTTGTGTGTTGACCATTATTTAGCAATTATGTTAGCCCTGAAAAGGGTTATAATGATAATTTACAACCTCGTTGTGATATGTACAGTCATAGCGAAAGTTTATTGTTTAGTATTAAGACTATTTTAATTAAAAGGGTTTTGCTCTTCATAGATCCACCGCGTTGGTAAGAGGGTACAAATTTGGATTTCAGCGCCCCTGTTAAATGGAATTTTAGAGAAGAAACGAAATTAATTTCAAGAACTTTTAATATACAAATATGATATATACATGCATATGCATATCTCAAAAATATATCATCTAAAAAAAAAGAGTTTTTCAACTATTACGAAACCTTCTTCCCTCTCCATACCCTGCAGTGGAACGCTGATGTTCCCTTTTTGTGTACTTTGCGATCTGTACGAAGAAATGGACTTAGCCCACCTACTCCACTGCCCTACGTTCACTTCAGTTCCATCATATGAACGATATTGGGAAACAAGTAAGCGAATTGGCACATAGACTTCTTCTGTAGAAACCTCCGGTTAGCTTCAAATATCTTATACCAGCCACTGTTGAAAAAAATTCTATTCTATTCTATTCATCTTTATTCATATCAATGTACAACATATTACAATACGTGATTCATGAAACTTTGAATTTGATTAATATACAACATTTAACTTAATACAAAATTATCTAAAAATAAAAATTAGGAAGCAATTGTACAAAGATATTGGAGACACCGGAAAAAGACCAGTTTAACTGATCTGACTAGTCCAGTGCCCCCCCATAAACATAAAATACCTGCTAACATCAGCACCATGCTATTTATTAATTAAGTAAATGTGTAATTTCAATAAATAAAAAACAGCAAAAAGAGAAATGGCTGAACATCGGTAAGGGGCAGAAAAATTCGAGGAAAAAATAATTTCTCGAACCATGCGCTTAAATTCTGAAAGGGAATGAATGTAAGGGAGGTTATGACCGATATAATTCCAAATTTTTGGACCAATATTGTTCAAAGAGGTTCCACCAATATTGGTACGAGTGTGTGGTATTCTAAACATAGGTATTGATCCAAGATCATATTGTGGAGTAAATGGAACAAAATATATCGAGTCCCCAAGAAAATTAAAAATAATTCGTTTGAACATTAAGATCTGCATTAAATAGCAATATAGTGAAGTTACTGGAATGATATTAAAAGATGAGTAAAATGTCAAAGGATCAGATCGATTAAATCGATTTGGAAAGAAAATTGTAAAAAATCTATTTTGAAGTCGTGATAATCTAACTGTGTTTGTACTCGTAGAAAGACCAAAGATCAAAAACCCAAAATTGAATAATGAGGCCACTAACGAATGATAGAACGTCAGAACAATCCTAGGTTGAAGAGAAGTCCTAAATCGCGTCATCATTCCAATGGTCCTTGAGACCTTTAGGCAAACATTATCGTATTGGCGGTTCCAAAGCAGTTCTGCTGTGAAAGTTATACCCAAAAATTTTACCTCATCACAAAATTTTATTACAATACCATCATAAATAATAGGTAAAATTGGAAAAATGTCACGTTTTGATCGTGCGAAAACCACAGTTGATGATTTATGTGTGTTGATTCATATCTGCACAGTGTTATCACTGATATCGAAGTTTATTAGCTAGAAACCATTCAGTCATATCATAGAGCGCAGTGTTAGCAATAACAATTAGATCTTCCAAACAGTCACCAACAAAAAACATAGAAGTGTCATCTGCAAATAAAATTGTAGAAGGAATACATGGAAGGGATAGTAAATCATTAATGTAAATTAAGAATAGTGTGGGACCCAAAGGAGAACCCTGAGGAATACCAATATTGACCAAGGAAAGTTCAGAGGCACCACCAGTCATTGCAACAAACTGTCTTCGATTTTGAAGGAAAGATGAAAAGAGAGAATGAGTAACACCACGAATACCAATATATTTAAGTTTTTCAAGTAAAATATCATGAGAAACGGAATCAAAAGCTTTAGTTATATCTAAGAAGATTCCAATAGTAAACAGGCGATTATCAAGTGCAGAGGAAATAATATTATGAGCATGTAAAAGTGCAGTCTCAACAGAAATCTCAGTACGAAACCCAAATTGATTAGGATGTAGAATATTAAAATGTTCAAGAAATCTAATTAGTCTAGTATTAATTAATGACTCAAAAACTTTGGCAAAAACAGATAAAATTGAGATCGCCCTATAGTTCCCGGGATCGTTTCGATCCCATTTTTTTATAAATCATTGTAATACGAGTAATTTTCAGTAAGTCTGGAACAATACCTTGTTCAAAACAATTATTAAATAAAATTAAAATAGGATCAACCAGGAGATCCGCAGCCGCCACAATAGCTCGAGGAGATATTCCGTCAAATCCAGGCGAATGTCTAACATTCAAAGAGGCAAGACGCCTCAGAAGTTCAACACGGTCAATAGGTTCCATCACAAAAGAATGATCTACACCAGGGGAAAGCCGAAGAAAGTCTGAAGAGTCCACTCGAGTAGAATGAAGAGAATTCAATAACTCCAAAGGATGGCTCTGTAGATAATCAGAAAATGCATTAGAAATACTCTGAGGACTAGAAAAAGATTGCCCCGATAATTAATTTTTGATAAAAAATGTCCACCAGTACGAGATGCATAAGAAAGTTTATTGAAATAATACCAAATTTGGCGTAAGTTAATGTTATTAAATAAATCAAAATAATATTGTGATTTCGCTCTTTTAAGATCCTTTGAAAGTAAATTCCTATAAGATCGAAACTCCCTGAGATCTGTTAAACAGCGAGAGGTCAAAAATCTTTTAAAAAGTTGGTTTCTATATCTAATTTTCCGAAGAAGAAATTGTGAAATTCATGGCTTGCGCTGTCTTTTTCTCCGAAAACACTGGGCTAGAGGAAATGCCATTTCATAAAGGGAGGTTAGAATTTCAAGAAAACGACTATATTGCAGATTTATATCAGAGGTAGAAAAAACTATATCCCAATTAACAGAAGATAGTAAATCATTAAACTTTGTTTTGTTTAAATCATTGAAGTTTCTGGTTAAATTATTTAGAGGTAAATCACTTCGTCTGGAAGTATCATTGAAATGGAGAAAGGAGATTGAAGCAAGATGGTCACTTAAATAATAATCAAGAACAAATGAAACTCCATATTTCGAGTTAGTGAAAAAAGGATCAAGAAGGGTCTGGGAGGTGCTAGTGATTCGAGTAGGACAATAAATCAAGTTTTTAAAACCAGAAGAAAGAACGATGTCCCGCAGTAATTGAGATCTGGGTGAATCTGTCAAAAGGTCAACATTAATATCTCCTGTCACTACCAAAAAATTATTGTTTGTAATCGCATAATCCAAAATTCCCGAAATTTCTCCAAAAAAAGATTAAAAGCCCCGTCCGGTGGTCGATATAAAACTGTTAGTAATAGGTTACTGCTTTCAATTGTAACTGCCTCCAAAAATGGCAAACTAAATGTTAAATCTTTACAACAAAGAAAATGGTGAAGTCGATAAGCTGTATAGATGGCCACACCACCGCCCACACCCCGATGTCTATTTGAGAAAAAAACACGATAACCTGGCAAATCAAACGTCTCATTTTCGGAGCACCATGTTTCCGTAAAACACAATATATCAAGATCAAAAGAGAGAGAATCCAAAAAGATCGTAATTCGATCAGAGGCTGAAAAAATACTACGAACATTAATATTAAGGAAGGAAAGATTGTAAATAGGAGGAAGAAGAGACCGCAAATCCGATAAGTTAACAAAATCATAAGAGGATGATTTTAATGTTTGCCAAGTCAACGTACTAGAATAAGTAAATCGTTTTCGGAGTAAATAAGTATTGGGCTCGCGGTCTCACTTCTCTTCAAAAATTTTTTTCCATAGTTATGCCATACAAATTTATAGTTATTTTTCAATTTAAATTGTCGGGCCAGATAGAACAATTTTGCATAATAAGGTGATAAGTGTTCGTTAACATAAACTCTCTCCCTCTCTCCAATAAGTCCAGTATCATTTGAGAAGATCTTCTTTTTAATTTTCATCCTGGAAAGTACAGTGTCTCTAAATGTTTCAGAGGCAAAACGGACAACCAGTTTTCTTGGACGACCACTCGAACCCGGATGTTTACCAACTCGGTGGCATTTAACAATGTCACTAGGTGAAATCGGACAGTCCAACGCTTTCCCAATACCAATCACGATATCGGTGCAGGACTCCTCCACCATCTCCGGGAATCCCTGTATCTCCAGATTAGTAGCAAAACTCCTCTGCTGCAATTCAACAAAAGATCTCCTTAAAACATCAAACTCAGACCAGATTCGAGGTTTCCCTCATCAGTATACTTCTTTCCTCACGCAGCTGGGTTATCTCCCCACGAATCTCGCCAAGTTCCTTTTGGCTTGACTCAATCGTCTCCGATAAAGAGCGCACAAGATCCAGAAGTGGTAGCAATCGAGTAATATCACTCCTTAGTGCCTTAATCTGGCAAGTTAGATCATCTGAAGAAACAACTCCCGAGCCAGAATCTATAGGATTAGTGGAGGAATGAGTGGACGCAGGAATGAGACAGGTATTACATCTCCATTTTTGTCTTGTAAGTTTCCTGAAGACCTGCTCCACAAGTCTAACACAGTAAAAATGTCCAGTACAATTGCACTGTTGACATTTAATCAAATCCTCCTCCCCAAGAATATCCCCGGAGCAAAAATCGCATTTTGGCATTGTTATCGTTAAATTTAGTGTAATTTGGCTCAAAAATCACTAGAGTGGCAATTGGGGAAACACCCGGTTCCAGAATTCAAAATGTCCGCCCATATTCGCGAAGCGATGTAAAATAAATCACTCACTTAATGGCAAAAGGATTGATCTACAACAAATCGACAAACGAAAGATATTATCGTTAATATCTTTCGTTTGTATATCTTACATATTGTCTTCGGTTATCGTTAATGAAATAATTGTACTTCCCACAGTTAATGGTATAATTGTACTTTTCCACAGTTCATGACATAACTGTACTTTTCCACAGTTCATGACATAACTGTACTTTTCCACAGTTCACGACATAACTGTACTTTTCCACAGTTCACGACATAACTGTACTTTTCCACAGTTCATGACATAAATGTACTTTTCCACAGTTCACGACATAACTGTACTTTTCCATAGTTTAGCTCTGCGGTGGCGCAGTGTGGTAACGCGTTCTCCTATTGCGCGGCTAATCCGGGTTCGACTCCCAGCAGTGCAAAAAGAACGCTTACTCAGAGATCTCATAAAGATCGCACTGCTCACTGTAGTC
>QLNU02014176.1:45422907-45465456 GCA_006491805.2 Dysdera silvatica | reverse complement strand
AGGCTAAATGAAATCTTTACAATTACGTCACCGCAGGACTTTTAATTTCGAAAGTTTGTTCGAAGCTTAAGCATCAAGGTCGCTTGATGGATGGGAAAGACGAATTAACGTGACAACTAAGCGATAATACAGAGTGATCCAAATTAAACAGGAGGTGTTTAAACAACTCTGTTGGGAAAACTACTTGGCCAATTTCACCCAAATTTCGTACACATGCTCTCCAGAGTATGCGGTTTTGATTTCTGAAAGAAAAAAAATTGAGTTCATATTTCGGCCGCTAGGGAAGGAAATGGTGCTGCGGAGCAGGCAATTTATTAATATTAACAACAAAAAAGTGTTTTAACATGCAATAACCTTTATTGCAATCACATGAAATTAACTACAAATTACAGTATACCATAGGTATGGCTAAAAACAGATTTATGCAATAACTTTATTGCTATCACATGTGGAACCACACTATCATCACAGATACGGCTCGGTATGTCCGCCGTCTCTTTGCTCTAGAAATTGCATTCGATGCACAACACATTCCACGGCAGAACGTAACTCATTCGCTTGGAGGTGGGATACATGTTGCGAAATTCTGTCTTTTAAGACTGCTAAGTTCGGAACATTGCCTTTATAAACGCAGCTCTTTAAATATCCCCACAGCCAAAAGTCACAAGGGTTAAGATCGGGTGACCGAGGCGGCCAAGATGTTGAAAATGACCTGCTAATCACTCTGTCATCCGAAAAGTTTTGCCGTAATAATGTTTGAACAGGCAACGCGATGTGTGGAGGGTGCACCATCTTGCATGAAGATTGTAGTGTCAAGACAATTTCTCTGTTGAAGCGAAGGAATGACAAAGTTCCGTAGCATAAATGCATATCTAGAGCCAGTAACAGAACATGTCATTGGCCCCGAGGCCGTATTTTCTTCAAAGAAGTAAGGACCAATGACGAAAGATGAGGTGAAGCCACACCACACTGTCACTTTTGGAGCATGCAACGGAATTTGTTGATGAACGTGGGGATTTGTGTCAGACCAAATACGGCAGTTACGTGTGTTTACAGCGCCATTCAAGTGGAAATGGGCCTCATCACTCCACAGTATCTGCCAAGGCCATTCATCATCCACTGTCATCCGAGCAATGAACATCAAAGCAAATGTTTTCCGCACGTCATTATCACCAGAAAGCAATTGCTGAGTGTGGGCTATCTTATATGGATAAAACTTCAGGACATTTCTCATAACTCTCCACACTGTCGTATATGGCATGTCCAATTCCCGTGATATCGCACGTGCACTACTGCTACCATGTGCACTTGCTGCTCCCTGCTCCACTACTGCAGTTGCAACTTCTTCAAATTGCTGCACTCGAGTTGGTTTGCGGCCTCGTCCTGGTTTAACGGTGAATGTTCCGCTCTTTTCAAAATACAAGACCATTTTTCGAAGATTTGTAATTGTGAGAGTGCGTCTGCGTAAACCTTTTACCTGCCGAAATGCTTTAAGTGCAGCAGAAGCATTGCTATTTCGTTGATAAAAGAGCTTAACAAGTAACGCGCGATCTGGTAAAGAAAGTTTCATGATGCAGTCCTCGTATGGTGAAAAAGGCTTCACGACTCCTTATATAGGCAGAGGATGTTGAGTAGGTAACACCGCTTGACATAAATATAATAAAAGCAATCAGACAACTTTGAGCGGTTTGTTAGATTATTGGTACATGAGCCGGCTTTCGGCTGCGCTAAAGGGCAGCCTTCATCAGATGTATATGGAGCGAATCGAACATACAGCAGATAATATAATTAAGGAATACAAATGGGGAAAAAATAATCTAAAAGAAGCCTTTTCTTTTAGAAGTCACTTCTTTTACATTATTTTTCCCCCATTTGTATTCCTTGATTATATTATCTGCTATATGTTCGATTCGCTCCATATACATCTGATGAAGGCTGTCCTTTAGCGCAGCCTTCATATAAAAGCCGGCTCATGTACCAATAATCTAACAAACCGCTCAAAGTTGTCTGATTGTTTTTATTATATAGGCAGAGGATGTTGCGCATGTTAAGTAATATTTAAATTGTTTGCTCCGCAGCGCCATTTCCTCCTCTAGCGGCCGAAATATGAACTAAATTGTTTCTTTCAGAAATCGAAACCGCATACTCAGGGGAGCATGTGTATGAAATTTGGGTGAAATTGACAGAGTAGTTTTCTCTACAGAGAGGTCTAAACACCTCCTGTTTAATTTGGATCACCCGGTACATAATGGTAACAATAGTCACCCAAAACGAGTGTCGCGTAATATATCGGTAGATCTGTAACGGATCTATATTCCCCGTGCCTAGAAGAGCATAGATCGTAGGTTGCTCTAGAGGGAGGTTTTGTTATATGGATGTGATTTAGGGATAAAGATCATCCTAATAATGTCCAATGGTCTGATTTTAAAAATTGTAAAATGGTCTATCTTTTGATGTCATAGACCAGGGGTCTTCGACTTTTTTTAGTCCAAAGGTCAATTCTGCTTATTTTTCTAGACTGACGGGCCGCATTTCTGTACGAGTAATATTTGGACTGAACAAATGCCGATCCAAGGGAACGCAGGGTATGCCCTTCCTAAATCCGCTTTTGTTGCCGTTTTTTCTTGCCGTCCCTAAACACAAAACCAATAGGTTTTACACGTACACACGAAAATATTTTCTGGATCCTCCTCTGGGACTGAATATATATATATTACGATGTAAAATACGCTTGGAAGCAAAAAAAAACATATAAAATACTGTTAGTTATTAATATATAAAGCAAAATTAAACATTTTAGTGAGAATGTTGGCTTTGCTTATTTTTAGTGTCCGACAGCGTTAGGTATTATTTCTTATTTTTCAATCTTAACAGTGTTTTCAAGGTGGATGTCAGTTATTCCGGTCCTAACTGTCGATTTTACTAACTTCATCTTGAAAAGAGTTGTTCACAGATGCACTGGTGTACGCGTAAGATTTGGAGGGATAGGCTTTTTAACCCCCATTACCATTAAATTTTGTATATGCATATATATAATTGTAGCTCTGCGTATAACCACCCATTGTAAGCCTGTAACCTCCCCTTACGAATCTTTGCGTACGCCTATGCATAGGCGTAAGTTCTCCCGAATAGTGACATCAGTTTCAGAGCGTGGGGTCTGATGGTCGAAAAAATGTTCTTATCGACATATTTAGAATAGAATTCAACGAGTCCTAACTTGAATTTTTTTTAAATCACTGTTGCATTACAAATCAGTAAAACTGTATCAAATGGCCATATGAGCTAGGAAACTCAAGTAAAACACGATTTAGGGAAAACCGCATGCTACTTTAGTTCTCTAGCGTTTTAAGGCATTTGCTATGAAAATTGAAAATATGAACATAATAAAATGCATAGATTTAAGACTTAGAGGGCAAGGGGAGTTATCTTTGTGTCAAATAATTATATTTTTTCAGGGATCGATGGGAGGTATATATAAAATTTGTCGGCGGGCTGCAGGTGTCTTGCGGGGAAGCAGTTTGACGACCCGTCCATCATGGACATTAGGTTTTAACTTCAGGGAAATAGAAAAAAAAATTTTTTTCATTTTAAATAATACTAAATTTTTACACAGTTGGAAACAAGGGCGTATCCAAGAACCTCAACTCTTTTTTGGGGGGAGGCGGGGTGGATAAGATTGATTGACTGGTTTAGTTTCAGCATTAGCTATTCCGAATGAAGAGAAGGGCTTGACAGATAAAATAAGAAACCTCCATGACAAAGCTATCGAAGTGTTCGTTTTTCGAAAGAAGAAGAAATTGCCTTTTGCAAGTAAATAAATGGAATATTTAATCGTTTTGTGAATTTTTTATGTTAAAAGATGTTGTGTTAGAAACTAATATAATTTGAGGTACAATTTATCTGCGGCATGGACATTTTCAACCGATGATAACACACTGTCTACTGGTGCAAATTTTTAAACTGCCTTTTTTTCCCGAAAGTTAAATTTTTGCATTTACTGCATTTGTGCCCTACACTATCAATATACCGATTTTGGCATGGATGTATTAGTACTGTTTTTTTTAATTATGTAAATATTTAATCTAATATTGGGGCCCTGCGGTGGCGCAGTGTGGTAACGCGTTCGCCTAGTACGCCGTTAATCCGGGTTCGACTCCCAACAGTGTACAAAGAACGCTTACTCAGAGATCTCATAAAAAGATCGCACTGCTCACTGTAGTCCGGGGTTTGGTTCCCTAGGCCATAAGAGGTTCGGATTCCTCGGAAAACAGTAGGTCCCGGCGCAGCATGACCATTGTAGTCTTTGAGCCACAAAACAAACAATAATCTAATATTCATAGGATAATAAAATGATCATGCGCAAAATTGAAGGTCTGGCCCGGGGAATCTTTTCATGTTGGAAGGTCGCATTAAGTTAATTATAATCAAAGAAAGCAGCATTCAAGAAATTTCAATTGGATGCAGCATTCAAAAATTAGGGATGCACAGGTAGTTTTAAAATTATGTGATTTGGTGTTAAACGAACAATATATTTTATATCAAATGGGGGATTGGGCCTCCTGATCTCCAGTTTATACGCTGCTGATTAGATGTACAGCAGAACCTCGATTATTTAAACACTGTTTAACAGTGGTAACAGGCCAATTGTACTTATTATTCCCTTTCTCCGGCCTTAAGGGAGAAACGAATGATAGATGTTGGACACATAAAAAGCTGTGTATATTTTTATATATAAGGTGTCTCATCACCAGAGTTACAAACTTTTAGGAGGGGTAGGGTACACCTAGACGACTCGGGATCACATAGCAATGCTGGTCGCAAACCACTCACAGCGCTAGTTCTAAAACCGTCCAGCATACACAAATATTTACAACCAGTGCGTGAAAAGCGCCAGATAAAACTCAGGTCAGCTGTCCAAGTGCATAGATGATTAGGACATCGCATTTTGCGCTTCTCATGCACTGGTTGTCACTATTTGTGCATGCTGGACGGTTTTAGAACTGGCGCTGTGAGTGGTTTGCGACCAGCATTGCTATGTGATTCCGAGTCATCTAGGTGTACCCTACCCCTCCTAGAATTTTGTAAACCTGGTGCTGATGGTGAGACGTCCTGTACATTGGGTCCGAAAGGTCGCAGGTTCTCCACCCCTGTTTCAGCCAGTGCAAGATTTACGTAAAGGCCGAGTGGGCCAGTGCCTAGTCGCTCCGTGAATTTGGGGTCTCCATAAAAGTCTTGAAAAGACCTGACGCTATTTGAATTTAAGAGGAATTTTTATCTTGTTTATTTACAAATGCACTGGAATTTTCGTTATTCACATACTTGGATACTGAACTTCAAGAAGTAAATCATGATTTACTGACTAAATATGACGAGCGTCCATTCTAACCTTCCGGACAAAGGCCCATAAAAGCCTTAATCTGGCACTGTGTCTAGCTCGGTTACATAGGGCAGGCATGTCATGTATATCACACGCACAAATTTTTAAAGGCATTTTGAGTGATAACAAAATTCGAATACAGTTGACAAAAGTCAAATGTATAGTATTTTTTTTCAAATGAGGGGAATCTCTGAAGAGCGGACATCTCAGGACCCGAGTGTCTTTCTGCCACTTCGGAGGATTAGAGAATAACAAGCATAGAGACAGTGAATCGGAAAGAGTGTCCGTTAAATAGAGGTGTCCGCTATTCAGGAGTGTGCGTAAAGGAGGTTTCACCTTAGTTGGATAGTAAAATAAACATTAACAATTTATTGGGTGTGTATCGACACGCACAGTGCAACACATCTAAGCGTTTGCTGACCCCAGGTGTCTGGCTTATCGGTTAAGAGTTAGCACTGTTTGCTTTACAACAATAGAATGTATCAATAATTTGGCGTACTTGAAGCAACCACTGAAGATCAACTTGAAGCAATCACTGAAGATCAACTTGAAGCAATCACTGAAGATCAACTTGAAGCAATCACTGAAGATCAACTTTGAAGCAATCACTGAAGATCAATTTGAAGCTTTGAAGATGCAACTAATTGATACCTCTGTCATCTTAATCTGGTTTTCAAACTTTAAGTACAAACTCATTGCGAAATAATTAACATTATTGATCTTGTAATTCACCAGCACTCTCTACATCCGTATTTATCCGTTAGGTATCTTTGCATTTACATTAGGCAACGATTTTTTTTGACAAAACATGGAATGCATGTTACTAAAATATGGCCAAACTTTTTATGTAAGGTAGTTACGCTTTGAATCAGGGGCGTAATAATTTAAAATTATGAAGGAGCCGCGTTGAAGTAGCTTTAAAAATTACCTAGTGATTCTGCATTAACCCTTGAGCGGGCGCGGCGATTAGAGGAATGCGAGAACGCGCGCGGGGTGCTTTGCACCCCATCTGATTATATAGCATTATTTCATTAAAAACGTCCAATTTTACAGGGAACAATAAGTGGAATTTTCTCTTTGTCACCCTACCCCAAAAGATTGTGACTTTGAAGGCAACAGGAAAGAGTTTGGCCAGTTTCAGAAGCAAGGGCGGACGGTTTTTTTTCACAAATTGTAAGTTGTGGGGTGTGAAACACACCCCACGCCTGCTCGCGGGTTAAGAAGGAAAAGTTATTTTATTTTCTAGTGAGAGACTTAAGCCCTTTGGCCTTTCTCTACGGTACTGTCTTGAGTATGCAATTAAATCTATTTCCGATATATGGACAGATGCAAATTTTCAATGAAATAATTCACATTTATTGGGAAGCGATAGAATGACGGCAAAAGTAAATGTTTGATTATTCTTGGCCTTTTGTTTACAAGAAAAACGAATGTACTAAAGTTAAATGATGTTCTGGAAGTTTTAAAACTGGACGGATTTCAATTTTCACTAAAAGGTAAGTTGATTTAATTTTTTAATGTTTAATAAATTATATTATTTAATATTAAAAAAAAAACATTTTTGAATAAAATTCGTGATTTTTACTGCTGGGTCACATTCAACGTTTTACGTACTATATGCCCCTCTTCATTGATATCCAAACCCGGGCGGCTAGAGCTGATCAGATTCACATTTTTGCTTATAATCACTCAGGTGAACCACGCGTGATCACATGGCTATGATGAAATCGCGCTTCAGTCTATTAATCCAATCACTAAATTACTCGTTTATTGTATATTATAATATTTATTTTTTAGTTTTATTGTATTATATAAATAACTGATTCATCGATCTGTATTCACAATTTCATTCTGATATTTCTATGATTATTTTCATGTCTTTTCTAATTACGTTTATTGGGTGTTTTATTATTACACATTGCATGTTAGGTGTGAATTTACAAGCAAGTAAGTAAGCAAATGTGTTAAGGGGAAAATTGAAACACCATTGTTTCGTGTGTGGAACACCGACAATAAATCTGTTCGCTAGTTGTATTATTATGGCGCAAGGACACCATAAAACTCAGATCTGAGTCTAAATAACAATAAAAGTCTTTGGGTTTTTCTACTTGAAAATCGAAAACATGAGTGCATGTGCAGTTTTTGCATGGTGTTCAACGGCGCAAGGACAATCGAGATTATACGTTTTATAAGTGTCTACAGTTTTCCGAGGCAATCGATCTTCTTGCAGCAAGGAAATTCAATCACCCGATTTTGTACTTCGAAGTCGTTTAGTTTCTTAGGCGTTAGAGATTCTAGTCTTTCGGAAAATTGTAAATCTTAATGCAACGTAATTCCGATTGTCCTTGCACCATAGAATATGTAAATGCACAAAAAGTATCGACTTCAACTTTGCGATTATCAACTTGAAGAAACGGCAAGCTGTTATTGCAATTTGGCTTATCAATTCCGATTATATATTATTCGATTATATATCGATACATTCGTTATCAAACCTGAGTTTCTTACTTGATAGGCAAGGTTGTTATACTACTTTGTAAGTCACCGCTAGGTCCATATTAATTATTAAGCATAACACAATGTCCATATTAATTGTTAATTAATGTCCATATTAATTGTTAATTAATGTCCATATTAATTGTTAATTAATGTCCATATTAATTGTTAATTAATGTCCATATTAATTGTTAATTAATGTCCATATTAATTGTTAAGCATAACACATTGACTGTGTAAACAAGCAAGTTAACATGCTGTTTTTACTTTTTTTAGGTGCAAACTGTTTCTTCAAATATTATTTGTTGTCATAATAGTTCGGAGTAATTAGATTCAAAGCAAAATTACTAAGGTATACAGAAATATTAAATATATATATTTTTTTATTTTGTGTCTTGATAATTTAGCATGGAAAGTATTTCGTCTTTGTTTCGTAAGTATCTTGCAATTCTCTGTCGTGTATTATTTCGCTTCGAGCGTTCCCGTTCAGAAGACGAATATAAAGAAAAAAACACAAGAACTTACCGGAAGATGAATAGAAAGAAAGCGAGAAAAAAACAGCGCGACTATAAAAGTAAGCAAACTAAAAAATATATTCAATTATTCAGAACGTGTTATTATTTGCTTTAATTTAATTGAATCAAATCTTATTTGATATTTTCAATGCTGCTGTAACTTTCGCATAGCAACAAGCGCCTATCCAATTATATGTTTAGATAAATGTTTGTGATGCCTTTATAAAAATTCTACGCGTTTTTTTTCAGACGTAGTCTTCTGATTTGTGTATCGGTCGTTTACTTGATAAGCCTCCAAATAGAATCGCCAAAGTTAAGTTTTAAAACTAGCTAACTAAAAAAGTTAACAACGTCAATTAATAAATCACCCAAACGCAGGCTCAAAGTACAGAATTCCCTTTACCGTTCGTACCTACATGCAACAGAATATCGTCACCTAACATTCCGTGTTACGCGATGATGTTACGGGACGAAGTACTCGTTACGTTCTTAAAGCCAGAGTACGCAAGAAAACTAACGTCAGCACTTTGCTGAAAACATCAAACGCGTCATACTTTAACTGAAATGAAGAACCGAATTTTCCTTTATCAAGATTTCGGTTAAACGAAATTTGGATTATCGGGGCTTTTAGGTAGATTTTAACGCTTTGTGTTGTATAAGTGGGCGTTTTTCCTTCATAACTACAAGCTATTGTTAGCTGTCATTTTTATATTGTGAAGAACACCCGATCAACGAAATAAATCGGGTGGAGCTGATTTCGAATAATCCGGAATTGAATTCTTAATGTGTGTGTAACAGTTCTAAATCTAATATTTATCCATCAACACGTTTAATTAGATTACTAAATTATATTGATAGAGTCGTCAAATAGTAAATGCACAACACACGTTAATTAAGGTACAAACTGCTCTTTTATGAACTAGTCCGCCATCTTTTTATGTATCCGACATATGCAAAGTACGTGTTGTGCGTTCGCGCAGACCTGACGCCTGATACCGTTAGCAGACGGGTTAGTCCATTGCAGTTTAGGGAAGGCCATCTTGCCGAAACTGGTTTTTCGCGCGGGAAAAACCAGTTCCTCCAAGACGGCCTTCCCTAAACTGCAATGGACTAACCCGTCTGCTACGTTAATTGTATCGCGCCAACTGAACGCGAATGCACAGTATGTACATATCATTGTATATGTTTGACATTTAATATTTGTACTTGTTTTTCTTTAAGGTCAAAGTGGACTTGAAATAAATATGAACGCTTTTGTCGTAAACATTGTAATAAAGTATTTATTTCCTAATAACGTAAAGTAGAATTTTTACAATAATGTAGTATTTCTACCACAAAGCAAAGTAGTATTTTTGCCATAAAATAAAGCAGCATTTATATCCTAAAGTAAAGTAGTATTTATACCCTAAACTAAAGTAATATTTATGACAACAACGTACAAAGATTGACCAGGGCTTACCATAACTAGTAAAATTTGACACTGGTCGGAATATACGAAATACAAATGAAGAAGGTAAAAGATATTTACCATCTGCAAAAATATTCGCAACGTTTCGAGAACTACTGTTCCCTTCATCATTCAGTAATATTTATACTATAAAGTGGTATTTTTAAAATAAAGTGTTTATTGTAACAATAATGATAATATTGATATTTAAAAGTGCAACAGGCCCATAGCTAGACTTGTTACAGGGGTTTAAAAGTCGTAAATATTTTGATGTATTTTATTAATATATTTAATAATATTAAATATATAAGTAGACTAATATATTTAACGTTAACAAATAAATTTCTTAAATTTTGCATTAAAAACTTATAAATTTTAGTATACCTCACCATAATTCCCCTTATCCTCATCATAAAGTAGATGAAGACTCAAACCACTGTAAAGATTATGTATAGAAGAAAAGTTAGTATACAAGAAAGAAAGTCATGTATACAAGAAAGAAAGTCATGTATACAAGAAAGAACGTTATGTATACAAGAGCTACCCTTAAAAGCTCCTTTGACTACATTTTCAACGTCAAAGAACAATTTGCATGGTTAGGTATAATCACAAAGAAGACAAAAAATTTAAAATGAAATTCTACAAAAATTTATTTAAGAAACATTTTCCAAGGGGCTGCTGACTATATTTCCAGGGGCTGCTCAGCCTCGTCTAGTCCCAGCCTGGCTACGGCTCCAGATTGCAATAGGCCATTTCCGCTAACCCGAATTTCGGTTAAGCGGAGTTCGAATAATCAGAGTCGTACTGTAGTATTTTTACCGGAAGTTCTGTTCATACAATCGCAAGATATATGTACATCATTTAATACATTTAAGGGTTAAATAGTAAGAGACATTTATTTAAACAATGTTTATTAAAGATCTTTTATTGTCGTGTTGAATTGATATTTCTCAATTTCATGATATTATCAATACACCACAATTTTTTATGATACTATCAATATACCACAGTGTTGATGATGGTATTAATATACTACAATTTTGTAGAGGTTATCTTACAATCGTGTCCGTGATATTGACTTCCACTAATACTTCGATTTCAAGAAAATTTGATATAAAATTCATTGATGTTTGAATTAGAATGTGATAATAGGTAATGATGAATAACCACTGACATCGGAAAAAATTTTTTAGGTACCCAAGCAATTCCCGAGGACCTAAATAAATTGCAAACGTTCTAGAGGTTTAGGCAACCGCTGCTTAAAATATAACGTTTTTTTTTCGTAAATTAAAATTGATTTTTGACCCGAGCATTACGGGTAAATGAACCGAGACCGCAGATTGGAATCTAGTGCAAAATTTTAACGATCTTAACGATAAAAATCGTGGGCGAGCTTATCGCTCATTTGATGTATGGAGGCCCCTGCATGCCTTCTGCAAATCTATCAACCGCAGACGATACGAAAAATAACTGAAAGGAAACTGGCAACGCGCATCATTAACCTTTGTAACGGCTCCTAGGAAAGTAATCCACGCCATGATCGTTTTACCAGCTATATCTGATATCCGACAACGTTCTGGGCTTTTGCTTTCTGTCGGAGCCGAGAAGAAGGAAAGACCATAAAGCTTTAACTGCGTTACGCTGGTGCAGTATTACTTCGAAAGGTGTAAAGACGCTTATTTCAATTTTCCACGCCTTCCCCTCAAAAGCCCACCGTTTTATGGTCTTCTAAAAATAAACACTCGTTTTCTCTAAACTCAATTTGTATTCCTCACTTCAAAAGCGACCCATCGACCTACGAAGCTATCGGGAACTTTGAGTCGTCAATTATCGGCCACTATAAACAACTAATACTTTTTTCTTCATGAGTTTATGGATAAAATTCAACAGAATAGAGGAGTAACCCAAGTAAGATTCAAATAAATTTACTTACAAGCATTAGCTTTAAGGCGTTTAAAGACATTCTAAGATGATCAAGGTTTCGATATAGCTTTCGAACTATGGAACAACAAAATATCCATGTGCTGTTGGGTCTAACGTTTAGATACAGAGTCAGGCAAAAATCTGTAAATTTTGTAAAAATTTGAAACAAAAAAGAAAAAAAAATCATTTCATTAAAGTGCCGTTTGTACGATGATGAGTACTGTCAGGATGGAAATTTTCTTCCGACAGGAAATAAATAAATTGTAATTCAAAATTCACCAACAAGTGGCACTTTAAACACTAAAAAGAGAATTAAAATGAATATCGTGTCCTTTTCGTATTACAGTAGTAAGCGTTTGACATGAACTCTACCACGTAAGATGACAAAATTCAGACGTGTAATAATGTCCACGACTGTAGAGTGCAACAAACCGGGATCTCACCTCACACCGAATCGCATCTTTAATTTCTAACGATGCTAAAGGGCCTGACTAATAAATATAAGACTTCAAATACCTAAAGAACTAGGAATAAACTGGTGACAAATCTGGCAGGTCTAGGAGACCATGGAGGTTTGCGGTGTTTATTGATACTTCACCGCAGATGTCGATTACAAATGTTTTTACTGAAATTGCGAAGCAAACTGGGGCTCTTGCGTAAACGTTACTATGGTGTAAGAATAATATCTCGTTCTGTTAAAGATGGCATGATTTGTCAACATTCATGCAGGATGAAACGACAAGAGACCATTCAAGTAAAATATTTCTAATAGATACTTTCGCTGAAGACAAGTTTATCAGTAGGCACTAAATTATTCCGCAAATTTTTCTGTCCTTAGCTTTTTCATCAGCTAATTTTTGGTTTGGAGGTATTTAAAGTATCGTATTTATTAATCAAGCCTTTCAATATTATTGAAAATGAAAGTTGCCATTCAGTAGGATCAGGGTTTCGTCTGTCCAGATATTCTGAATTTTGAAGTCACAGGCTGTGCCATTCGCCTGAATTGCGTGCCTTGTGTTGGCTGTCATGTTGAATATTTGCTAGTGTGATTCCCAAATTAAACATGAAGTATAGTCCAGGAATTCATGAATTTCCTGATCCAGGGCCCCTTAACCACACATAAATTGTTGACGTCTCAAACATATAAAAGAGCGTAAACCATAGGTTACAAATATTTCTGGATAACATGCTTTATAAAACGTTAATCAACACCATGATGCTCTTGCCCAACTCATAACTGTGACTCTCCAAGGAAACGCACCACGCAAATTTGAAAATCCCTGCCCTACGGTAACAAAAAGGTAGTTTTATGGTTAACTGCTAATTATTAAATATTTTTACTGATTCAGAAGGGCCAAACTACGTCTTTATGGTTTAAAAAAATAAAAACCATCGACTTCAAAGTCCAGTTTTGATCTCTAGATTAAGCTCTCTCTTACGCAAATAAGAAATGGCAATTTGCCCATTAATAACCCACAAATTGCCTGCTATTGAACGTTTTTTTCCCTCTTTTAGTTCGCCCTTCATTTAGCACAAACTACATTTTTAAAGAAAAGAAGGGACGACGTTCCCATGTCCTGCATTAAACCCAGGACCTCATGAACTGCCGAAAAGCAAATTTAAAATACCAGCTTTTATAAAATGTTGCCAACGTTACGACGCCCGTGAACAAAACTTGCGACGCCCTAAGGAGCAGCGACCATAGTTTGAAAACCCCTATGATATAGTCATTTGCATTGTCTTTCGAATATCTAAAGCGTCATCTGTAGGTGAGTTTTGGACTACAAGTTGTTGCCCTTGGGGAAAAAAACAAAAACAAAAAAAAACCCCTGCCATCCTGACAATCATTATGGTACAAATCAGACTCAAATGCCATGTGAGAGTTTCCCTCTTTCATTAGATCTTCAGCCGATCCTGTACATCTTCTAAATTTTCTAGTTAAGTTCCAGCGTAATAACGTCGGAAAGAATAATTAAACTGTTAACGATTTATGTATTTAAATAATTTCACGCGAAATTAATGCATTATGTTAATTTTGCTATTTATGGTATTACATTTTTAAAATGGTCCAACACTTTCAGTAAAGTCCTTTGTTTTATTTTTATAAATAAAAAAAATGCAAGAAATAACATTTTTTAAGGTAAAATGGTCTAACAAATTAAAAACGGGGTACATCATTCTTTGTCAAGCAACGGTTATCATGATGCTTTCCTACAATGGCCAGATTTTATCTATGTCCTCTGCGTATGACATTGCAATATTTTGCACCAAGCATTTGAATTTGTGGGCTCCCACAATAGAAACACCATGTTCACTTCGCAGGCTTTTCTAATTGTTGCCATTTGAAAACGCAGGGGGAAAAAACTTAAAAGTTTAACTACTAAAATTGGTAAAATGTAAAATCCTTTCTTTTCACTTTACATAATGTTTTCTAAATGCATGTACTTTTACTTTCCGCATCTGGCAACATATATTGATTGTATAATTATAATATCACATTTTATATTCGGCAACAGTACGTGTAATTGTCTTCCTAATTTTAAAATCAAATGAGTCTTCAATTTACCATTGACGTGCACGTACCACATAGGCTCCGCCGAAAAAACGACGTAAAAAACTTCTTTAACATTTCAATGTAATTTAATTATGTTTTGGAGAACTATTCGAAGCATTTAAAGCTTTTAATAAATATTATTTCAACTCGGTGGAACTTCTGCCCTTCAACAGAACTTCTTTCTGCAAACTGACGATATCATACATCTGCACTAATGACCTTGTCTCTTTCAAATAAGATCAGAGTTATGTAGGACACACAAAGATACATTTGAATTTTTGGAACTGCACATTTTAAGAAAAATGCATTAAAGAATTTCAAATGTTTGTGAGTTTAACGGTGCACAGACAAGAAAGAGATATTCTGCTTTTCGAGAGTGACGAGATGTGTAGCTTTTCGTGGCATTTGAAACCGTTAAGACCTAGGGAACCAAACCCTAGATTAAAATGAGCACTTATTCGGTCAATTTTTCTTTTGTTTTTTTCGGAGGGGGACAACATCGTAAACGGTCTGACAACGGATAACGAACAGCACTCAGGGTACCACTGCAGAACTCGAAAGAAGTTCAAACTACTAAACATTCATACAAAAATTATGCATTCCAAAAATTATACCCTTTATAATTTAGTAGTCAAATTTTCTTCATAAAATTATGTACGACAGTCAATATTTTGCCATGCAAGTACAATATTAACAATGATATTAAAAGGTGCGCTGTCAAAAAATCACTTACTCGTGCCTTTCACAAAATCTATAATTTAAAGAAAGGTTTTCTAACTTCACAGCTGACTTACCATCACTAGAACTTGTGCGCGCATCCGTCTACTTTGGAGACAAGATTTAATATATCAGAGTTAAAAATTCCTTGTTAAAATTTACGTTTTTATTGCGTTTTTTGTCTGGACTAAAAAGTGTTATATCATAAACCAAAGCGACGTTTTATTAGTTTTCATACTGCAGACCATTCACATTCGGAGTAAAAAAGCTAGACTAGAGATACATACTTCTCTCTTGGTGTCTATTCTCGGGAAAATTTAGTAACATCTGTTTGTCAAAAATAGAGAAGAAATCACCCTTTCCGAATATTTCAGGATTATTTACATAAAATAAAGATTCGGTAGGAAGTTTATCACTTTATAGTGACGACTGCTGATCCAGAATTCACCAGAAAATGGAAAAATTGTTTTCAGCTTATGCAAACATTACATCATGCTTTATTTCTTTAAGATACAACACTGTAAAGCAGACAACAATATCAATCAACGTTTATTGGCGTAGTGATACCAGCGCCGATGTTATGGCGTGATTAGATGGTGAAACGTTCGAAAGAAAATAAATATTTCTGCGTTCGGTGGGACCTGAACCCACGACCTTCCACTTGCCGGGCGGAGGCTCTACCATCTGAGCTACGAACGACAATATTTAATCTCTTTACGAACGTATATAAAGACTATTTACTGAAGCCGGTTATTTCGCAGAATGGTGTAGTACATGGACTACTTTTTAAACCAAATTGCAAAGATACCGGTATTAAATTGATCGAAACGTCCGTTGCAGCATATGTATTTATATAAATCGAACACTACGCAGATTAAATTAAACAACAACGGCGTTGATATCAATACGCCAATAAACGTTGATTTATATTGTTTAATTTAATCTGCGTAGTGTTTAATTTACTATAAAGCATGTTCATCTTTCACATAAGATAGCTTGTATTAAATAGAGAATTCACAATGTTTGCATGCATCAGTTTTGTGATATTCCCGTGTTTTGCATATCAGTTGCATACATGTATATTTTTATTCTGTTTCCTTGGGCTTATAAAAAGGATGTAAAGGAATTTAGGTGCGAATCTCAATGAAATATATACGTGGACTGCATTTTAATATTTAATAGAATATCAATAGTAAAAATACACGCGTTGAAATAATTATATGCTTAAAATCAAAACACTCAAATCTTTGCGACATTAAAACAAAGATATGTGCCTTCATATTTGACTAGCGTTTATCCGTTTTTGGGGAAAGACCCTAAGTCCATATTTCTCTTAAACAATCCGTCTTAATTTTTAATTTCACTTATTTAATTATCATTTGAAGAATTTTTCGCAGTTTTCTATATCTTGTGGCATCTAGTTTTGAATATTCCTGTTATTGACTATTAACCAGACTTGTAATTGACCTGCTCAGATGTTCTTTGATAATTTGAATGTATATTATCAAATATACGTAACATATTATACAAATTTTGTTTTACAAGAATATAGGGCGTGAAATCTTCCAAACTTACTTAAATTAATCTATTCATTTGCCTAATATAAAAACTTACCGCATCTATTGAAGAAGACACCATAATATCACTTTTTTCTTAATTTATACCTTTCATATAACTATATTAACAAGCTCTTTTATTTTATTTATTTATTATTTCCATTAATAATAATTATATCCAATTCTGAGCGGAAGAGGTTTTGTCAGACCTCAGAGTTACTGCCTCAGATAGAACTTACTTCTTTAGATTTTACTTCTCAGATAGAAGATTTACTTCTCACATAGAACAACATGAATAATAAATTGTAAATCATTACTGCGCCATGTAAATAATTGTATCCGTCCAAATAAAGTTTGATTGGATTGGAGAAATATAAAACATAATCAGAAATTACGCGTAATTTAATAATTCAGCACCCTTTAAACGAATAAATAAATACCTCCTGCGACATAATTACAACCTTCTTTAGTACATGTAAAAATTGCTTGCTCCGAAAGCTAATTTGACCATTATTTTCCTCTATGAGTTGCATAATGGTATAGCTGAAGCTGGGCGATCTTGAAGTAAGACGCAACAAACCATTAATCTTCGGTTTACCACATGGGGGGGATTAGTTATCTCGTGGAAGTAAATGAAGATAAGATAAAGTACTTATTAATTAACCCGTCACACAAAGGAAATGATCACACGTTAATAATTAATGGAGATTCACGTGGTGGGGAGAATGATAAATGATGAAATTTAGAGATAAACGGAGTTGTTATTCAGCGAACCCAGGCGTATTTTAAAGCAAGGACAAGTCCGGTAGATGATACATCTGCAGAATTCAGTTCGATTCCCTCTCCACAGGAAGTCAGGAATACTTTGAATAGGTTTTCGGCGGAGTTTTCTGCAAATATTGTCTTTCTAGACTATGCAGAACCAGCGTAATCCGGTAAATACAATGAACACTAAGACAAATGCTTTCCGGTTGAATGGACGTCTTGAATTTCATCAGCGTCCAAAGTAAGATAAAAGATCGATTTCCCTTCCAGGTTTTTCAAACATCGCAAAGTCAAGAATCTGTTTTTCTTTCAAACTAAGAACTTATTCCGAAGATTTTTCCAGTATGCCAAGGAAACGTGCTTCTGAATATATTTTTGTTTAAAGCTAATCCGAAGTTATATTAGCTGAAGAATCGCAGCAAGGATAGGGCAGAGGGATAACCCCCACCCCCACGTAGAAGAGTTTTTCAAAACAAATTGTCGAATTTCGTTTTAAACATTTAGTTTTGTGTAAAATTATACGCTGCAATGGAAATTATTCTTTGACGGTAACAATATATTTAATATAGATTTCTATGGTAGATTATGCTTACATTGTTTTTTACAGAGTTTTGAGTCTTCATCAGCTCTATAATGAGGATAAGGAAAATTATAAATTTTAGTATGCCTTTATAAGTCTTTAATACAAAATTTATGTTAATAAATTTATTTATTAATATTAAATATAAACTCATGTTTGTAAAAATTGCAACACCATGAAGGAGTCACGTGACTGAGCTGAAACTTTCAGGAAATGCAAATTAGGGTATGCTATTCAAATGATTAGAATTTCAGAGTCATCACGCATGCGTGGGCTGAGCAGCGCCCTCTGAACTGCTGATGGATCCGTATAAATAGAGGGCTGTAGCGGGGCGTGTATGGTTATCTGCTAGTGGTAAACGTTACATGAGACGTCACTATGCCTCTACGACGAAAGAGGGCGACATTTCAGCAAGTTACGGAGTTTGAACGGGGACGAATGATCGGCCTTCGTGAAGGAGGGTTTTCTTATCGTGCAATAGCAGCTCGTATGGGGCGTAACAGCAGCACAGTGATGCGAGTGTGGAAGCAGTGGGTTCAAGAGAACCAGACAACTCAGAAATCCGGGAGTGGACGCCGAAAGGTGACGTCAGCACGGGATGATAGACACCTGGTCCGCATGGCGGTGACGGACCGTTTTGCTTCATCTGGACAGTTGGCAGAACGTTGGTGCACTGCTACAGGTGTATCATTGTGTGCTTCATCAATTCGTCGGCGTCTACTGCACCGTGGACTGCGTGCAAGAGTTCCTTTATACAGGATCCCCCTGACGCAAAACCATCGGCGCCTGCGGCTACAATGGGCTCATGGACATAGAGACTGGCGTGCTGATTGGCAACAAGTGGTGTTTTCTGATGAATCCCGCTTTAATTTGGGGTACAGTGATGGCCGCATCTGTGTTAGACGCTATACCGGTGAACGCCACCTTCCGGAGTGCGTTATCCAACGTCATAGTGGACGAACCCCCAGCGTTATGGTCTGGGGTGCGATTACGTAACATGGACGATCTCAGCTGCTACGAATTGTGGGTAATCTTAACAGCAACCGGTACATCAATGAAGTTCTGGAGCCTGAAGTTGTTCCCTTCCTTCAAGGCATTCCCGGAGCTGTATTTCAACAGGTCTATTCGCCAGATATGTCGCCGATTGAACATGTGTGGGATTTCGTTGGTCGGCGTCTCGCTCGTGATCCTCGTCCCATAGCTACTACAGATGAACTTTGGGGTCGCATACAAGCAATCTGGAATGCTCTTCCTCAGGCACACATTCAACATCTGTTTGATTCCATGCCACGTCGTATAGCATCACTTATTGCAGCGCGTGGTGCCTTCACCAAATACTGATTTTCGACATGTAGTATTGGTTTTTTTTTTGTTTCGTAATTTTAATCGTTTATTTGTATCAACACAGGTCGTTTGTACATTAAATTTCATTCAATTCGGACGAGTCCTTCATGGTGTTGCAATTTTTACAAACATGAATTTATAAGTGTGCTTAGTAGTGTATTACTGTATTAAATATATTAATAAAATGCATCAAAACATTTTGAATTTTAAGCCCCTGTAGTGTTTTGAGCTACTCCTGCACTTTTCAAAGTTCCCTGTAACATGAGTCTAGGTGCAGACCTGATTAGTTGTTTATGGGTTTACATAATGCAAATTGAGACCTGTTATTTTATTAGTTGAGTCTATCTCCTTTTATTTAGTTGAGAATTTATTATGAAAGAACTCAACAGACGTATTAAACTTGGCTGGAGTGCATTTGGAAGAAACAGTTTTATCCTGAAGGGGAAATTGCCTTTGTGTCTAAAAAGAAAGGTCTTCAACCAGTGTGTATTGCCAGTCCTCTCTTATGGATCAGAGACATGGAGTCTAACAGTTGGAGCAATACGAAAGTTACAGACAACGCAAAGGAGCATGGAGAGGTGCATGCTTGGAATAACTAGGAGAGATCGAAAAAGGAACACTTGGGTGAGAGAGCAAACTAGAGTAGAGGACATCATTGTTAAAGTAAAAGGACTGAAATGGCGATGGGCTGGGCATATTGCAAGAAGAACTGATCAACGATGGACAACAGAAATTCTGAACTGGATTCCAAGAGACCACCGAAGACCTAGAAAACGTCCTCAAACTAGATGAGTGGATGAAATAAGAAAACAGGTTGGGGTGACGTGGAAGCGAATTGCTCAGGATAGACTTGTGTGGAAAGCATTTGGAGAGACCTTCATCCAGCAGTGGATAGATAATGGTTGAATATGATGATGATATATATATATATATATATATATATATATATATATATATATATATATATATATATATATATATATATATACACACACACACACACACACACACACACACACACACACACACACACACACACACCATAAGTGATGAAAATATTTTTGTAATTTTAATTCCGAAGCTCCCAAAAGTGTTTTAGAGAGTGTTTTAGTTTTTTTACCACATATACTTGCACCCCTTTTAAAAAATTAGCACCTTATAATGAACGCAAATATGGCTTGTTCTTTTATTTTAATCAAATTTAGCGCATTTTGGAAGACAATGTACTAGTATTTCTAGAAATATTTCACCCTGAAAAACAAATAGATGGCCAATAGATACATCATTGGCATTGACTTCTTAATAACTATGTATTGAAGACTTAATAACAAAATACGCATTTTACTAATTTCGTAGGTTAATTTTCATATGGTGTAGAATTTCGAAGGCACATTTTTTATTTTTTTTTTCGGCTTGCTTCAGGATATCTAATGTAAAGCTCATATTACGCGCGCACGCACACACGTCTTTTCCTTTCTTTGTATTTATAAATTACAATTGCGAACGGTATTAACATTCGCCTGAAGATTTACAAGAAGTCTTTCGTATATTTCGTTTCAGTAATTTAGTGGTGGTAACTTTGATTTGGCCTCACGGAAGTATTTAGTTCGATCCTTGCTTAAGACATGGTTACTTTTTCCTTTAAGTCATTTTTTGAGTAAAACAGATAATAAGGTTACATCATCTATAATTAGTAGTCGATTTGATTCAGATTTGAAATAAAAATTTCTGAACGTAAAGGAGAACCCTCATTATTATTTTATCTGGTTTTAATCTAAATTGGAATCATGCCATTACCGAAAAAATTATTTAAATTTTATAGAAGTTGAGCAATTAATTGATACAATTCTTTAAAGTTTAGCGTATTTTTTGCAGAAAATAATTATTGAAAATATATTATACAGGTGTGTAAAACTCTCCAAATTTCTAAGAATTACATGCTTTTGTACGGAAAAATATAATAGGAAATATTCTTTGTTTTCATACTTGGATACACAGTCTATAAGTTAGGAGATACTAATGAATGCGTCTGAATATAAATGACTGGGGAATCGATTTTATTCGGGCGAGAAAGAAAAACTGCCGAATATAAAGGAGTACTCTCGTTATTATTTACGGCGGCCGCACAATTAATATTCTCTATCATTTATTACATTTCTGCATCATACTGAAAGGAATTGATGTTAGGTAAAAAATGTAGATGCGCAGTTAGCGTAAAAGAAAGCAATAATTGTCAATACTTCGAATTTTTTTGAAATAAATGAGGAATACCAAATCAATAAAAGGAGGGAAATATTTCGAATATGCAATTTTTGATTGATTCAAGGTATCACGGTTTTTATCGCTATATGCACTACGTCAAGAAATTACATTATAAGTAGGATAAAATATATAGTTGAAGTTTAGTTTGATTGTAGTAAAGATTAGAAATGTAAATATTTTTACAGGATATATTTATAGAGGATTTTACAATACTTCGATCAGTTACTACATCGACTATAATACTTTACGTTCCGTTGCTTGGAAAGCTTGTGGATTTGCGGGATACAAACGATTTAAAGTGAAACCAAGAATTTCGAACGTGCATCTACAATATTACGAAATTTATTCCGTATCTTTTACGAAATTTATTCTGTATCTTTTACGAAATTTATTCTGTATCTTTCGGATTTTTTTTATATTTAATATAAATGTTTGAACGGCATGTAGCTAGCTATAAAGTATCATGAGGCAACACTGTCAGAACTTAAACGAGGAGTGAAATATTTTGAATATATATTACCCTTACTATTATAAATGCTCTCTCTGGCGCAGTATAGCCCAGATGCTCTTGCGCCATAAAAAAGCCAAACAATCAATCAATAATTGCTCTCAGATAAAAATAAATATGAAACAAAAGACCAGAAAAAATCATGATATGCATTGAAAGAAAGAAAAAGGCCATCTTTTGCAAGGAGTCAGGAAGTGAAAGAAAGAAAAAGGAGAAAGATTGAGTGAGAAAATTAAAATGAGAGAACTATAAGAATATAAGTATTTTAGTCTGTCATCATATAAGGCGAAGGACAGGATGAAATGAAAACGGTGGCACCGATAACGAAAATTGAGAAAAAACGTTCCATAATAAATTTAAGAATTTGGAAAGATACTTATCCCACCCCTCAGAAGTAGGTGGATAGTTTGAGTTTGAAAATTGGATTGATATATGTGAACTCCCTCTAAACCGGTATGGCGGGAACGGGACTCTGGCCTGCTAATCCTACAGCAAGTTAATTCAAAGCTTTTGAGAAAAAGAGTAATAAAATTGAAGAATCATAAGGAGACTTTTCAACTTAGTTTCATAACAACAGCATTATTATTTAAGCAAGAAAGGATACGCAACGGCAGTCTTAAAATCTATAACGAAAACTAACAAAATTAAAAACAAGGAAAATATAACCCATCCCTCAAATTTTGTGTCCATGGCTTTTTCGACACGTCTGCTCGATTAAAACTGAGAGAGGGGATGGGGATGGTTTAACTTAGTAGGGAGTCAAATGGCTCAATGACTGAGCAAGTCTGCTAGTTCATTACAGATGGGAAAAATCGTTCTTTCACTCATTGAAAGAACGATTGGGCACTTTCGTAGTTTAGGCGCCGGATGACTGAAGCGGAAGTATATGAAGACGTAGAAGTAGGTAAAGATGAAGTACTAAAACAAAGTCCGTATACAAAAAGAAGTCCGGTGGAAAAGCCAGAAACAACAAGTGTCGATGCCATAAAACCGCCTTTCTTTTTGTGAATGAACAGTAGATGAAGACGTATGACAAGTGTATGAAAAACCCATTCAGAAAAAATGAGCATCATAAGATGACTTGTTTCAACTTGTCAATCACTTCCTGTTTGGATCTGTTAATCTCTAAGAAATAGTATTAAGCAGCAATAAGATTTCATATCTGTTAAACCACTCTAGCAATAATATATTTATAGCAATTAGAGAAACTATTGTTTTGTTATAGTTAAATTTATCACACCTTTAAATCAATCATATTAACATCATTAGATATAACGATGTATATTTTATTTTGGCGTTACATTTCCTGAATAAATTGGGTCTTCTGGATGAATTATATACTTTACCAATAAGAAAAGTATTCCGATGGAAATTTTTAAGAAGATGCGTGTTTTTTACAGTTAAAAATTTACTAAAAGTTACAATGGTTTTAGACTTCACTTTTCCTGGCATCTCTAACATAATTACAAATAATTTTGGTCAATAACAATAAAAACTACCCGTTTGTAAATATACCGCTCTTAGTAATAATTTAAAGTGCAAAATATTTTTTTAATTTTCAAAATATTAAATGTGGCTATCGTATTGAATATTACATTACAGAAGAATGTTCGCTCGCGGAGTAAGAATTTATTATTACAGGTAGTGTGGTGTCAATGGAGTCAAATTGCTCACAAATATTACGTAATTGTGGCATATTACCTAAACAAATTGACGAGAATATTACTATGTTCTGACGATATGATTGTGTATACGTTTTAGGACTGTTGTATCCATATTTAAAAATACGTTAAAATAACAAAGAACGAGCACAAATTATGAAATGTCACATAATAAAACTTCTTGAAAGTTTTCGTTCAATTACGTTAAACAGTTTGTGAGTTACCATGCTTGAAAGTTCTTGAAACAGACGTTCACGAACTTTAAAGTTTCACAAGAATTTAAAATTATGTTCTAAAGATTTCTTACTTTCGCCACTGTTTGCTTAAGTATGGAGGAATTTTACTCAGGTTTATTTTAAAATACCTCTAATAATGTAAACTTTCTTTGGATTGATAAAAATATCAAGTGGCTTGAAAGAAGATCGTATATGAAATGTGAGAAAATAATGCATTTTTATATCCATTGGGTAATGGGCTTGCGCGTGAAAACCCCACCGTTTCCTACATCAGTTCATGAGCATGAAGTCGATTTAAAGTAACACCCTGTTTAGTTAAACGATGGAGTAAAATATTATAATTTTTCATGACCCTAAATTTTTTTATCGTGCGACAGTAAATTCTAGCAAATGTTTTGAACATTCTGAACTACACTGAATGATCGATCTTCTGGTATTATTGCAGATTTATGACTATTTCAAAAAAGAGTTACTTTTTTGCAGAACTACGTGCAGACGAAGATAAATGATTTGAAAGGGCTTCGCTTGTTGAGCTTGGAAAAAAAAATGAGTAAAACTTTTGAGAAAGCTGAAGAATGACTTTTTCTTGCTGTCTAAGAAAAAAATGTTTTTTCGTTAAAAAACATTCTGAATGTTCAAATTCAAGACGAATAGATTATTTATTGCAATCGTTTAATTGTCATACACAGCCTACTAAAATAATATTACGAACGTGAATTTTAATCATGAATTACTTTAATATGATACTAGAAAGAGAGCTAAAATATCAATATCGTACCCGTAAATAGTAGAGAAGGACAGAAAGGAGCGAAAAGAATATATGAAGAATAATCTCAAGTAATCAATTTAAGGTAGAGAGAAATTATGGCTGGAAAGAGATTAAGAAACTCGCACAAAAGGGAAACCTTCTGTTAAAATCCCAGGTTTTCCTATTATAATGATTATACTATAATGATTATATATATATAATGATTATACTATAATGATTTTTAATTTTCATCCCATGGAACCATTTCTCACTATATACCTAGTTTCAGGACCCCCTCGATAAATATTATTTTAATAAATAATTTATAATAAATAATTTTTATAAATTAAATAATTTAACCCTTACAGGACCATGAGGTTGCTAAGAGTAAATATTAGTTTGTAACTGTTTATTTCAGTTTGTTTAGACGTAAAATAAATAAAAATCGTAAGAAAAATACATAATGTGTAGTTTTTTTGGAATTTTATGGGAAAAAATGCAGATAAGGTTATAATTAAATACGACAATCACCAATTTTAAAATAGGGAAAAATGTTTCACTTCGTCGTGAAAGGGTTAATTAACATTCTATAACTGGAAAGCTTTAGGTAGGGGTCTTCAACATTTTTTAGTTCAAGGGCCAATTTTGCTTATTCTTGGTGGCTCGCGAGCCCCACTATCGTACCAGCAATATTGAGACTGAAAAGGGCAGATCCGCAGCGGGCGCAGGTGGTGTCCCGATCCGTTTACAAATAAAAATAATAAAAAAAAGTTTAAAAATCGAAATCCATTTTTTAATATTATACAGCAGTAATACCTACAAGTCATTGCTACTTGTTAAGTCATAAATGTACTATTATATAGTATATTATCATTAGTATTCTGTAATACAAACTACTAGTAATAATTGCATTAAAATTAGTGAATAATAATATATGTTTAAAAATAATAGTAAATAATGGATAACTTGGTTAAAAAAACGAAATAAATTACATAGTTTAATACGTAGCAACAGAAACATGCATTATGACTGAGTAATGATAGTATCTAATAATATTTAGAAAAGCAGTAAAAATACAAGAGGTTGTAATTAAAGGAAAACACTTTTATTATTTGTAAATTATGAAATTATTTGATGTAACAATTATTATTTTTTGCATAATCTTTTAAATAAATAATAATTCATTACATGAGTATATTTGCTTATATATATATTTTCACGTTTATGGTAGAAAGATGAACACTGATTAAAATGATTTTAGTAACTAATTAAAACTAGCATTAAACTAGTGATGCGAACTAATGATTACAAATAGCTGTTTTTCATTCAATATGTTAAGTAAAACTACGTTTCAATTGCATTTTCGTTGTAAAAAAGACCGTAATCAGAAAATCTTTTCCAGAAGAAGAAGAGAAGGAAACTCTTTAATCTTACTTTGGATGACAGCATAATATAATTAAAATAATAAGAAGAACGAAGAGAGCACGGTGAAAAAAAATTATCTTTTCTTAAACAAGGAAAACACATATTTTTTTTATTAATTATCTTCCTAACCCGGAAAAGGTGAAGATTCTTTAAGTGTTTAGTCGTGTTTTAGAGTTCATAAATTTTAATAAAAAGTATTTTAGTGATAAATGATACGTTAACGTTTTTTAAAGGAGCGGAAATACATAGGTTTTACTGTTCCTTACTTAAATTATTTTTGTTTCACTTCGTTAGGAAAACAAATTTAGTTCCTAATGGAACTTTTTAGTGCCGTGTCATAAATCTAAACCTACGACCTTAGCTATTAACAACACGTAGTAACACACTACTTTAGTTAATAAGAACATGCTTTGGTCATGGGATCTAACTCGGCTAGAAGATCGTAAATTCCATTATTAGGTTTTGGGAAAATGTAATTTTGAGACAATTTGTTTACGTGCTTTTAAATTTCATAGAAGTAACACACTACTTAAGCTCATAGATACATGCTATGGTCATAGGATCTAGCGCGGTAAAAATGTCGTAAATCTTGTTATTAGGTTGCTAGAGCGTGTCGTAATTTTAAGACAATTTGTTTACACGTTTTAAAATTCGGAAGTCGAAATTTCGTAATTTATTAGTGACAAGATCATGGAGAGAGGAATGAAACTGATACTTTTTCAAACCTTCGTAAAGGTAATGTTAGCCAGGAAAATGACAAAATAACCGTAGTGATAAACTAAGGAACTTAATTTTGTTATTACATCCTGATTCTAATTTCCTTCACCTACTCAGGATTTTGGATCGGCGTCATGTCAATTTCCACAGAGACGAAATGGTCATGAAAGGGGAAGGGAGAGCTGAAATTGATGCAGTATTTTATTTCTATCATCCTAAAAAAAATTTGTGAATATTTTGATAAACTTTTTTAGAACCATGGTTTCACGAAGAATTTCGCAGTGCATTTTGAATTGTAAAAAGCAGATTTTCGAGTGCAGACTGTGTACAAAATATAAACAGAGTGTAATTACTCAAAAAACTTGACGTTTCGGTTCGTCTTCTTTTGAATAATTAAACTGTTTATATTTTTTTATACAGTCTGCATTTGAAAATCTATTTTTTACAATTTTTTTTGTACCAACAATATCAAAAACATTAATTCAGAAAAGTCAACCAACTTCCGAAGTGAATTGTTTAAAGTTATTATCTATTTCAATAACATAGAATATTTTTTTAATACTTTTGTAACGGTTTCGATTTTAAATAATAATTTAATATCGGAACTTAAAATCTCATTCTATATGAAAAATATCCACATTAATTATAATAAAGGTGCTAAATTTGCAAAATTTATGAAATTAGCGTAGAAGTAAATACATAGTATATAAAACATGGCGTATATTAATAGTATATTGATATATCTTTTATTTTAATCCATTTAACATAATAACGGAGTCCCACATTGACGATATACTATTCCAAGCAACAGACCTTTTGTTTTATTTCAAAGGAAATATAAAAATACGTCGTATTTAAAATGAAATGAGTACAACGACCACAGATACATTATTTAACATATTGATGCTACGTTCTTGACACATAAACGGTCTGTTTTTGATGCATCGATGGTAAGTTTCTGACACATGGCTGATATGTTGTTGATAAATGTTTCATCAGGAATGCCATCGTCAGAAGAAAACACAAACCGAAGAGATCACAAACTGATCTGTTGCCACTTAATCGAAAACGGAAATAAGAAAATAATAATACATTATTGTTCACGAGATATGGCGACGGTTATGGTTTTATCACCTTTCAATAAAATAGACGGGTCTCAATTGTCATTATCAAGATATTGATTTATCAGCAATACATCGACTATTATCAATCAGTGTATCAATCTATGTAATTGCGGTAGTTTCTGTTCATTTCATTTTAAATATATCATCGAACAGTGTGTTGTTCATTTAGTTATATGAAAATTAATGCGTTGTAAAAAAGGGGTTAAAATTTTATCCTTCATTAAATTACGTTTAAGAGATGCTGTATTGTTTCTCCCTTTCCTTAAAGGTGCCAATGCAATCACCCATTTGCTTCGCATCAGACGTAAAAAAGACGTGTATTACACAAAGAAGATAGCACTAAAAGCAGCTTGTCTAATGTATAAATTACTCAACATACTGAATATTAAAATTACACTTATTTGTTACATTACATATTACAATTAGTTATTTAATACATTAAATATCAAAACTATTCTTATTTAATACATGAAATATTATAATTAAGCATTTAAAACATTAACTATTTTAATTATTGTTATTTAATATGTTAAATATTACAATTACACCGTTATTTAATATCAGTAATAATTTGCTAATATTTACTGCATTTTACGTAGGTTAAGTCGATTATACGTAATGCATTTAAACTAAAATCTGCAGTTTTCATGGCGAAATGTTTACTGAGTGAGTGTGTGAGACATAGCTTAAATATCAACACCCAAAAATTAAAACAAGCGGAAACACTATCAGTTTTAATAAGCACCATTAATTATTTCTAAAATTTCCAATTGCTAACAGAAAAAGTGCTGAACGCGCTCATTCTTGCTAATTATTTGGATTATTGATGCATTTATTTTCGAAAATTTGTTGGCATGAAGGGAGCTAATTATTGTAAAATTTTAAAATTTGAATTATAATTCCAAAATAATTAGTGAACTTCAAACGATTAAAAGGCGTTTCGCTGGTTTGTCGGAGAATAATTGTCCTCTGATGCAAAATATTACGCAATACAGGTTTAAGAGAGATTAAAATGGCCATCGATTTAGCTCTTCTTACGTCTGGAATACCTTAGTGATTAATAGGAAAATTATGCATAGATAGCACCTGTGTATTGCCAGTGTTTTGACAGTACATTTATATTGTTAATGTATCGACACTATATATTATTAATGTATCGACACTACTACGTCTGCCAACGTATCAACACTACGTCTGCCAACGTATCAACACTACGTCTGCCAATGTATCAACACTACATTTATCAATATATCAACACTACATTTGTCATACAATAATTTTTGCCTCCCACATATTATTACCTTAGAATAGAGCGTTTTTTTAATCCTAGGAGAGAAAGAGACGCCGTCTTCAACCTGGATTCGAGCCGGGCTTCCTCCGTTGAGCCTGGAGTACCTTGACCGCTAGACGAATGAGGACAGTTTCTCCGTATATTGCACACACACACACACACATATATATTGTGCATGCAAATCCCTGTATCAAGTCCTTATTGGTCCTTTTAAAAATGGTCATTGTTTTCCTATTTTCTTGAGAAAAGGTGACTGAGTACCCTCTGCTAATATTTCAGCTATGGTTCGAGGTATATATATCTGAAGAAGACTTGCAGTGTCAAAAGCTAATGGTCAACACACAAAGCCATTGGGCCGAGATTTTTTGTGCGTTTTCGTGGAGGAATTTAACGAAACAATACAGAGTTTCACCAGGAGATTCCATAACAAACAGTTATTTCGACACTGGCGTAAGGTTTAAAAACACGACGTTTCGGGAGCCAACTGCTCCCTTTGTCAAGTGAAGGCAGAATGAAGAGTTCGTGAAAGTCCTAAGCTTATATACCCGCATGTTGGGAATCCCCATCTGACGTCATCTGGTGCGGAGCAGTTCCAGCTGGGGAAACCCTCGCCGGGAAATCCCCCGCACCCGACGATGTCAGATGAACACCCCCAACTCGAGGTTTTGCAAAAATCCTGTAAGGTTCTGGTAGAGGTTTTGCGATGTTTATTGCACGACTCCTCAAACCGTAGGTTTCCCATGATTCCAGAAAAAGTCTACTCCCCAGATTCGTCACATTCTGATGTAATACTTTCATCGAATGCCAATCTGGTTCGTGACCCTCCCTGAAGACATGTTCAGCCAACTGGCTTGAATCGTCTCCCCTAGCTACCGCACGCATATGCTCCTTCCGTCATAGACGTGTCGATCTTCCCGTCTGACCAATAATGAATGTAATGAACAGCTATCTTCTTCTTCTAACGTAAATTGAATATGAGGGTTCAAGCTGTTCAAATAGAGATGAAAATCAGTAACTGAAGACCTTGGTAGGATAACGAAAGTATCATCGACGTATTGCTTCCACACCTGGACACAGTAAATTCACTCATCTAAAGCACTGTTTTCAAATGCCTCCATACACAAATTTGCCCTCATATTTGAACCCTCATATTCAATTTACGTTATAGGAAGAAGATAGAGGTTCATTACCCTTCTTAGATGTTCGGATAAATAGAGATGTGGATGGGCGACTGTTGACTACGGTGTTTAGGAAACCAACACATACTGATAGGTATCTTGACTTTCGTTCTCATCACCCGGCATCACACAAAGCATCTGTCATTAGAGCCTTGCACCGACGAGCCTTTACACATTGTTGTAATGATGACCTTCGCAATGTTGAATTACGACGCAACAAAAGCGTGTTGAAAAAGAACGGTTACCCGACTAAATTTATCGCTCGTAACCAATGTGGTGTTAGTGGTGGAAACAGGAATGTAGAGGATGAGACTAGGAAGACATCAGTGGTTTTGCCATATGTGGCGGGTGTCTCAGAAAAGCTGTCTCGAATTCTCAGTTGTGTGAATGTTAAGACCTACTACAAACCTGTCTACACCCTGCGTGATCTATTACTTAAAGTTAAGGATCGCGTCCCTGAGGAGGAAAAATCTGGTGCTATTTACCAAATACCGTGTGGAGACTGTGACAAGGTGTATGTTGGACAGACGGGAAGATCGATACGTCTACGAGGGAAGGAGCATATGCGTGCGGTAGCTAGGGGAGACGATTCAAACCAGTTGGCTGAACATGTCTTCAGGGAGGGTCACGAACCAGATTGGCATTCGATGAAAATATTACATCAGAATGTGACGAATCTGGGGAGTAGACTTTTTCTGGAATCATGGGAAACCTACGGTTTGAGGAGTCGTGCAATAAACATCGCAAAACCTCTACCAGAACTTTACAGGATTTTTGCAAAACCTCGAGTTGGGGGTGTTCATCTGATGTCGTCGGGTGCGGGGGCTTTCCCGGCGAGGGTTTCCCCAGCTGGAAATGCTCCGCACCAAATGGCGTCAGATGGGGATTCCCAACATGCGGGTATATAAGCTTAGGACTTTCACGAACTCTTCATTCTGCCTTCACTTGACAAAGGGAGCAGTTGGCTCCCGAAACGTCGTGTTTTTGAACCTTACGCCAGTGTCAAAATAACTGTTTGTTGTGGACGAATTTATTATACCATAATTTTTGACAACCAGGTATTATGAGCTCGAACTAGAGCGTTTTTTTAGGAGAAAAAAAAAGAGACGTCGTCCTCATCCTGGATTCGCACCAGGGTTCTTTCGTTGAGCTCGGAGTGTCTTAACCGCTAGACGAACGAGGAAAAAAACCTCTACTTTGAGCTAGTAATACGTGGGTACCGAAAAGTTATTGTAAATTCCCCCACGAAAACTCAAAAAATCTCGCTCTGGGGTTTCGTGTGTTGACAGTTTGGCAATTGTGTTATCCCTGTGAAGGGTAATAATATCTTACATAACGTATCTGTATTGCCAGTGTTTTGACACTACATTTATATTGTCAATGTGCTTATACACTATTTCATATCATCAATATATCGATACTATATTTATATTGTAAATGTATTAACACTACATTTGCCAATGTAATAACATTACATTTGTACCGCTTTCTAAATATATAGAACTGAAGCGGAATTTAGAATATAGTTTCTTATAACAAGAAAGAAAGGTCTCTGAACTTTGGTTGTTATGTTTGGTTTACTCCATCTCATTATATATATTGGACAGCAAATTGAATGCCATTAAACTAAGATTGAAAAGATGATTAGAACAGTGGAAACGAATATCGTTATTTATGCATAGCATATACAGAGAGTGTTCAAAAGACACTGCGCTAACTGTACATTTTCATAATCCTTACATCATTACAAGCAAATTTTCAAACGGTTACTGTATTCGGAAATCCATATTTAGTATGGTATTTCTGATAATATGTTACCCAGTGAAAAACGAAGGGTCGTTCTAACCTTGAAACAAAAGGCCAACTTTTCATTCATTAATTGTCTAAAGTTGATGTCATTCACGGAATTCAAGAATCTGGTTTGGAAAAAAGCAACGTCATTTTTGGTGCGTGAGACGCAATAAAACCAACAAAATGTAAAAAAAGTTGAAATGATTTTTAGAAAATTTATTCCCAACTTACAAAAACGTAATTATTATTTGAAAGTTGAGTATGAAGATTAGATTGCTATCGATTTTGCTTTTTATACAAAGGAAGCCTAATAATTCTTGATTATTTTTTTACTTCGGCGTCATTTAAGGTTCTTTGAGAACTTGATTCAAACATTTTAATAAATGTTGTAAGTTATCAAATGAAAAAGTGAAATGAAGTTAAATAAAAAAAAGAGATATTTTAAAGTAAAAGATATCAGTGTGATTTATGATTATTGACAAAAGAGAATTGTTAATAGCGTTAATTTTATTTAGGGTAAGGCTCAAAAAAAACAAAAAAAGGAGCTGGTACATCCGCCATTTTGATGCCATCGTATCACGTGATCTCATTCATTGCTATGTTAAATTTGTGTGATTTACGAGTTGCTATTTTTAATAGAATAGGATGAGAGAGTGGGTGTGCCGCTGTAAATTGTTCAAATCACTCGAGAAATAAACACAGAATGTTTAGATTTGCAACACAGCCTCTAAGAAGAAAAGTGGATTATGAATTTCTCAATGGTAAACTTGTTATGAAACCGGAAACGAACAACAAAATGGCGACTGATGCATCGACCTAGAATTTTAATGGCTATAGTTTATGGGATAAAAATTCTATTTATATGGGAATATAAATTGTTTTTTTTTAAGATTTGGAACTAACATATGGGGAGGAATATCTAAAGAATCTTTTTTGTTTTTGCTTGAAAGAGAGAAAAATAATTTTTTAAGAAAAACTAAAAATATTGCGTGTTATGAATAGAAATTTCTTGTGAATAGGTAGCTTATATTCGGTTTGATTTTATTTTCAACGAAGATGCAATTCTTAATTCAATCTAATCTTGGTCTACATATATTCAAACTTTGCTGGTAGTGTTCGAACCGCGAACTCGCAGATTGCCAATCATGAGGTACTAATAAGTGTGAACATGTTGGATTCTTTCTCTTTAACGATTATAATCTTCCATTCTTTTCCAGGATTTTGTGTAAAAAAACATTGGGAGAAAGTTATGAAAAACGTCTTCACTAAGATTGGTACAGTTTATCTGCAACGGTATAAAGTTTGCTGAAGAACATATTGCATTGAGTACAGAGTAGTATTTAAGAAATTCCGTTTATGAAATCTACAAACGTTTGAGCATTTAATTTTCAGCCTACGAACATAATTTTTTTCACCGTAGAATGTAAAAGTCATTTCCAAAATTATTTCTTACACAAAAGAAATAAGAAAAAGTAACTCTGCAGTCCCGAATGGTTTAGTAGAAAGTGTAGTCGTTATTACCGATTACAGGAGAGAGTAGACGTGCAAGATATTTTGATAGGTTATATGTAGGAGAGCTGCAAAAACTAACTATAGTTTTAAGAGGAATATTTTGTTTATGAATTTTAGGTAATCCGTAGAAGGATGGTAAGCGGCCGGAAGTGCATTTTAAAGAGTCGTAGAGATTAAATGTAAGTTTTTTAGATTTATAGAGTTTTAGAAGGAGAGAGTTCATTTTGGATTGAATTGTTTGTGTAGGGTCTTTTGTGATGCGGGTGTATGTATTTGTATCAGATAAGAGTGTAGTAATTTTATTTAAGTAGTCTTGACGATTTAAGACGACTGTAGTACGGTAAAGACTGCAACAAACATTACATAGGACAAACAAAAAGAATGATCAAAACAAGAAAAAAAGAACACAAACAAGCACTCGCGAAAGGAGACATAGCCTCACGTCTGGCAGAACACGCTTTACAACACGGACACGAACCCGACTGGGACTCAACAAAAATACTACACCGTCACATCACAAACAAGAATAGTAGACTCTTCTTAGAATCTTGGGAAACTTACAAACTACACGGGAAAGCCATTAATACATCACAACCACTTCCAGAAACTTATAAACAACTCTTACTCTGAAATGTATGGGACATCCCCAACATTAGGTAACCCGCAGTGCAGGTTTCTCATTGGTCCCTATTGGGGTTCTTCCATGATTCTATTGGAGGCCTCCCATTGGTTCTCATTGGGTTTTCCCATTCTGCGGGACTACTCTGATGAAGGGTTTTCCAGAAATTTCAAGTATAAAAAAGAGACAGAAACATAACATCGTCATTACTCCTGATGAAGGACTGCTGCTGATGCGTCCGAAAGCTTGAGTGATCTTTTTCATTGCTATTTTACCAGTGTTTAACCTTTTTATGTAATTTCCTCCCTGGTACCCTGTATTTTATTTCTATTGAATTATCTTATTAATACTGATTTCCCATTATGGTAATTGCTAGAAAATTTGCTTGATATGGCGCAAAGATTACCAAAATATACAGTTAGTGCTGTGTTTTTCGAACACCCTATATTTAAATATCAGAATCTCAAATATTTATACTTGAAAAATATCATATTGTCTTTTTGGCTTTGAAATATTTTTCTCCTTAATTCCATTTTTAAATTCACACTTCCCAAATCAAGGGACATTCACAGAATTTTTGTTCGCTATACCAGGATTTCTCTCGTAATAAAGGGTCCAGTATATTTTGATTGCAAGCAAACAAACGTTTTATTTTCAAAGTGATAAATAATTGATGCGTTTTCAGAATGGCGTATTAACACATTTCTAAAAGAAGCAATGCACCTTCTCGCCCTAGGATAAAAATTATCCTAATTGAAAATTTACTTTGTTCCGACAAAGCGTTTTCGTTAAAAATGAGGAGTATTTGAACTAAAAACACACACACACGAAAATGAATAAATAGATTACTCTTTAATAGCAATAGAATGTCATTATAAAATAATGATTGGACAAAGAAAAAAATATTTTTCTTTTAAGTAAAGATGGCACACAATTGATAGTTCTTTTTTATAGTACAAATTAAATCTCTGAATTTTGGTATTAATAATGATGAGGAACATTCAAAAAAAGCTTCGTTATATATATATATGTATAAATTGTTTTTGAGCGCCCATTTTTAAAAGTGTAGCCGAATAGTTTTTAAGTTCTCAGAGCTTCGCTTTTTTAAAAAATGGACGAAAAATATTTCTCTATAGAACACATTTGCGTTTCAGGTGAAGAGACGTTTACATAGCGCTTGAGTTGAGAAAATACTTTTACTTAAAAGATTTCTAAACGTATGTTCGCTTTTTATTTTAAGTTAGAAAAACGGGGTTACCCATGAAAAGGGAGAAATTGAAGGCCCGGAACAATTTTACAGAAACTACAGAATTTATAAAAAATGATGCTTTGTTTTCCAGTTTTTGCTGCTTTGCTTTTCAAGAGTACAAAAGCTAAGATTATTTCATTTTTTTGAAGAACAACGTGTTTTTACGGCGTAAGGGCAAGAAAGGTCAAGGAACCTATAGTTTTCCAAGGACTCCGAAACTATTGCTAAGGGAAATAATCCTGTACCACGGTGGGTAGAAGAACGGCATGGTTCCATGATTACCATTTGGAACCAAATTCAGTTCACCCATTTAACGTTTAGAGCCGTGTGTATACGTTTGTATACTACTACAGCCGTGTGTATACGTTTGTATACTACTACAGCCGTGTGTATACTACTATCTTTTCCTTATACTTGTATCCGAACAATCATTATGCAGTTTCTATCGAAAAACGCTTTCCTAGTCAATTCAAAAACCAATTATCGAACTAGGTCATTTTGTGAACATCTCCGAATAATGATAATTTTGGGAATAATTATTGATGTTATTTAAATTTTTTACGTCGCGTTTTTTAACTTATTAATTATGGCAAAAAAATACGCCGTTCAAAAAATTCAGAATTAAATTAAATATTTTTGTACGCATGTTGAGCATACGTATGCCAATTATGCAGAGTATTTTCGAAAGGTCTGGAGTTCAAAATTCCAAAACGGATTTAGCGGCGTAACGAGTATTTCCATCGGTTCAAAACTTTTTGTTACATGCGGGTCCTATTGCATGAGATAATTAGTAAAAATGCAGTTTCTTTATAAAACCATTTTTTGTGTTGAGTTTTAATCTTCAGTTTCATTTTTAAGGAACACAAGATGAACGTTGACGCATTGTCTTAACTTTTTCCTTCAAGTTAACTTTAAGTAGTCCTTTAATTAGATTCTGCTAATTATGTTTACGAGCTTTAATTATCGCATTTGTCTCGCTGAGTTTGTAGCGAGATTAACACTCTCATGTTTCGTTTAATTTTAAATGTCTCGCGCCTTTTTTAAATAAATAAGTGAAATTATAATCTAGGAATAAGGCTAAGGATGAAACGTTTTAATTAAACACCTCATTATTTGCTGAAAAAGTCTAAAAAACTCTTTCTATCATTACTTTTAAATTTCTCTTGTGACTCATCATCATTGTTTTTTGAAAAACAACTCTAATTTAATTAGTTGCGAAGGTACGATGATCAGTCGAGCTATTCGAATCGATGAGGGTTCGAGGATCCAACAACATATCATTCCTTCTGTTTCCCAGGGGAAAGGAACCCCAAAATTGAAAAATATTATGCATTACTAGATTAATTTTTATATAAAACTATATGTCAACTCGTAGGAATTTTTCAAAGTGGTCCGCGAGTACAATTGAAGTGGAAAAGTGGTCCGCGGCTTAAATTGAGTTGTTTCGACGGCTGCGAAATGTTTTTAGTTTGCAGTCATGGAAATGTCATGGAATTTTTTTACCCAAAGAGTATGAACCGTGAAACACATTTTCCCCAAAAGGGTTTCCTTAACTCCGGGTTTGAAAAATGGGCGGTTACTATGCTACACGTGCGAAACAGAGTGTCCGAATCCGAAGAATATTATAACTTTTCCATGATATCCATATTCTTTGAATTCCCTGACTTTTCCATACCTGGAAAATGCAAAATAAAATTCCATGACTTTCCAGGATTTCCATGACTTACCATAAACCGTACGAACCCTGGTGTTTGTAAAATCTTTCTTTGGTAAAAAAAAGAAATAATAAACAGAAAATTAAAATCTAATGATAATACAGTCAAACCTCGTTAAGATGAACACGCTTAAGACGAATTACTTTTAATACGAACCGTTTTATGAAATTCCGTCAGATTGTAAAATACTACAAATATACCATCAATTTCATTTTTATATTTAATAATAATAGTTTTTATAAGTATTTTTTCCAATTATTTTTTTAAAATGATGACCTCCTCGCGGACCACTTAGGACTCCTTTGCGGACCACTTAGGACTCTTTTGCAGACCACCAGTTGGAAACCACTGTTATAGACTTAGGGATATCTAGTATTGTAAATTATGGGATATTAGATTTTATAAAATATGGGATATTAGATTTTATAAAATATGGGATATTAGATTTTATAAAATATGGGATATTAGATTTTATAAAATATGGGATATTAGATTTATAAATATGGGAGATTTAATATTAAAACCATGGAATATTGGTTATTATAAACTATGAAATATTTTATATCATAAACGGAAAATGTTGTTTATAATTATGAAATATTTTATATATTATAAAAATATGGAATGTTTGGTATTATAATCTATGGGAGTATTTCATATTATAAACTATAACATTTGATATTATAAGTTGCGAAATATTTGATATTATAGGTTATGGAATACTGAATATTATAAAAGTTTGGGATATATATATATATATATACATAAGGCTGAAACCTGTATCAAAGATAATAAATAAAGCATTAAGGACTGGATTATAGACATACTCTGCAAGGAAACCGAACAATGCTTTTAAAGAAGCTCTAAACTAGAATCCCCGAGATAAGAGAAAGAAAAGAAAGGAAGGAAGGAAGAGCAAGAAACACATGGAAAATTTCAAAAAACGAAATTAAATAAATGGGAAAAAAACACATATGGAGAGGTCAAAATACTTATAGAAAACTAAGGCAAATCGAAATACTAATTTGTGAAGGCTGGCTTTACGTCCCAACTTCTCTTTCCAGGAGGAAAAAATAAGATATATTATTGTAAAGAAAGGAGATATATTACAGAGAGAATGACATATTATTGTAAATAAAGAATATAAATTATTGTGAAGAAAATATTATTGCAAAGAAAAAATTATTGTGAATAAAGAATACATATTATTGTGAATAAAGAATACATATTATTGTGAATAAAGAATACATATTATTGCGAAGAAAACCATGTTATTGGGAAGAAAAAAAGACATTAATGTGAATAAAGAAGATATATATGATTGTGAATAAAATAATCTGTTCTATTGAGGAATATCAAACGGGGGAGAAAAGACGTAACTAAACAGAAAAAGGCTTTGCCAGAAATGCGTGTGAAGCAGGACTGCATAATATCGTCAGTAAAGTGAAGTCGTCGTTAATTTGAACAACGTATTGAGAGGTTACTGTATTATATCATCAAGTCTCATTTATATAATAAAATATTATAATTAGTACATAGGCGTAGAGTGATATGGTAGGACCCCCAATAATTTAAAATAAATCGCAATTTTGCATATATCGTAACGTATAAATGTATATATTGTATATGTTTGCTCCCCAATAATTTTGAAAACTCCATGTTGCAGCATTAGTGGTATATAATTATTTCCCCTTTTAATATTATTCAGGGATGAGTTGATGTACTCGACTTCCAAGATCTCCCTACTCTCGGCGGAATTTACAAGTCCCCATCAACGGCACAAATTAAAAGTTCGGTTCTCATAGAAGAGATCGATTATCCCCATAAAAAGCATAAAAGTAACGACAATATTATATCGTTTTGTTATTTCTGAAAAACGCTGAAAAAATACTTTTATTTTTTTTATTTATAAAAATCCAGGCGCACCATGCACTATTTATAAAATACAATAACGACACAATAATAAACGTAATTAAAACAAGTGGGAAGAAAATAAACACAGAAATACCAAAATGAACATTTCGATTGCAGATTAGTAGAATACATATATATAATAAAAAGTTTATTGTTAACGATTGTGTTAGTAGATAAAAGTGTGATTGCATCGTATCGATGAGATTATGCATGGTTTATCTGGGTGATTACGAGTCAAGATGTGAATCTGACCAGCTCGAACTACCCGGGTTTGGATATAAATAGAGAGGGGTGTAGATGTAAAATATTTAGTTAATAAGTGTGTAATCGAGTGAGAAGGCGCTGTATCTCACAAGCAATATCATAATTTGTGGGAGACAAAGAAAATTCAAATTAGAGTGTTAACACTAGTAAGTCATATGTTAGACGGTCACAATATGCAGTAAAAACTATGAAGACTCAAGTTGATCAAGTAGGTATTTTTTTAAGGAAAGCTTGAAGAGTAGATAGGAGCGTAATAATGATTGAATGTTGGTGGCTAGAGTATTCCAGACATTTCGACCGGCACAGTTGAGTCTTCGAAGGCCAATGTTAATCCGTGAAAACAAGGGATGAGGATTAGATTGGCAAGATGTTGGAAAACGGTGTTGGGACCATTGTAGGTTAATCGGATAGGAGGTGATATCACGACTAATAGTTTGAAATATAGTTAAAAATATTAATTATATTTTAGTAGATCATGTAGTAGTATGTTAAATTGTTTATGAATTTCATTATTAGTAATATTAGTAGAAAATTTTTGTTTAATTAAATCAAAAAAATCTATTTTGTAGAGACCGAATTTATGTAAATTGTGTTTAGTTGTGAAACTCCAGATAGTATGGCAATAATAAAAATACGAAAAGAGAAAGGAAAAGTAGAGTTGAATAAGAATTTTGAGTGGTATGGTAAAAACAAGATTATGAAGTATGACACTGCTCCTACTAGAAATTGAGAAGACATGGTCAATGTGGATGTTCCATTTCAAATTAGATTTATTTATTGCTTTAATTTATTTTTGGCTTTCTGAATTTAGCCTACCTAATTTTATTTTTATAAGAATATGCGCATTTTATGCATGTACATCTTAATATCGAACGACGCGTTTATATAATTTTATAAACTGCATTAATTTTTTTATATTTGACATATATATATTGAATGTGATATGATAAAAAAGTGAGACTAAAGGACACCTCCCTTGTTACTGCGTTGCATGGTGGTCCTTACTATTTATACTAGGCTGTTATTTATAAATCAGAAAGTTATACACATGAGTTCAATTGAAGCATTGAGGAATATAAAACATGCTTGCACTCACCACATCGTCCCTGGAATTTGATGCGAATGTCCCTCATTTCTTTACACGATGTCCTCTGCAGTTCGCATACGTTAGGATAGTCCCTTCCGTCTGTCCCACACACTGGTCTCGATCCTCTACTATCACCATAAGTGGCACATTTGTCTGGACATACACATTCGGCAGATCTGCCATCCACACTTGGTCTACACTTGGCACCAAAAGGGCACTCCTTCACTTCACATGGATCCTCAGTATCTGTTGGAAATTTATAGCATCCAAGAATTACATCGCATGGAACAAGAAAAGCAACAATTAATAAAACTGAATATTCCATTACGAAGGTATCAGTTGATTTCGTAAGATTTCGAGTGGATAGTTGCCGATCTCCATTGAGCGCATAGTGACATATCAGATGTATTACACATCTTATGTGAGGAAATTTGGCTTTATATCATTTAGTATCGGCAACTTTAAAAGCTTGTGACAAGATCTATTGATGGTTCATATACATCGATCTTAAATTTTATGCAAACCATCCAAGGACAATTAAAAAGTTGAAAGTTAAGAACTTGCAAGTTTAAAAGATTTTCAAATCGACTCGAAAATTGTCAGGCCCACTCTAAAGCTAAAGAGTGTTTTGGTGGAGACAATTCCACACAAATTACTTTGTAAAACTTTTTCGCGCCAACAACCGAACTTCCCGTTTTCTAAATGGCAAAGCTTAGAGCTTTTACTAGCATCCCCCAGTGTATAAATACGGCTTTTTGCTTTCAAAGTAACCATCGTGGTATCTTCTGAACGAGGTTGTCATTGGTTTGTGTGACAGAATTGATCGGCAAGAGATACTGGTTGGCGATTCGTGCCTCTTCTCTCCAAAGATTCCCTTCAAACTCCGTCAGCTGCTTTCATGCTCATCCAGTTACCCACGAAATGCGGAGCATGCGCCTTCCTGGGGGCCTTTTCTCCTCTTTTAAATCTCCAATCGAACCGTTGAGGGCCACGAGGTGAATCGTCACTACCATGAATTAAACGATAAATCGGCGATTTAACTATATTTGCTTAATTTTTTCTCCTTGTTTATTAATACTTTATTATTTTTAGCTATAATTTACCTTTTTTATTTTATTTCATTTCTTTATTATCCCTGAATTTTTAACTACTCGAAGTCTATAATAATTTCATCATTATAAGTTGACCATTACCGATCCTCTGGTGCAGAGGTTCTTAAACTGTCCTCCATGGTACTTGCCCAGGAGTATCAAGGAAGCATTGAAAATCAAATTACACTTTAAGAAAAATTAAGGTTGTTTTATATCTGGTAAGTTAAATTAAGATTCTTTTATGTCTTTAAGAAAAATAATGATTGTTTTATGTCTAGTAGAAAATAAGTGGACGATTATAATTTTTGGAAAATTATTTTAGTACATTATTACGTTAATATTATATTTTAAACTTATCAAAAAAAAATCACTCAACGGCTCGGGAAGTGATACTGAAGGATTATTACAGGGTGATGAATCAATTTGTCGTAACTTCGAAACCAACTACCTGACATCAATTCATTATGAATGCCTCATAGATATTGTTAGACAGAACTTTAAAAATTGCTTTCTGAAGTCATGTTCTGAATTTTGGTTAAGTTTAAAGAATAAATTTAAACCACGAACAGATAAAGCAAAAACACATCTTCAACAGTTTGCCATAAGTTACTTGTGTGAATTCGGGTTTTCTGTCCATGCAGCATCTAAAACTAAATACAGAATTTGTTTCGGCCCTGAATCTGGCTTTCGTTTTCAGCTACCCTCGATAAAACCAGACATTTATCAATTATGATGAACTAAATAACTCTGTTCTTCTCATTAGTCACTACATTTTGTAATCATTACTAGCTTAAATATAGGCCCTATCTAAAAAGCACATATTGCAAGTGAAAAAGTCATGTGTCCTGCGATAAAAGTATTTCTTAAAAAGAGCTGGTTCCAC
>QLNU02014176.1:45404081-45422807 GCA_006491805.2 Dysdera silvatica | reverse complement strand
GTAAATGCTGTAGCAATATTTGAAAAGAAATTGCTAAAAGTTTTATTATGTGCTTCTTATGATTTTGAAAGAATTTTGGAATTTTTGACAGTTCAATAACAATCAGATAAGTAGAATTTCTAAAAATAATTGTTGTAAATTTCGAGAAAGGTAGTAATTTCATTATCTCATAACCAACCCAATTTTATTAGTAATTTACGAGTTTTACGGCGCAAGGACAGCAAGTGTTTGTGTTAGTATGTGCCACATTATATATATATATATATATATATATATAGTGTTATATGTACATAAGTATCTAGTGTTAGTATGTGCAACATCAGAATGGAAAACACTATTTCAATTTTTATTTAGAATGCTTTCGTTCAGTGAAGTAATTGGACGAATATATATTTGGTATTTGTCAGTTAAGTGGGTGAGCGATTTGCCTATCGAATAAATTATTCATCCTTTTGTTTACCTCATTTTTAAAGACGCGAAAGTTCGTCGTTTTCATTCCTACCTTTGATGAGGCGCAGGCTGTTATAGTTTTTGGCTTTATCTTCGTTAGCTGTCACGTTCCTACCGTAAAATAGAAACGTGCTGGCGAAATTAACGACGAAATGTATTTAAAACAATATTTTTAACGTAGCAATGTCCAAGCAAGGAAACACAGGATGTTCAGTCCATTATCAAGGCGGATCGAGAAGTGATGAAAAATGTTCCGTGATGCGTGATTTAAATGCCATTCCCGAGAAAAATACCTTACAATTGCATAAAAGCATTGAGACTCGGATCATCTTTGACTCGGACGAATTTCTGACACAGTTTTTAGATCCTCTTGACGCATTTATAGAGGTTAGGCTGGGCTAGACGCGTTAACAAAATTGATGGATCTTTTTTTAAAAACCTTTTTTTTTACTCTAACTTCCAAATTTAATTTTTTTTCAATAAGAAAAATATAATGTGTAATCAACGAAATTTGCTAACTTAGGAACGTTATGTTCGGGCCCCGTTGGCGTCCCATTAAGATGACATTTCACGGTGTATATATATATATAATCATTCCAAACAAATAATTGTATAACTGCTTACTAAGGTAATTTATCATATAAAAGTGTGGGTAAGATATCCATGAATTTTGGTATGGCCTTACCCCAATTTTTTTTTTTCAGAAAGGGCTAAGGAATCTTGCTTCCATGGAATTGGTATCCTGAAAATATTCAATATTTCAATATTTCTTAAAGGCTGAATAAAATTAATATTCCAATTGTTTTGTCTTTACTCGTTGCATATCTCCATATACACTTTTTAGCGGGTTTCAACAGCTATTGCTTTTGATTTTTCTGTCTGTCTGTTGTCAATAAAAAGGAGAGGTAAAGGTCTTCCGTAAATGCAATAATGGTGGCTGTTGTTAACATTGAAAACCTACCGAGTTACTTGAGAATTAGAGAGTTGGGGAATTCGAGAGCTAGGGATTAATGTTAATTGAAACTGGCTAAATTTAAATATCGACCTCGGGCGATTTTTTTCACCTGCTTTTTTTTTATTAACTTAAATCAATGTTTAAGTTGAACTCTGCATAACTAATGCAATAACCATCTAGGGGGTCCGCAAGTAATTTGTGTAAAACATTTCCAAATATTTTCAACAAAATCTGTAAATTTTGCAATTTTTCCACATGACAACCCCTTCGACAGGGTTAATTAACCGTAAGCAATAACCCAGCAAAATTAAACAGTATTAGCCACTTTCTTATACTGATCTAATGCTTATTTTTATGCTTACGTTTATGCAGCAACAAAATAAAGAGCCCATTAGGTTTTCCTTGAACATTTTGAGAGGGAAATCGTGGCTAGGCTTGGGGTTAGAAGAGGGGATGGCAGGATAAGAATGTTTAAAACAACTGGTTTGAAAAATTTATAACTATTGTTCTTAATAATAATACAGCTTAAAACTACAGCATATACATTTAAGTAACTAGTTCTTTAAGGAAAAATACAATTCGTAAACTTATTAAATATATATTAGGATGAACGAAAAATAAATGTAGTGACTGACCTTAAGTTTGGCTACAGGCTAAATGAATTTTGCAATATTGGGGACAGACAAAGGTTGGGTATAAGGTTTTTGTTTATTTTGGAATGTCTAATATGATACAGTTGTGAAGTGGGGGAAAATCCACACTTTCTGAAAATCTGCTTTTTCATTTAATATAAAATATGAACATGTATGCAAGAAACTAAGAATATATTCATTTAACGCTTGATTATTACTGAATTATTGGCTTAGAATCATCTGAACCGAAAAGTTAGAGTTGAAAATCGTTTGAATATCGAAAGAGGTTAACAAATAACAAGAATAGAAGCCTTCCGCTAAGAAGAGGAGATATTTTGGGTAGAAAACATTATCTTGGAAGTCGCACATCCGTTTTTAGGTATTTCCTGTACTGTTAGTTGCCTTATTCCCGAAGTGCTTTGTTTTAAAAGTTATTTAATCCTATATATTAATGCCACCTTTTATTCTGAAATGAAATGACACTCAAACACAGTTTAATTTGAGCTGGAGATACATTTTTACAATTGTTTCGGTGGAAAATCAAGCGTCCACCATCGTCAGAAAATTTGTCCAAACTGATTTAGTGGCAACAAATCAGTTTGGATGAATTTTCTGACGATGGTGGACGCTTGATTTTCCACCGAAACAATTGTAAAATGTTTCTCCTGCTCAAATTAAACTGCGTTTGTGTGTAATTTGTTTTAAATATTATTTTTGCGCAGTGTATCGCTCATATTTCTCTCATGAAATTACACTGTTTCAGTCTTCCAATTTGTTAATCGCATTCTTTTAACGTGGTATTTATAGGTGTTTTACTGCAGTTTTAAAAACCATTTTACAGTCACCATATCTACAATCTCGATGAGGCGTGGGGGGGGGATGCTTTTAAAAGATAATGGAAGGAAGAGGTACAATTGGATTAAATTGGACCACGCATGTTATGGACAGTGTTTAAACAGTGTTAAGCACTGTTTCACGCTCAATAATACGATATAATAATAATAAATTACGATAATAAACACGATTTCAAAGCACCCACTCTTTTGAGAGCGAGGTTATGAAAACATACACATATATATATATATTCACACAAGACGAAATAAATAAGAAAATAGATTGAGTTAAAGGAAGAGATTATTATTACTAAGAATGATATATACTTGTACAGGACACTTGAACAGAATTTTGGAAACTGTTTTGAGAAGGCCAAATACCCGTGTATGTTAATGAAAACGGAAAGTATTTATTCAAAAGAAAATTCTCAAATCACGTGAAAATGGTGTTTTAATTGGAGAATCTATTCTTCGTTCTAAAACGACCATCTTTACACCAAGTTCAAAAATATGAGATCCGATTCACAAAAAATAATAAAAGAAATTTTATTTCCATGTCATAAATTATCATTTTTTTTTTATATATATATGTACTTCTTATCAGTTTTCTGGCACATGAAAAAGTCGTAGGTAATTTGGCAACAGAATATTAGGGAAACGTGCCAGAAAATTTTTTCATGATGGTCTCTCAATTTCCTTTCACCATCTCTCTTATCCCAAACTCATGTACGTTTAGTACACTTTGGAATTTTGCAAAACTAAATTTTCACTAGTTTTTCTTGCTTTACGTTTAAATCTAATTATAGGAAACGATCTGCTGGACAAATGTTATAAAAAATAAATAAAATTGAGACGAATCAGAGGAACTCGCAATTGTTGGGAGATTTGAGATAAACAACGGAAACAGAAAAGAAAATGAGTTGTACTAATTACCATCGAAAGAGACAGGATGATAAAAGATAATTGGAGCATATGATCCCAGCTCTCAATGAAAAAACAATATCTGCGACGATTGTTTCTGTGAAACTGATTCAAAAGCCAATATACATTCAAAGATCAAATGCAAAACCCAGCGATCATTAAATCCGAAGTTGTTATTATTAAAATATTTTGTCATTCTTCAAGAACATGAAAGAAATTAAGAAAGGCATGGTCATCGCATCTCACGTCCTTCTATAATTATGATGTCATTTCGAAACAACGCAGTCAAGAAGCAATTATAATGCAATTGAAAAGTGATTACGTTTATAAATAAATGCGAAGGAGCTCCAAGAAAATATCGAGATTATTTGAAGTTATTTCAGATGCATTTGGCTGTGCGTCAGAGTTAAGGAACATTAAGGACACATTCATTTTCAGCTACGGATGGAAGTGTTTTAGAGCTGGGAAGAAGACAAAATGATAGCTTCTCAGGCATGTGAAAATTATAGTATATGTCACAAAAGAGAAACCTGAAGAGATAGATCTCACTATATGTTTTAAATGAGATGTGCTACACAACAGTCTTTTTTTTTTATACAACAGATTGTGTAATATACAATCTTATCTTAACTATGTTTTCACTCTAAGAAAATCTTCCTTACAATATGAATCTGAATGACGCGGGTTGGTAATAAAAAGTATTATGCAACGATAAGAGAAGGTAACTTATATCTTTTATTCCGTAAATAGTTCTGTAGAGTTATTTACTTTAATTTGGTTCATAAATAAATTACAAATGTGGAAAATTGGTCACTGAGATAGTGTGACAATTTGGCTCTATTTTACAAGGAAACCTATCCACCTGTCGGTCGAGTTAAAAATCGGAACCCCAGGGATTTTATAGAGCTTTAACTCCTTGTTCTAACCATTTAATTGCTGATCTGTAAAACTTAGGTTCCGAAAAAAGACGGGGGTTAAAATTTCACGATTTGGCGACACATTGTCGATGAAAGTCATACCTTTGGCGATCAAATTTTTTACTCGCCGAGTCCTGATTTATGCTATTGACCCGTTTCTTCCTTATTGGCAGATAAAATATAATTGGCACGCTAGCTTTCGTTATAAAGGGTTGGGTCTAACACGTCACTGTTTTTCACAGACTATAAAGCCAGCGTATATTACATTGATGTGATTAGTATAAAATTTGAAAAATATTTTTCAACATTTCAACAAATTGGTAGGTAATATCCATAATGAATTTGATCAAAATATTGAAATCGACTTTAGATTTGGCAATCAAATATACAGCCATCGGAAATAACAGAAAAGGAATTATCCAAAAATGAAGCTATTTTGGTTAACATCGAGCAGTTTATATTCAATAGCAATAAAATAGAGGAAGTTAGTTTAGATTTTGAGGAGAATACTCTTGAAAATACAAGTTTTGAGTTTGGCAAACTGGACGATGATGATTTGGATTTGGATTATAGTCATGACAAGCTTAAAAAAGATCCAGTTAGTAATATCCATTTGGATAAGATGAAAAATATCCTCGAATTTTATGATACTTGAAAAAAAATCGCCAAACCAGAAACAAATATCAGTGGGTCAAAAATAGCCAAGATATATCAAGATTTACAGAAATATATTTCGGAAAACGGTTCGAATTGGGACAAATTAATAATTATCTGGATAGGTATGATATCGAATTCTTTTATTCGAAAGAACGCAATTTGTCAGTCCATGATATGGATTTGAAAAGGCTTGTTTGAAAGCCAAAGATATTGGGTTGACAAATTTCAAGGCTTCGAATTTATTTATACACTATTTAAAAAAAAAATTCAAAGTTGTCACAAGAAAAATAACAAAATTTATAACACTGGACACAATTAATAAAGAAGCAATCCAAATACCGCTGTACAATTCGTGTTATAAGCTGGAGACTCATTGCAATATATTAATTCAGAACAAATTTTTAATGCGGATCAAAGTGGATTAAATTATTGTATTTCTAATGAAAGAACATTATCTGAAAAAGGTGAAAAACAAACTTCTGCACTGGTGTACTCAAAATTCGCTACTACACATTCCCATATAATCATGCCCATCATATCAATGAGCGGTGAATTAAAAGGGAAAATGTTCTTTGCTTGAGAGAAACAAATGAAAAATTTGTACCAGATGTTGAGAAAAGTTTATTCTGTCCTACAAATTTATATACCTGTTCAGAGTCGGGAAAAATGTATAAAATGAAATGAGGGGATGGGTTATAAATCCTTTAAACCTTGTTTTGATACCACCTTCCTGTGATGATCTCGATTCTTGGACAGGTTTCGTTAATCCTAATACTTACAAAGATCTTCCACAAAATTGTACGAAGTTGAGAATTCCACCATAAAACAACTGCTTCAATCAAACTGCCAGACGTTTATTTTTCGTGTTAACTGAAATTATTTGTTAAGAAAATCACAAATGTATCGCCACAGATAAGTTGAATATTGATGTGAAAAATAGAAACAAAATAATAGAAATTCATAATTCGGGGTATAATCAGTTGCAGTAACTTAATTATCAGCCCATGATACAAGATGTTTGGTTTAAATGTAATATCATCGATTTGAATTCTAGAAAATTCTCGAATGTTCAAGAAGTGTTCTTGCAAAATGATAATTGTGATTTTTTAGATTGCGATGGGTATTTATTTTTAAAATGTACGCGCTGTCGTAAGATTTTGGTCTTTGGATATTTTTATGTTCTCCTCCCTTATCACTCCTCCTTCATCATATACGTCCATCAATTAAAAAAATTAAAATATCAGATACGAAAGTGACAAATATTTTTTGTTCTTTTAATCATGGAAAAGAAATTAACAAACCGTGGAATAATTGCCAACCTAATCGCCAGTGTCCCTAAATTGTGAACTTTGAACTCATCGTTTCTTGAAATTTAAGTTCTAGAAAAAACAAAAACAAAACAAAAAAACAGTCCGGATTCTTAACACGACCATCAGGCGTGATTAGATGGTGAAACGTTCGAAAGAAAATAAATATTTCTGCCTTCGGTGGGACCTGAACCCACGACCTTCCACTTGCCGGGCGGAGGCTCTACCCACTGAGCTACGAAGGACAATATATAATCTCTTTACGAACGTATATATATTGTTGCCAGTTATTTCGCAGAATGGTGTAGTACATAGACTACTATTTAAACCAAATTGCAAAGAGACTGGTATTAAATTGATCGAAATGCACGTTGCAGCATATGTATTTATTTTATATAAATCGAACACTACGCAGATTAAATCAAACAACAATGTCAATCAATCAACGTTTATTGGCGTAGTGATACCAACGCCGATGGTATGGCGTGATTAGATGGTGAAACGTTCGAAAGAAAATAAATATTTCTGCCTTCGGTGGGACCTGATATACAGTATATATACGTTCGTAAAGAGATTATATGTTATCCTTCGTAGCTCAGTGGGTAGAGCCTCCGCCCGGCAAGTGGAAGGTCGTGGGTTCAGGTCCCACCGAAGGCAGAAATATTTATTTTCTTTCGAACGTTTCACCATCTAATCACGCCATACCATCGGCGTTGGTATCACTACGCCAATAAACGTTGATTGATTGACATTGTTGTTTGATTTAATAAATAGCATTTATTATATTATACTAATGACTTCAGAACAGTGCCGATTTAAAAGTTTTGTGGGCTCTATGCTGAAAAAATATAATGGGTCCCTTCAGAATATGACCCTCGTGATATTCAATTAATAAATCACTTTTTAAGTTCACTATCTTTAATATTTAGGTTTAGCAGTAATAAAAATTTCTCGTACATTTGTAAATACACAAGATTAGAATAAAGCTTAAATTTTGATAACTAACTTTAAATTTTAATAACTAACCCACATGGTTCTGCTTTATGACTGTCAAGTCGCGTCGTTATATCCGATACGAATTTCCCTACTTAGAATCTACGTAGACTACAAAATCGCCGTCGTTATAGCAGGTTTCGTCGTTATATACGATGTCGTTATAACCGATATATTTAGTATGGAGTAGAATAGCAAACCAAACTTCTTGTAAAAATTCCGTCGTTATATGCGGTTGGTCGTTATAACCGGCGTCGTTATAAACGATTTTCACTGTACCTACTTGAAAAGTATAAAATCATCCCTCAAAAAATTATGCAACATATTAACATTTTCATGTTAATTGTACATTAACTATTTAAAAACCAGAAAAAAAAAAGGATATTTTTTTGTATTTCTGAACTTTCCGAGTTCACTGTTAGACGTTTACAACTGTGATGCTATGACATGTGTGGGAGATGATGGTATTTTTTTTATCAAGGAAAGCAGTGGCGTAGACAGGATCTGGTTTTGGGAGGGTACAGACAAGTTTATAGAAGAGACAATCACACTAAACATTACTCGCTAAATAACAATTATATAATTAGTCAACATTAAATTATTATCAATTAGATATTAGTAATTGTATTACTTGATTTATCTGTATAATTTTAAGAAAGCAAAAAATTGTAATTTCTAATTATTCCATCGAACTTTTTTTCATGAATGAACAGTAGCACTTACAGATATAATGAACAAATACCCTCTGATAATTAAGTATATAATAGTATATATATGGAATGCCAAGGACATAACAAAAAAATGTTTTCCTCTATAATTTTATCTTTGGCCCTATAGTAAAAAAAAAATTCAGGATTTTTATTTACGCTCAAAATAAGTTTCTTACTATACTTACAAAGTAAATTTTAGATACAGTGTGTCCGTGAAGTCATGGTGCACTTTTGACCGGTCACAGGAAATCAACGAAACAAGATAGAAATGTGAAATCTTCACCAAATAAAAGGAAAACTATCCAAGTTTCATACCTATTCAGTACAGTTCGAACGGGGTTTGTCCAACAAACTGCCGGTATCCTTCAACTGCTTATCCCACCGATTAATGTTATTCCTTTGTGGTGGCGCTTCGTTGTACATGCGACAATATTCACGTTGCACTTTGGTCACGGATTCGAATTTAGCAAGCCACAGAACACACTGAATTTTCCTCTGTAACGTCCACATCTCGACTGGCGTGGGCGTGGGCTGATCCGCTGCTGCGCAGTTCGTGGTGTTGCGTCATCACCTGTGTGCGCACACGCTTGCACATCAGAGTACAGAAACTTGGAGAGTTTGTCTTTCATTTGATGAAGATTTCACATTTTTATCTTGTTTCGTTGATTTCCTGTGACCGGTCTAAAGTGAAACCATGATTTTATGGACACAGTGTAGTAGGTTTCAGGCCGTTCATGCATTGGAAAAGAACGTGTTTCTGCTGATATTCTGCTCGACCCGAGAAATTGAAGAATTTCGGAATGGTCAAGATAAAATCATACAAGTGCTGCATTAAAACATAATTCTGTTCGAAATCTTAAAAATAATAACGATTGGTTACATGCGTTCATTTATAAATTATATCTATTAATGGTTATATAAAAGTGCGTATTTTGGTTATATTGTACAACGGTTATATCGATGGAACTCCAGCTGTCATTTGATGTTTGTTACAATCGAGTTCGGCTGTAATAAGAAATCAGCGTTTTTGCAAAATAAAACTGCCCTCTGGTAGCTTTATATTTGCTCGCAGAGAGGAGTTCGATCGACCTCTGTAGCCCAATGGGTAAAAGTATTTGGAGGCCGTTCAAGTATTATGTACGCACTATTTTGTCCATTATATATTCCGCCTTCCTTTTGTAAGGAAAAATAAGCAAATATCAAACCCTCCTCCTCCTCCTAGATATGCTTACGTAACACTTGAACGGTCCCATTGACTGGTTATTAAGAGGTCGTGAATTCAGTTCTAAGCAGGCTGAAAAATCATCAATTTCTTTACTAGTAATTTATCGCCTGATTGTACTGCTAGTAATGAACATTAATTGTAAAGAAAGTACGAGTGTGTCTTTAAGTATTCACAGAGTTTGTAAAACTTGCTTATTAAACACACTATATATTTTTAATTTTACATATTGCGGTTTAAATTTAAGGTCCAAGATTGTGAAACTAGTCAGTTGAAACGGGATCGCTAACTTAAAGTGTCCTATGCATTAAAGAGCGTTTACATGCAATGTATCTTACTAATATTGGAAAGCGACTCAGTGATTTGAAAACTATTTTAACTAATCACGTATGCAGGGATTTCAAGGGGCTACAGACTTTCACGAGAAATATGTTTCGTACTACGTTAGAGCTCCAGGTTCTGTGAAGCTAAGCCAGTGTGTTTCCCCAAGATGAGGTCTCTGACTACGTTCTTAGTAGTAATCGATATGTTCCTGGGCGTTGTTACTTAATATTCTGGTTAATATAGAGTACATTAGTAATGGAAAAATTGCGCAGTGATTTAGGCCAGCGGCTTCCAACCTTTTTTCTCTCCTGTAACCCTTCATTAGGCTCTTATTTATGAGCGTCCCTACTCTCTTAACCCTCATCCGTTCATCCTTTCAGGCAAAAAAACATTGTTTTTGTTAGGTAGCATTGTTCTTCGCTAAATAATCACATGACTCGTATCAACCACATTTATAGGATCAACCACTTTATATTTGATGTTACACCTTACAGTTTCAATTTTTTATAACAGTAACCTAACATAAAAAAAAAACAAGTGAAAGAAAATTGCCTAAGGTCGATATTTAAATTTAGCGGGTTTCAATTAATAGAAATCTTCCAACGTTCAAATCCACCCTAACTCTCTAATTCTCAAGTAACTCGGTAGGTTTTCAACATTAATAATAGCCATTATTGTTGCATTTACGAAAGACCTTTACCTTACCCTTGTTATTAAGTAAAGACAGAAAAAGCAATAGCGGGTTCAATATCTATTGAAACCTAGAAACGAAGGAAAACAGCATTACAATAATTTTTTAACCACGTAGACTTATGATAGAATTTCATAACTATTATTCATCTTGACGTACAAGTCTTTAAAAGCGACTTTTAATAATTTCAATGCGATTTTTGACCTTGTGCTTCTTGGAGCTAAGTTTTTATATAATTTCCCTCGTGAAAGCCACCTAATCTCTGTGTGCAGAAATAATGTAATATGGAGGCTGTCCATGTCTCCACACAAAGATTTGAATTGTCTGGAGTTCACTGAACTGGTCTTAATAAAATTAACAACTTTCACAAACTGATTGAGCACTTCTTTCAAAGAAGGTGTTCATCGTTTTGCGAGTAGGACATTTGATCTTCACGTGAATGATTCCTTTGTAAACCAAAGCTCCATAATTTTGTTTTTGTGTTTTTAGGTTGACCCTTTATTTTTAGTGTTTTCCGCTATTATTAATTATTATTATTATTATTATTATTATTATTATTATTATTCTTGCGTAATGTCTATCTGTCCGCTGCGAACCTTAGGTTCCACTAGGATCTAGGCGGAACCACCGATTTAGACGAAAGTATTAGATACCGTTTGCATAAGAATAAATGTACGCTTGTTGCTTAGATATGTAAACTTAAATATTATTTCTATTAGTATAGCATTTGAAGGAAAATATCCAATTTGAGTATGTAGTAATTACACATGAATGGTACTTGGATTAATTTTTCGCATAGTATGAGAGATGTGAAGGTACTATTGTAATTGTGTTGATGGTTTTGGATGATATTAATATTGGTTACTTTTAAAACTTACAACGTATGAAAAGATTTTTGGAATGTTGTTTGAACAGGCATATCGAATTCGTAAGTTGTACAATTTCAAAATTCATTTTCCTGAAAAGAACGAACAGAGGCATGATACACATTCAAATTTGAAGATATAGAAAATATGATGTTAATCGGGTTTCTTTTAGTTTAAATCAGCACGTGTAAAGCAAATGGTATGTGATAACACGCAACAAATGTCGTTACTGGAAGAGTTTGTGAAAGTCCAATTTTTTTTATTTACATATCAATCGTTCTAATTGGTGGAAATAGGGAAATATTAGTGATAAATAATTTTAATGAAAATCTGGGAAATTTATATAAAAGGCATTTTTCCGAAAAATTAAATTTTTTCTGTAAATTGAAATTTGAGTTTGAAGATTTTAATTTATTTCTTCCATAGTGAATAGAAATTAGAAACTGAATATTAATTTCCTCTTTGAAGTAAGCAAAACATTTTAATACCCAAATAGAAATTACTTTCTTGGAATTAAGTGAAGTTTATAAATAGAAAATTAGTAAACAAAGCCAACCTGCCTAACTTTTTATGCTTATTGTTTATATTCATATATACTTATTTCGTTCTTACATACAATTATAATAAATGACGCGGAGATGAAAATTTATAAATAGAAAGTAGCATAATTAATAAATGCATGAACAGTTTTTCATTTCTGATTATAATTTACTTCTGCTTAAGGAAATGCAACTTTTGGAGAGCGAAACTGAATGAGAAATAGACTGAAATGAATGTTACCGAGCTCAATGTGAAATAACTGAGAAATAGAAGAAACGAAATGTTGCCGAAATTATTTTAAACTACATGGTCATTTTCTGAAATTCACAAAAAAAAACTTGATTTTCAATCATACTTAAAATTTTTTCTATCCTTCAAAATGAAATTTAAATTTACCACAAAATGATTGAACAAAACTACGAAATATTTCATTGGTGAAATTCGTTAATTCAGTTTCGTATGTTCATTTTTAAAAACCGAAATGGAAATTGTTTCATGCATACTCCGTTAATTGAAATATTTACAGTAGAACCCCGCTAATCCGTCACCTACGGGACCGGGAACATGGTCGGAACGCAAAAGAAGTCGGATTATCAGAGGAACACTTCATTTACGTTATAATATGATACAATTTGAAAACAATGTATACTACGTATAGTTTTCAATTAAGAATATTACTTACCATACTATTACTTTATAGTATTATATTATGTTGACACATTTTAAGTTTGACAGTGTAAATAGGAAATAACATTTATAAAGAAATATTGAAGTCAATAGGTAATATAGTTATAGTAATATATATACTTTTACTATACTTTTACTGTACCTTTAGTATTTAAGTAGGACGAAAAAATCTAATGTTCTTCTGTTTACCAGACAACAATCTTGATTTTGCTGCGATGTTCCTCCATTTTCGTATCCACAAAATATCCGTTGGTGAATAAAGGGAGTTTTGTTCTATGCACTGAAGAGCTGTGTCGAATACCCTCTTAGCATCTGCATGCCATACTCGGCTAGTAGGTTTATAGCTCTCATTGTGTTCTTCTTTTTCGCTGTCGTTTGTAGTTTTGGTTACAAAAAGAATTATCTAGTCATCATTTAATTCTTTTGTAGTTCAGTCAGCATCAGCTTGATTGATCCACTCACGTCACTGAGCTAAACATCAGGATGTAAAGCTTGTACGTCACTGACAATTGCTGGTGTGTCTTCATTCTAACTACTTCCAATCACCATTTTTCGGTCATAGTTTACGCTAAGGTTTTTCAAATGTTGATGCTTTGATCTCTTCCCGAGCCTCGGCAATTGTGTTAATATCCTTAATATTATGAGCTTTCATCGCCTCAAACAGGCCGCTACATTTTTTCTGTATTTTCTAGAATGGATCCAATATATTTTCGACGATATCTTCTCTTTAACCACTCCATCACCCCCTGGTCCATGGGCTGGATAAGAGAAGTTACATTAGCAGGAAGAAATACATCTTTTATTTCTCCCTTTACTAGTTCCTCTTCAGATGGATGAGATGATGCATTATCCAATAACAGTATGGCACGTAGAGACAAACTGGTCAAAAAACCATTTCTTAAAAAATTGCAGCCCATCCATGCTGATTTTTGATTTCGATAATACACCGGTAGTGATAATACATTAATTTCTTTAAATGCTCTTGGATTTCCGTATTACAAACAATGGCAATTTGTGACTGCCATTAGCATTACTACAGGTGGCAATAGTCAACCTATCTTTATTAAGTTGGTTATCTTTTATGGTTTCGTTTTGTGCAGCCGGAGTTCTTTTTGAGAGCATCTTATAGTTTAAACTTGTTTCGTCGATGTTATACAAATGGTCAGAAGTTAATCTATTTTTTTTAATCAGATTTTTAAATTTTGGAGTAAATTCACTTGCAGCTGCTTCATCAGCAGAGAGCTTCTCATCTGAAATTATTACATTTTAAATTCCATGTCGTTTTTCAGAGCGATGTAGCCAGCCTCCGCTTTCTTCAAACTTTACACTGTCTTCGTTTCCGTCAAAGTTTTGGTGCATAATAAGGGCCCTTTCTTTAAAAATTGGTCCAGACAATGGAATTTCTTTTCTTATTTTCTTCTCCAACCACAACTATAAAGCATTGTCTAAAAGCTCACATTTTGGCTTTTTCAAAGTTTTACGAATTTTCAGCCCTTATTCATCTCCAATCGTCATTGTCTGAGTTTCTAGATATTCTATACCTTTTCTCCAGTCTGTAAATGTAGTTACACTCAATCCTAATTCACATGCAATGTTTCGAAGGGAGTCGCCTTTATCTAACCATTCAAGCACTTTTAATTTCTCCGATAAAGAAAGCGTAACGTGTTTATGTTTTGTTGTTTCCATAACGAAATCGCACATGATACGCCTAACGTAAACTAAGCCTAAAGACTAAAAACTAATTTACAATACAGCAATTGCAGCAAACGGGTTTACACGACTTGTTTGACAAAAAAACAAAAACAAAAAACAAAGCCCGGTGGAGGTGTCGTGCCGAGTACGACAAAAATCGCCCGCGGAGTTAACGGCGTGGTCGGATCAAGCGGAGAGTCGGATTATCAGGTAACTTTAAGCCAAAGAAATCATTTTTATTTTTATACAACATCAAGTAAATTATTGACAAGCCTATTTAAAATTCCATACTTATGTACGGCATCAGTGAGGGGGGGAAATATCAGGGTTTTTAAACCTGTATCCCATAGTTAAGTTTCACTTTAATAAAAATTTGACACCGTAATTTTACAGAAAATGTATTTTGTTTTTACTCTTATAATTATATTCTATAACTAGCAAAAATTTTGATACTGGTCCTAATCTATATAAAACACAAAAGACGATAAAACATAGAATCCACAAAAATACGTATTCCCAACGTTTTAAGAACAACTGTTCCTTTTTTTCACGGGACGCGAAGATGCTTAATGAAGGGAACATCATAAAGCATCTGGGCGTCAAGGAACATTTCGCTTGATGAAGAGAACGGCAGCTCTCGAAACGTTGGCAATGTTTTTGCAGAGGGTATATGTTAGGGTGGGTCGAATTTTCAAAAGTTGCTCGAATCGAAACGCAATAGTGCGGAAAAGTTGCTTTTTCTCGAGATAAACACAGTGAAAAAATAAGTTTTGGAATCGGATAATATCTTCAGGTCACACATGACCCTCAAAATTTGTGAAATTAGCCATAAATTGACCTTTTTTAGAAACTTTTGAATAGTGCCTTAAATTGGTCGGATTATCATGAAACCTCATTTATGGTAGTAATTTGTAATTAATCAACGGAAAATAATATTTTAATGGACAAAAATACTCCCAGCGGGAGCGTGACGCTTTAGGACGAAAATTGGCCAAAATTGTGAAAAAAACAAAACACCGTAGAAGCGTTCATGACTTCAGAAAAATAGGTTAAGTAGACTGTTTGATTAACTATTGCTGTGCAGCTCTTCGCCCGTTTGCATTCCACATTCGTTGAAAAGGAAACTGGCCCAGAACTCACCACGGGGAGGTGGTCGCACTTCGAGTTCTACTCACGCCCTTCCCAATTAACAAACCATAGCTGGACGTGGAAAATCACTATTTTTTGATTTGGTTTGGTTCCACATGAACTGGATGTCGTTTTCAAATATTGACATTTGGCAGCGGGAAAGCAAAGTTGCTCTGATGAAACCATTTTTGCTGTCACCGCCACATACTTTGCTTGCTGCTTCTGTGATTAGTTTCACAGTAAGTTTAACCTCCTGAGTGTGACATGGAAATTCGTTTATGTCGAGAATTAGTATCTGCTTGGAATGAATGAGGTCTAAGATTTCCTCGGATGTTGCAGATGCTAGAAGTGGAGGACAGGTAATTTTCGTTGATGACTAGATGATCAACCTTGTCTAGTCTTTTGCATTAAAATTTAAATCAGGAGTGATGAACGTACATACGGATTTGCATTTCTCTAGTTTTTCCCTGGCTTTTAAAGTGTATCTCAAAGCAAACTCTCTGACATGCTGTCTTTCACCATAGCCAGAAGAAGATTCTTAAGATGGGCAAAAAAGGCATTGGATGCGATGGAACAAACACAAAAACTGGGTGGAAAAATGGAGCCATTAGGTTTATAGAAATTTCTGTCAAAAAACCTTTAGTGTGGTCCATCTGTATGCTCCACTTCAATGAGTTGCCATTGAGGCACTTTATTGAAAAGTTAGATGGCAAAACAAATGCCCCGTAGTCGTACTCTGAACCTATCGAAAAGCACCTTCAAAGATGCGAAAAATTACCAATGGCAAAATTTCTGGAAATTCATTGCATAATCCCAAAAGTGAAAAAGGATATCCTAAGTATATTTACTTGAAATTTAACTGGCCATCCACTCAGGTGTTTGTCCTTCAGATCTTGCCATTCGTAACCCTGGAATAATCAGCCATTCCAGGTGGTTGAACAACGGCTAATAGAGTCCTTAGACTATACGTTGCTTTCTCAGACCCATCTTCAAATCTTATTCATATCACAGTGTTCATCCTGAAAGTATACTCACCTCTATGGTTCACAATCAAAACCCAACGACCAATATTTCAAGGCCCAAAACATGTGTTTCAGTGTATTCAGGCTTCCTGATCATCTCAGAACAATCATTGATCCAGTAATCCAAAACAATGCTTGTTTTGCCAATCCTGTGAATCTTTTTCTGGCTATGGTGAAGGACGAAAGACAGCATGACAAAGTTTGCTTTAAGATGCATTCTAAAGGCTAAGGAAAAACCAGAGAAAGCAAATCCGTGCATACATTCATCATTCCTGATTTAGCGTTTAATGCAAAAGACTATACGGGGTTGATCAATTGGTAATCAATGAAAATTACTTGTCCTCCGCTTTTAGCATCTGCAGTAGCCTATCAGAGGAAATATTAAACCTCATTTATTCCAAGCAGATATCAACTTTCGAATTAGACGAATTTTCATTTCGCACTCAGGCAGTTAAACGTACTGTAAAACTAATCACAGAAGCAGCCAGCAAAGTATGTGACAGTGACTGCAGAGATGGTTTCATCAGAGCAACTTGGCTTTCTCGCTGCCAAATGCCATTATTGGAAAACAAAGTCCAGTTAATGGGGAACTAAATCAAATCAAAAGAATAGTAATTTTCCACTTCCAGATATGGTTTGTTAATTGGGAAGGGCGTGAGTAGAACTCGCAGTGCGATCACCTCCTCCTGGTGAGTTTTGGGTCGTTTTCCCTTTCGCTGAATGGGGAATTCAAGCGGGCAAGAAGCAGCACAGCAATACTTAATCAAACAATCTGCTTAGCTTATTTTTCTGAAGTCATGAATGCTTTTGCGATGTGTTTTTTTTTCCCATAATTTTGGCAAATTTTAATTCTAAAGCGATTCCCTCCTCGCTCCCTTTTGGGGTAGTTTCGTCCATCAAAGTATTATGTCCCGGTAACTAGTTCCAACTTACTGCTACAACTAAAGTGTCATGGTAATCTGACTAATTTAAGGCACTTTTCAAAATTTTCTAAAATAGGTCAATTTAGGATTAATTTCTCAATCTTCTCTTTGGGGGCAATGCTCGACCTGAAGTTATTATCTAATTCCAAAACTTCTTTTCCCACTGTGTTTATCTCCATAAATAGCAACTTTTTCTCACTATTACGTTTCGATTCTAGGATCTTTGAAAATTCAACTCACCCTAGTATGTGTTACCACTTTCTTTTATATTTCGCATATTCGATCATTGTCAAAGATTTTACTAGTTTTGGTAAGTTCTGATCAATCTCTTGTACGTAATCCATATTCTACTTGGCAATTGTTATTCGGTAGTATCACTGCAGTCCGTTGATTGGTTTACTAGGCCCTAAGAGGTTCGGATTTCCGGGAGAAACGCAGGGTCATTGACCTATGACAGCGCAGTGATACCGTCTTCAATAAACCGTGCTGTTTACACGGATTCGACTCCCAATATTATCGTAAAACATGTGCCGTTTATTCTACCCACCGTGGTACAGGTTTGGCGTCCCTGGAAGCAGGGGTTCGTATTCTTGGAGTGTACCTTAATATATTATAATCGTGTGGGCTGGTAATTAAAATTATCATAGACTAGAACATACATTTTTTGTTAATATCGTTTTACATACAGAAACTTACAGTGGCAATAGCGTTTACTGAATTTTAATTATTTACTAAAATAAAGTAGTATCTTAAGCTCTTCGCTTTACAGGCTTCCTAGGCAGTTCATATAATCTGGCAGCGCAACTTTTGTAAATAATTACAATTTTATCAATTAGAAACCATACAGATTTTTTTTGTATATTATTTAACTTTCAATATTTGGAAACAATATGCTTACATATGTGTGTTACATATGTGCTCCGAATTTTGAAAAACAACGAGTATCCTTTTTTCTAGGAATGTGTTCGTGACGAGCGGCTCGAGCAGCTGGCTACATGCGATCGTATTCTTTTTGCTAAAGTTTTTGCCTATTTTAGCTTTATGAGACGTATTGGATTGCTGTCGCAGAGAGAAATTGATTCGACAGGAAAAAAACTGTTGCAACGTATGAATAAATCTTTTACAGTGCGTTGAGAATCCGCTTATTTATTTATTACTTCAATCTTCCTTAACTGCAAGATTTTCAGCCACGTAATAATATATTTAACATGCTAAACGCCACGCCGGTTTTACGTGCCGTTCCGTTCACGCCACAG
>QLNU02014176.1:45313749-45390224 GCA_006491805.2 Dysdera silvatica | reverse complement strand
TTAATTTCGAAAAAAGTTTTCAATGGCGCTTACCCCCTGCCCCAGTATGGCTACAGTTTTGATTAAATGGGCGTAAAAACAAAAGAACAGAAAACGCCGAAAAATTGAAAGCAAGCTATGAAAATAATGGTAACAAAAACCACCAAGTAAAATTTAATTTGGCTATCGCTCTACAGATGACTTATTTAAATAAATCACCGGGTCCAAATTACATCAAACTGTTGTGAATTAAAATATTTTAAGTTTCTTTTGATAAGATTAAGGTAAGAAAAATGAAGTTTTGAATATGATATATGAGGAAATAATTTTCTTTAATAAATATAAATTATGTATTATGCCACAACCCATTTTGTATCTTAGAAAAAGATGCACTTGTGAGCATGCTTTATGAGAGTATTATACTTTAGGTTGTGCAGTTGCTCGCCTCTGAGAGAACACTTTTCCTATCTCAGCACTCATTTTTTGTATGAGAAAACAAATAAATTTTTTTAAGACCTCCTAAAAGACATCTCGCCGAAAACTTCAGAAACCTCCGAGACGAGACGACTCCGAGGACCTGAAATTATGGATTTAGGAAACGCATTCGTCTGCCGTAATTTTTCCCAGTCGCTACGAAGTAACTGCACAAACGTAGCTCGTCGCCTCTTTTTTGGAAACTAAAAAGGAACAACGTGCACTCGACCTCAGTTGCTAAAACAGGAGAGACTTAAGTTCTTAAACAATCTAAGGATGTTCCATTTTTTATATAAACGTGCTGCGCCGCATGCATTTTCATTCAGGAGGAGAGGAAAGTAGAAAATTTATAATTTAGTTCATGTTGAGCATGCATTAAACATGAGATGCGCTGGTGGAAGAAGAGCGGTTTTTTTTTGGAGATAAAAGATCACGACCTTTAGAGAACAGCGGGTTCACCATTAACAATTTAGTTTAGGCATCATAACTAAAAGTACGGGAGAAGGCTTTGCAGAATATTTTGTTGGAAATTGAACTTGGCAAATCTGCTAATGTCGTTTTGTATACTTTTAAGAGAATTACGATTCTTTCACATGATTGTGAGAATTTCTAACTGAATCTCCATATATTTTAAAAAAATGTAAGTTGAACATATTGCTTATTTTTTTAATAATATTTATATATTTCACAGATCATTCCTTTAACTACGAACAATATACAAATTATGTACTTTTTAAATTCTATATTCAATATACTTAAATGTATGCTATTGTATTTAAAAGATTTCCTTCTATGCATAATATTATATGGTTTCTATCGATATTAAAAATGATTTAATCAAAGTGTTCACAAATGCAATTTTTTATTTGATTACAGGACCTTCAGAATTTTCTTTAAAATATCGCGTGTTTCTTCTACGTTGAATATTTCAGCGCTTAAATATATTTATAGAACGTCATTTAAAGTATTTTACAGTTCATCAACGAAATGTAATTAATTGTAAGACCACCATGGAAAAAAGTTAATTATAATTGCATGAAAACTTCATATGTTTCAGAAATTACAATTATGTAAACAGACATGTTCAAGCTCAATTCCACTTGCTTTAAAAAAACTAGCTTATGGAACTTCCAACATTGCACTAACTACAATGCAGTAGTGGTGATTAGTCAGTATAGTTATACAAATAGAAGCTTGCTCGTTCTGATTATAATGTTAGCTACGGCATTCTACATTAAGATTGTGTATAATGTTGATAAAGATAAGATTTAAGATTGTATATAATGTTGATAAAGATAAGATTTAAGATTGTATATAATGTTGATAAAGATAAGATTTCATGTAACGAATTAAGATTGTATATAATGTTGATGAAGATAAGATTTAAGATTGCATATAATGTTGATAAAGATAAGATTTAAGATTGTACATAACGAATTAAAATTGTATATAATGTGTTTATATGGTGCATTTATATAATTTATAAACCTTGTAATAACATGTATAATATGTAGTAAATAGTGCTTGATGGGCGTTGGAATGCACCATTGCGATGCAATTATGTATATATACGTCTGAATATATGGAGTTGTAGCTCTAACTCCAATTATAACCCTGTAATACCCATTATAAAATTTCTGCGTACGCTCATATGGTGTAAAATTTTATTTCACACATACATTAATCTCTAAAAAATTGCGATTTATATTTGTTGAGTTGCACGTTCTGAATGTTAAAACTTTCGTTGAACTAATAAATATTTATGGACTGTAAAACAACATGGTTTATTCAGCGTTTTTTCCTGGGCTTGAAATTTCTTCCCGCACAGCAATTCGTAATGAGATTCGTGGCTAAATTGCTATTTCGCACGCTCCCGGTAATTTCTATCACAGACGTTGTAAGAAGAACCCTTCCTGAACTAACCACCGCATCTACGAAAAGATGCAAAGCCTTACTATAGTTCGTTATAGAAAAACTGGCCATACGTTGTTTGGTATGTTACTATAAAATGAAGTGGAGGGGGAGAAAATGATTTATTTTTATTCATATGCGCCTTTAGTATCTGAATTTGAAAAAATTTCATATTTTGTTTGTTTTTCAACAAACGTTCTTAACAGAAAATATTTTTTTTATTTTATCCTTAATGATGGATTGTGGAAATTATAGTTCAAAAATTCGCAGAAAAAGAGAATTTCCGGAAAAATTTGTAAACTGAGGAAGCTTTGGGAAAGCGTGATGATTACAGTCGATCGTATATTAAATGCGCTTTTTGAAAATGCATCACACTTTTTAAGAATACTAAAAAGCATGTATATATCCACGCATACGGTGTTTCAAACGTGTATGCGGTTTCGGAGATTTTCCTCATGTAAAATTCATGCGAAATGCGCCTTTGTAGTTCCAAGATTCAAGAATTCTGCGAAGTATGGACCATACCAAATGACATGTTGATCCTTAAGGCAAAGTAACATGATATTTATTTTGATACTGAAGTTGTTATTTACTGACTGCGAAGAACGCAATCAATCGTCAGTTTCCATGTGATGGAAGCAGAAATGGAGGAAATACTACATTTGATAATATTTATAATAATATATGCAAAATACTAATACATACAAATAATGATACACGCGAAATAATGTGATAATAATAGGTACGAAATTTCTCTTCCTTTCAAGGAATTCTTCTCTACGAATTCTTCAATGTACACAATCGAATATTATTATTGTATAATTAATACCATACAGGTAACATAACTCAAAGTTTTCTTCTATTTTAGATTATTAACTTTAAATGTACCAGGAATTTATCAGACTTATTAATATTATTATTGTAGATTACTCTTTCAATTATGGGCTTATTATTATTATTATAGATAATTATTTTGCAAATTCACGGCCCATGTAGTATTTGGTTGGTTCCCGCCATTTAATAATAATGTCCTTTTCAAAGACTTCTAATAACTAGAGGTACCGTAGTATAATAATGTGAACTGTCCTCAGAAGTACGGCTTTTTTGTATTTTGCGACAGTATTTATTGTTACTTTTCAATGTGCTGAGGTTAAGCTTCAGATTAATATTATGCAGATTATTTTTACAGGTTCAGCTTATTATTACTAGTCAAGATAAGAAAATAAAACTCGAATACGGAAAGAAACGAAGAAAGTTGCGAGAATGAAAACTGGAAAAGGTGGCAAAAGGCATAATTTGGATAAACATAAAAATTAAAGTTAAGGAGGAAGAATAATAATTATATATAAAAATATAAACAGTATAAAAAAGCAGAACAGATAAAAGAAAAAAGAATAATATTCACAAATAACCAAAAAATATTCATTGTGCTTTAGAAACAAGTTTTCTGTATAGAAGCAACTTCTTGTTCCTTTTCCTTTATTTTGTGGCTTACTATTACGCGCCAGTTTAATGTGAGCGAAAATATTGGCGAATGGTTTAAATTGCTTAGTGTTCTCTTTCCTGGAATGGCAACAGTTTGCATTGGATTTTGGAATTATAAATAGCAAGTTAGTATATAAACCAGCACTTTTTACTTCTTTGTTCGTTTTAATTTTTCACTGCTGGCCAGTATCGAAATGTTCCTTTTCGATTGCCGATATGTTAGTCTTATTTTGCTAACGTATCGAAGATAGTGCTACGTAATTACAAGCACGCATTTAATGTGAAGGTTATTTCTCACATTACTTCGCTGAATGTACGCGTTTGTAATGACTGCTATTGGCATAAGTTAAAAGCGATGTGCTTACGTTAGAAACTAGAAACTTAAATGCTTTTTATGTTTTTGTTAAATAAACTGTTTTCGTTACAACTGCCTTGTGAATTTTTCATCTTCCAACGAATTACATACCACCGTAAATTGCAATACGACTTTCTGGAGTAAACTGCTATCATGTCCTTGCGCCACAATTGAATATGGAGTTAGATGAAGGCCGCAATATTATAGCATGGAACAAATCGGGGTTGACGCTTGCTTTATTGAATGAATGCTCCTTTGATACAATAAGCTGGGTGTGCGCATAATATATGGTGATCTATCCAAGAAATTACATCAATAATTGGCTATAACCCATCTCGATAATTTTTACTGAAAAAAAATGTCTACTTTAATTATTTTTCTTCCTAATATTCCCTTCTTTCTTGCTCCAATAAAATCGGCGATGAATTATTATTATTATATGAACATAGATGCCTATGTTGATATTCCAAGATGGAGGCTGTCTTCCAAACTTTTTATAAGAATCAATCGAAAAATCGTAAATATTATAGAACATTAAAGGGAGCATAAATCACTCTTAATCGTCTATCTATGGACGCACATGTAAATGTTTTTGTTTTTACAGCGCAATGGTAGCAAAGATCAGGCTGTTTCGGGACCAATATAGCTTGAGCTTCACGGTGCAAGGACAAGGGCAATGCTCTGCCCGGATCCACAGTTTTATGAAGAATCCGAACTTCCTAAGGCCTAGGTAACCAATCCCCGTTCTGCAGTGAGCAGTCAGTCGGTAAGTGTTCTTTTTTTTTTTGACACGGTTGGGAATCGCGAACTCGGAAAAACCGTACGCTAGACCAGGGGTCTTCAACCTTTTTCAGTCCAGAGGCCAATTTTGCTTATTCTTTTGGGCTAAGGGACCGCACTATTGTACCGGCAATATTAGGACTAAACAAAGGTGAATTCAGGAGGGGGGGCGTAGAGGTGATTCCCCTGTATTTGCTTTTGTTGTCCTTTTTTTTAGATCTCTATATTGGTTTGCTCTCACCGAAAACATTTTCTGGATCTTCCGCTTGAACTGAATATGCATATATTACAACGTAAAATACGTATGGAAGCAAAAAACATTTACAATACTTTTAGTTGTTAATATATAAAGCGAAATCAAACCTTTTAGTGAGATTTATAGCACTGTTTATTTTTAACAAGCCTGTCATATCTTATTTTTGACGTTGCAACCCTAAGAACTTTTTAAAGTCGAGGTCTATTATTCTGCTCCTAATTTTTGATTTTACTAACTTCATACTTTTGAAAAGAGCTGTCTGAGTGCTCCCGAATAGTGATATCGTTTTCAGAGCATGCAGTCAGATGGTGGGGAAGATGTTCTTATCGATTTATTTAGAATAGAATTCATTGAGTCCTAAGATGAATTTTATTTTAAAATAACTGTTGCACTGCAAATCAATAAAATTACATTTAATATCGATATACGCAGGGAAATAAAAGTAAACGCGATTGAGGGAAGACCGTATGTTATTTTAGTTCTTCAGCCTTTTAAGGTAGTTATTACGAAATGTGAAAATGTGAACAGAATAAAATACAATACATAGACTTAAGATTCACAGGGAGTAAGGAGTGTATTTTTGTGTGAAACAATTTGTATTTTTTCATGAGCCAGCGGGCCGCAAGAAACATGTCCGAGGGCCGCGAGTTGAAGAACCCTGTGCTAGACGAACGCCTTAGCACCGCAAAGCCCAAGATTTTCCCTTGGAATCGAAACCTATGCTGCGAAGGAAAATAACCCTCGGAAAACGGTGGTTAGAGAAATACGCGGTCTACAATGCCATTCGGGAATTGAACCTGATTTAATGGATCAATAGACGAATGCATTATGTGCTCACATATTTTCGAGGAATCGACCCTCCTAAGGCTTGGGAACCAATACCTAGACTATGGTGGACACTTAGTCTTTAAGCATTAATTTTCTTTGGCACCACTGGCAGTCGACCTCGGATTAACAGTGAATTATAGGGAGTGAATGTACGGCGGCAGGACCTCCTACTTGCATAAAGTAGAGCTCTCATAATTTTTGCATTAAAACTACCTTGCGCGGTGAACAATTTTGAGTTAAAAATTTTGTGGTAAAATTGTTAGATAAGTTTAAATACTCACAAACTTGACGTTTCGCTTCGTCTTTGTGAACCTTCTTCTGAAGCATTCTCAGTCAGCGACTATTATAGGCCGACAGCGCTTCAGAAGCTGGTTCAGAAAGGCGAATCGAAATGTCAAGTTTTTGAGCGTATAAAAACTTAGTTCATTATTTTATCCCACAGTTTTGAACTTGTAAATTGTTTTCAATTTGACATTAGCCGTGGAAGTGTTCGTAAGACCAATTATCTTAAAATTACGTCTATATTATATCCAATTGTATGGAAATCTACAACTTTTTGGCTTTAACTAACTTTCTCGATAATGAGCGAAAAAAGTCCAACAATGAAATTGATCATGCTGCAGGCTAGATTCGAACTTATTACTGTCAGTTCGCTGTTCCGATGCTGCGCAAAAGATTTTATGACGGCTTTTACAAAACGCTTTCTAATAGTAAGAATGACAAAGATTATTCATTATGAGTAAAAAGATAAGGACATATACAATAAAACCTCCGAATAACGGTCACCCTTGGTCTCGTCGACGTCTGCGAAAGAAAACGTTAGTGCGTCATAGTTATACAATAAAACCTCTGAATAACCGTCACCCTCGTGACTCCGCGCAAAGGTGACCATCCTTCGGAGGTGGCTGTTATTTAGAGATTCAGTATAAAAATTAATTTTATTTTGATTTTTTTATACTGAACCTCTAAATAACAGCCACCTCCGAAGGATGGTCACCTTTGCAGAGTCCCGCGGGTGACCGTTATTCGGAGGTTTTACTGTATAACTATTTTCCGCAATTGAGTTGGCAGATCATTAAAATAGTAACCCAAAAATGGCAGATACGAATCCAGACTAGAGCACTGACGTTTTCTTTCTTAGATGTTGACAAGTCAAAGGGCTCCAGGCGGAACGAAGTGACTGTTCGCCTAGAGATAAATTTCATCACAGAGACGTATACAGGGTGAGTTCAATCCATAGTATTATAGAAACATTTTGAAATAGTCATCTGTTCACTGATTGGACTAGTTTCGCCAATAGGCGCTAACGAGTAACTACTGGGTTGTTTATTTTTCCGAGATAACCTTTTCATTGGTTCTATACTATCAGAAAAAGGGTAAGCCCAATTTGGCGACTTTGCAAGCTGTCTTCACCGTGTTACGAACAACGAAAATAAAATTTACAATATTCTTACGCGCGAGAATGATCAGTTTATTAGAATTGGCGGCCCATCGCTATTTTTTAAATCTCTCCTTAATTAATAAATATAAAAAACCTCAGTTTTTAAAAATTATGCACTAGAGAACATTTAGACATCGTCCAATTTTCCTATCCTAACGGTGAGAGGGTGGGGGGTCGCGAGGATTTGACCTCCATCGCCTAGATTTTAACGTGCATTTTTTTTAACATGGTTAATTTTCTGGATTGAGGGTTGAAATAAACCTCACCCCCTTCCATCTTTCTGGTAATGCTTATGCACCGTCCTGTAAATTTTTAATTTAGTGACCTTTTACCCTAATACAGCGTTAATAATTGTTATTATCTGATTGATGACATTACAACTAATCAATGGTTCCGAAGCTCATCAATTAATTTTATTTTTTTTGTGGGTAGAGGGTAGTCAAGCTCCGCTCCAATCAGCGTCTTTCATAAAATTATTACAAAGTTGTAAAGTAAGTTCATGCGCACTTTTTGTACAACCTATCAGTAGTAATATTTTTACCTTTTTGTGTTTAAAAACTGCTTGGTTGGGGGGGTTTGGGGTGGGGGGGTGAATGGCTTCAGCTAATGTCGACCCTAAACACTTAGTGGTTGTAACATAAAAACTATTTGTAATAGCACCGGGAGCAGGGGTTGATGGGGTCGTAACCCCACTGACCTTTTGTTTTCCTGTATACAATTAAATTTTGATTGTCGAAACTCTCCCCGCTTCTTAGTACACCCATAACCCCTTATAAAATGTTTGCGTACGTTACTGAAACATTGTATTTTCTTTCACTTTATCTAATAGATACACTGAACATAAGACACGTTACGATTTCCACAGGCACAAAATCAAGATTCCTTTTTTGTATCGTACGAAAGTACGTAGTCTATTTATTAATTATTCGTGGTGGGGCTAGGACTTCATCTGTTTCTCCCTCCTATACTTCGGTCTTTATAAGAAGGCTAAATTTGAAAAGAAAACAATAGAAGTTGAATATTATAAAGTTATTACAGGATCTGGGAAGTGGGAGAGGGAGGAGAGCATGTAGGCACCGGCCCCCTTGGAGAGATAGAGAGGATTGCCTCATTGGAGGAATTTTTAGGAGATTGGCTCATATTTACATTACAGACTGAGAAAGTCAGGAAAACTCACAAGTAAACCCCCATCCTCAAAGCTCACATGCCGAATCTAACGAATTTAATTGAGCTTAATGTAGACACATTAAAATCCTTAATGTATGAAAATTAGCAGCTATATTCCCATGGAAATCGAGAAATTAAATATTAAAAGGTAGTTAAAATAGCGCCAATTGCAACCCTTTTGTAAACACGTGGCGAGAAATCTACTAGTAGAAAAATGTGAGGAGCGAACGCGGGATGTATTCTAAAAGTTTAGAATACGTTCAGTAATACAGAGCTGGCGTTAACTTTTTAAATTTAAACATATTTGATTTTGAAGTAGCTGTAAAGTTATTTTTTTCTCTATTTGTTAAATTGAAGTTCTATATTATTTTTATTTTATTTCTGAAAGTCATAGCAGAAAACAATTTACTTTAATTTTTATAATCACATTGCAAGTTGCAATTCGGTTTGTGCATAAGAGAAGCATTCATTTTTATTTCGAATTCCGCACGTGAATGTTTTCGTGAAATAATTTCAGCCAAACTAGTTTTTTTTTTTTTTTTTGAAAATTGCATTTAAGAATTTAGCGAGCTTTCTTAGCGAATGATGAAGATTACACCTTTATTACAATTAGCCCTGTCTAATTTATTATTGAGTATTCAGTTTCTATCCAAAATATGAAATCATTCCGTTCCAGTCTATTCCGCGTTGAATAGTCATAAAACCAATAATTAAACCTTTTTTTCCGTCATAAAATGAACGAAATACTGCCGTAGTTAATCTTATACTAATTTAACTCAACAAGTCGAGTATTGCTCCAAGTGGGCATGTGATCTTAAAAAGAAGGTTGGCTTCCACTAACCCATGATTGGTTAAATCATTAAATATGCTCGAAAAAAAAAATAAAGAAAAAACACATAAAATTCCAATTTTTCTACCCAACAATGATTTGCAAATGGGCTTATAATAACATAAGGATTTCAAAAATGTATCGGAGGTGCGGAGGATTAAATTCACCCTGTGTACTTTTGTTTTAACGAGCGTGATAAGAGACGAAATAATGACTAAATTTACTATAACAAAATATACACGCGTATTTTTAATATACTTATATATATTATATGCTAAGTAGACTGCTGCATATAGATGATATCTGGCGGTCTAAATAGATAGCAGGCGACTGTAATCCCAAGTCTTCTTAATTAAGAATTTAATCCAACAAGGTCAAAGAAGAATATATCAAAAGACGTGTTGACAAATGCTGAAATGAACAATTACCTAACCAAAATGTTATTCCGACAGGAAACCGAAAGAAAAAACTATTCAGGGAATTGATATAGTATATATACGCATGAAACTGGCAAGACCGTTTGTCTTTGTCGTTCCACAGTAGCTAATTTATTGCCGACACTCGTTCTGGGAAATCGATCAAAATAAAAAGTGATTTCGTAATTACTAAGCAAAACATATTGCTTTCCATTAAAGCAAATCTGCTTTGGAGCACTGTTTTCATCGTTACATCAACATACCTTAGTTTTTCATCTATTACTCTGACGAAGAGCAATATCACAGAAAATTAAAAATGCTAATAAGAAATAAATTCTAGAATACGGACAGCTATGAAAAATTACATCGAAATAGCTTTAATTTATATTCATTTAGCGCTAGATTACACTGCGGAATTTCAAGCACAAATGACTATGGAATTTGATTGAATTAAATAACCGTCTTGTTAGAAGACATTGCAATAGATTTAGAGAGAATGCGTTTCAATATGAAAATTTCTTGCATTATCTTTACCCATTTATTTATCACTTCCATTGGTTTGTTTATTACATCTTATAACGTTTTTGCATTAACTTAGATTAAAACCTTTACTTCGGTTACAGGATTTTTTACTTTAAACAGCTAGGTGAAAAAATATTTGCCACTCACACAGACTGAATTCGAATCAACGAATACCAAGTTACAGTTTTAGTGTCGTGACTGCTGAGACACAGTGTACAATCACGTTGGCAATGGACCCTGCTGTTGTAAGGCGGTCGCATAGTGCGCAGTTTTTCTGTGTTCGACTCCAAACTGTGAGAAAAATACCCTTACCAAGTAATTGCTAACTGTAGTCCGGGGCTGGTTACCTAGGTCCTAAACAGTTACAGATCCTCGGGAAAATATACGTCGCCATGCACTGTGCAGTCGCGTGATAATGTTGGCAGACGGGTTAGTCTATTGTAGTTGAGGGAAGACCGTCTTGGAGGAACTGGTTTTTCCCTCGCGGAAAACCCTTTTCGGCAAGATGGCCTTCCCTAAACTGCAATGGACTAATCCGTCTGCTAACGGTATCAGGCATTAGGACTGCCCGAATGTACAATAGCATAACTCTCCTGTCTTCGCACTGTAGAATTCACAATGTTGGCTAAACAGATCTTAAGAAATTTGAAGAGATTGTAGCGGACAATTGATGACTATAATTGAGTCTACCTCTCCGTCAGAAGTAATCCCAATGATTTAGTCTTTCACAATCACCTTACATAACTTTAGCCAATTTCCTTGGTTAAACAACCGCTTCCAAATACCTCTAAGAAGCAGGAGACTATCAGGCGAACAGTAGTTAAAACTGTATTATTTTTTGAATAACTACGCGAATTGTAGAGTACTTTCATATTATTAGGTCGAAATTCCCCTTTTCATTTCGCTTTCTTCTCATAGGTACGCGGTTGATTTCGTTAACACCCCCATTCCATTACAGGTTGGTTGTTTAATGGCAAGCAATATATTTCGTCCTTAACGGGGACCCGTTCTCTGTGAATTGAAATTCATCTTACTTTGGTTGTGAATCTCTTTCCTACCTAGTCAAGACTGCTTCGCTATCCCAGCTTGATTGATTGCATCCCAAGCTCTATACCAGAAGTTGGACTTCTTTAACTAAGAAATGGAATTTTATTTACAGATACGCGTGTTTTCTTTAACAGAATATATATACGCAGCTTTGCAGCGAGTCTTACTTTTGCAGAGTGTAATTTATTCTGCAGAAAAACCATTCCTAGTTCCTTATTCTGCCCACTTGCTTTCAGTCGCATTACTTGGCTTTCCCTCTGAACAGAAGTTAACTCTGCTGTTTCTGAATGTTCAAGGTTTGAGATATTTGTTTTCCTTGACAATGACATACTATTTTGGGAAAGTCGTTCCACGACATCCACTCTTACGTGCATAAATATTCAAACTCTTTAAAACAGAGTTCTGTAAGTTTCATGGCTCGAAAAGTCTGTTCGGGAAAGGAAAATGGCAATTATTTATATTTAAATGAGGACACCTCTTAGAACTACTTGCAGAACGGAAGTCTTAGATTGGAAGGACGAAGCTGATCGTAAGCAAGTATGTTGTCTGGAAAGCAAGGTCTACAGTATTCGGGTGGTTCGAGAAATAGTGTTTTGTAATGGTGCCTCTTTTTCGAAGCTTATAAAAAAGTTTAGCATTAATTAACTATTTCCAAGGATTATTTTTTGGAAAGAAGTTTGATTTTTATCATTATAACAATCATATTTTTATTTTAGCCATGTGTCTGGTACTTTTGATGTCATTTTCCATAATATAATCCTGGCTCGAAGCAGGGGGCGATCGCCACATTGCCCAATCACTCCCTTGGATTCGCAGTTCGGAATTTAAGAAATAGCTTGTGTAAAACTTTTTTTCTTTCAACGTACGACAGAAAGTACGATTCCCTACATGGGAACTCATTTTTTTTTAATTTTTATTTTCCGCCTAATAATTGTAGCATCTTTTTGTGAAATGTAGCGGCACACATGTAAAAAAGGAAATGGTTTAAGAGTAGACATTTAAAGAAGCCGAGTGTCGGGAAAACAGCCTTTTACTCTCAACACAGGGTAGTGACTTTGATTTCCGACATGAGAACTGAATTTTTTTAATGTTAAAAATGTTGTTTCGGAGGTCAAGTAAAAAAAAGCGTCACATTTTTTCGTTATTTTTTTTTACCGGACGTTTTAATAAAGGTAGGATGTTGTTGCCACTTTATTATGATAATATTAATAATATTATCATTTGTGTTAAAACCAATGAAAAATGTTTGTTGCCATTATATTCTGGTGGAATCAATAATAGCTACATGAAGAAATGTTAGTTGTGATTAATTCTTTACTTTTTAATTTTGGTTATCATGGTAACCCGAAAGGCACGAAATGCCAGAGGGTGCCTTTTCTTTTTGTTTATTAGTATTCATTCAAGTTTTGACGGGTACGCACGTAGTTTTTCTATTCCGCTTAAATTCGAATGTTATTCTTTATTCACCAATGAAAAAAACTGCGAAGAAAAAAATATCCATTGTTATTGAATGAATTTTCAACGTTCTAATATTTAATAGATTTTTTGTTTTTCAAATTTTAATTTTCAGCCTTGTAAATGCATCTGGTTCTGTAAAATGAAGCAAGACACGTACAAAAAGGGAAAAAAACGTTTAATACAAGGCATTTTAAGAAACGGCGTCCACAAAACCGTCTTTGTTTTTAATACCGGGTAGCAATAACGATTTCAGACGCAGGAACACGCTTTTTTCTTCAAGCTTTAATTTTTCGCCTAATAAATGAAGTTTGGTTCTGAAAAATGAAGCATTCCATATATAGAAAGGGAAGGAAAGAAACGTTCAAGAAGACAACGTTCAACAGGAATTTTACCATCAACGTAGAGTTTTCAAAATTATTGGCGGAGGAAGCACATTTTATGTACGTTTATACATTACAGTATGTGTAAAATCGCAATTTATTTCAGATTACTGGGGGGCTCGGGCCCCACTGGCCCATATGCCCATGCATTTTACAATTGCGGATACAGAAATTTTCCAAGCGAAGGTTGATTTGCTTCCGATTCCTATTTTTAGCCGAGTGTCCATTAATTTTAATTTTATTCCCGGCTCAAGGGGTTAGGCGACTATCCCATCGCCCCCCCCCATTTTGGATCCCCCACCCCCTGGTTCATCGAAAAAAACGCCCGTGAGTAATATGCCAATAAAAGAAGGACCAAAGTTCGCTCAAACCGATAACGCGTGTTGATACCAATTGCGACACAGAAGTACATCCAACTCCATAACAAAGTACCATTTTGGCAACTAGCCGCTGACCACGATAAATGAAAATGCATTAACACAAATAAGAAGAGAGAGCATCCTTTATACACAGCTCTCCATCAACAAAGAACCACCTTGCCGGTGTTTTGGCGCCAAATAATTCGGAAGCTGGGAAATCTGCACAACCGCATATTTCTCCGAATGGCCAGCCAGAAGATAATGCCACCCCACACATATTTCATTTTTACATTTATTCGTTTTCAATTTACCTGTTTAGTGTCTAATTTTTCGGCTGATAATAGAATATTATTGTTGGAAATATAGAGATAATTAACATCATGGAATAAGCTTTATTTAATAACTTGAATGAAGGGTAAATTAAAGTAGTACAATTAACAAATCGCTCAGCACATCGGCTTACTTCTGTTCAGTTCAACATCCCGCCGAACTTCTTCCTAATACGAGCGTCACTCCAGGGGCGACTTCGGCGCTAGTGTCGCACTGCTATCTATAATTGCGCATGCGCTTTTTACATATGGTAAACATACAGGGTATCCCTCTAACGTTTATTAATATGATTCTCGAAGAAAATTCCAATTCGTAAAAGAAGGAAAGAATGCTTACTACAGACTTTCAAATGGTTGTAGGCCTACTCTCGGAAAAAAATGTAGATCTACTATGGTCGTATGTATGTATCGCACTCGTTTATAGCACGACGAGCACAGATTTGGCATCTAATTGTACCGAAGATAGTGTTTGTTTGTTTGTTTGTTTTTTGGTTTTACGGCTCAAAGACTACAGTGGTCATGCTGCGCCGGGACCTACAGTTTTCCGAGGAATCCGAACCTCTTAAGGCCTGGGGAACCAAACCCCGGACTACAGTGAGCAGTGCGATCTTTTATGAGATCTCTGAGTAAGCGTTCTTTTTGCACTGCTGGGAGTCGAACCCGGATTAGCCGCGCAATAGGAGAACGCGTTACCACACTGCGCCACCGCAGGGCCCGAAGATAGTGTGTCGTTTTGGTTTGCCCACCGTAGACAGTGGTTAAGTTCCCTAGTCAGCAGGGTTTCAGGCGTCTCAGAAATCTGTACGTCCCGGCCCATAATAAACTTTGTCGTCCTTGGTCCTGACGATACAATTCAGGTACATCGACCGATTTTATCGTTCAGTCAGCATATGGCTAGACTTTGTATTGTAAAACCCCTTATTACATCATGGCGAGGTCTGACGGCATACAACTGAAATTGTAGTATTTAATTACTTACGAAGTAAGCAATTATATACTACAGTTATTAAATACTACATCATTCCTAATTTGCCATTTTTCCGCTTTACTTTCAATTGACAGAAGTATATTACGTAAAAGTATATTAAGAGAAAGTTGTCAAATTACGATTCCACTGCTGTAGGATCAATTGTTGCGAAAATAAAACTATTAAGATTGATAGCGTGATACAGAAAAAGTATAGTATCCGTTATCGATACAAAATCGATTTAATTAGTCATGTAAAAGGAATCGTATCATCATCCCTGGAATTGTAGTAATCGATATAGTTAAGGTTAATTTTCTGACTTTATCCTTGTTTTAATCTTTCTCTTTATCGCGTTCCCGATTTAACGCTTTATTAATTCATTTCCCACAGCTTTCTGATCAGTTTCATCTCTATCTTAATTGAGTTTCTAACTGATTTAATTACGAATTTATATCTTTCGACATTAACTGCATTTCGGATGCTGTTCCTCGTTAATTATATCTGTCTCATTTGAAATCGATTTGACAAAATTTTCTTCGTTCACGGTTCCCTCTCATAGCCGAAATATATATTTTTTTAATTTAATTTACGAATTATGCATTAATACTTTTTCTTGCTGTGTTTAGACACAAGGAGAACAAAGGTAATGTTGTGTCGAGGTTTACACTTTACTGGGCAATCCGACACTGCTGAGATAATGGAGCCAAACCCCATACTACAGTGGGCAGAAAAATGGCACGCGTTGTAGTCTAATCCTGGTTAATGGTATGATCAGAGCCACAAGAGTTTAGGGAGTTAAACCCTTCATTTGAAAAATATCGCTACAAATCCCTACGATTAAGTTGTAAGATATTATTACCCTTCACAGGGATAACACAATTGCCAAATATTGGTCAACACACAAAGCCACCGGGGCGAGATTTTTGTGAGTTTTTCGTGGGGGATTTTTTTATTACAAATAAATTTGACACCCACGTATTAGTAGCTCAAACTAGAGCTATTTTTGTTTAGGAGAAAAAAGAGAATCCGAGATGAGGACGACGTCTCTTTTTCTCCCAAACAAAAATAGCTCTAGATTGAGCTACTAATACGTTGGTGTCAAATTTATTTGTAATAAAATCCCTATGATTGAAAAAGTTCTATCACTCCCTATTTTCTAAAAGAAAAAAAAAATCCCTTTTTGAAATCCTGAGCACGGAAGACGGATGTGTTACGGATACTCCGATATAGGGCAGTACATCTACACTTTTTCGAGTTCGAGGAATCTGTACCTTTTAAAGCCAATGAAAACAACATCCGGACTACAGTGAGCACTTGGTAAGTTTTTTTTTTTTTGACACCGTTGGCAACTGAACCCGGATGAACGGCACATTGGGTGATCGCATTACCACTGCGCATATGCAGAACCAATACAACCAACATCCGGACTAAAGTAAGCAGTTATATGTTAATTTTTTTTTGTCACCGTTGGCAGTCGAACCCGGATGAACGGCACATTAGGTGAAGGCATTACTATTGCGCACATGCAAAGCCAGCATGCATTAATGAATTCTTTATCCGTTATCATTACGAATGTATAAGAGTTAAATCAAACAAAAATATCAACGTTTATTAATGCAGTTATACCATCGCCGATGATGTTGTGGGTTCAGGTCCCACCGAAGGCAGAAATATTTATTTTCTTTCGAACGTTTCACCATCTAATCACGCCATACCATCGGCGTTGGTATCACTACGCCAATAAACGTTGATTGATTGACATTGTTGTTTGATTTAATCTGCGTAGTGTTCGATTTATATAAATAAAAAAGCACAAGAGTTAATCCTGAATATGAGAAATAACGTATTTTATTAGTTCACGCATTTTTGTCTGTACTTTTGATAAAACATAATCATATCGTTACACTAGCAACATTCGCGTATTATCACTCACACAATATCACATATACTGAAGCATATCAACGAAAACTACTTTTGCCACACTCTTATAATATACAATTGATTGTTATTACAAAAATCTAATGCCAAATCTTGTGACACTAAAATATTCTGCACCTTTAATTCTGCGGGAACATTTTTACCACAATGATTTACCCAGTCGTCCAAGAAAGGAATACGTGTGAACATCCTCCCACACAATAAAAATACGTTGTTAGATAAAGTATGGCATGAACACATAACTCTTATGAGTATGGGCGAACTATGGGTTCACTTAACTCTTATGAGTATGGGCGAAAACGATCAACAATGTTCAGTATAAGCATAGATGTAAAATTGTATTTTTTTAACCTCCTCGATTCATATATATGACACTATCACGTGTGATACGAAAATTTGGCATTTTTTAAGTAAGTATACGATAGCAGCAAACCTTTCTGAACCTGTTGTATCATATGCGAGATAAGACGAAATACATTGTTGTATTTTTTCAAATCATCAATAAGTGGCAGCACGAGTCAAGGACCGTGATTTAATAATGGCGTCTTCTAAAAAAAACAGCTTCTCTTACCGTGACCACGTGAAGATATACGTGTCTATATTTAATTAAATAAAACCGCCATGTCTGTTTACGAAAATACATTGTATTTTAGTTACATATGAGTTAATTATTTGTAGTAAATAAATTTAATTTCGTCAAAATATTTGATTGTAGTGACTTGTTGAACATTTTTGTATTACTGGTGATACGATGGTTCCCAATCTCTATCTGGGAGAATTTTCATGACAAATTTTTAGCGGGTGCTTACACGTGTATTAATTTTTTAATGGCGGATAGTTATTATAATTATCTACAATTATCTCAGTGACATAGATAAGGGAAGGATTAGGGAAAGGGGTATAACTTGCTTATCGTCAAAAAATGAAAGCTATGGGAACATTGAAGAAGGATATTTTAGATTATTTTGCTTTTGGACTTGATGTCGCCTCTACACTTATCCATGGGATAAAACAACAAACACAACCTTCCTCTGTTTGCCTATCTGATGAATCGTCAGATGATGACGGACCACATTCTAAATGCAGGGTTCCTGCATCAATGCCACATGATTCAGCTCGGAGTAAGGATACAAGACACATACCTGAAATGGTTAGAGACAGAGGTCACAAAAACAGATGCCGAAATTCAAACTGCACTACATTAACTATAGCACGGTGTTCAGACTGTAAGGTGTTCCTGTGCTTCAGTGGCTCCAGAAACTGTTTCAAGTTGTTCCATGAAAAATGAGTTATATGTATGTTATTGCGCAAGGTAAAAGAAATAATGTAATAGACATGTGAAAAATGTAAGTTAACGTTATGTTATATAAACAAGTAACTTTCAAATTCTGAATTAATTCACTTATAAATTCTTAGTCCTGGTGTATCACATGTGACACAGCCCCCCAAGCCCCTTTCTCTTTCCATAGTTTTTTTTATTTTTATTTCGTTTACAGTTCAGTAAATATCGTTTTTAGAACTTTTTTTTTTTTAAAAAATCGAGTTTTTAGTTTTACCTCGGGTCTGAGGTTAAGTTTGGGTCCGGTTATATTTCGCTCATCCCTATAAGACGTTTTCGGCAACCTGCAATACATTTCCTGAAGCCTGCAATACATTTTCTGCACCTTATCATATATATTATTCACCATCTAACAATACTTCCATACATCCTTAATGTCTCATAATCAATAATAGCAAATCAGAATTTCTTTTGCGCAATTCGGATTATTAGCATGTGGAATCATCATGCCCTATTTCTTCCATCCACGATTTTTTTCAATCAAACTGCTAAGACATCGGGAAAAAGTCTCGTTCCATTCATTACCGAAATTCCTCCAAAACACCGTTTTCATTACTCGAGTAAAATCGAAATTCGATTTCTTCTTCTAGGTTCGACCCAGTGCATATCGTTATACCAGTAGATAGTCCGAAACTTGGAGGAACGGGAAGTTCAAAAGCGGAAGGTTGAAAAAAATGGGCTTTTTGATGACTCTATTAATAATATCGTTCCGAAATTAGGGTTATCGGATTCGATTACGTTAACGAAATAGACGGTGTTATTGCACGGCATAAATCGAAAATTTTACCACTTCGACTACATTTTTTGATTCATTATGCAGAAAATTCGCAATTTGGCGAAAAAATAAGTTTGCCATTCTTTGACATGATTTTCCGAACGAGCGGATTTGCTTTGTTCTTTCTATTAGCGCAAATTGCCAATTACTTTGTGTCATTATCAGTCATTAGACGTTTCATGCTGTTAACCAGAAAGTGCAAAATATAATAGTGTATTGAGAAAATCGGTAGCATTTCTTAGAATGTAAACTATTTTGCATGGATTATTTGGAGTGCCAGTAGATAAGTATTGCAAATAAACAGGGCTTATATTTCGAGATTTCATTAAATATATTTTAATCTAAAATAGTATCTGGACGCTACTTTTATTTTCTATATCTAAATGCTTGTATTTGTATTCAGAAGAGTGCCTCTGATATTTATTAAGCTCAATAATTTAACGTAAGGGAAAAGATATTGAGAACGTTTATAAGAGAAAAGGACAAAGATATTTTACTGAAAATTAACAAAAATACATATAAAATTACCAAAATTTACGTATATCCTAAAATATTTAGATCGTTTGATATATTGAAACCACGCATACATTTCAAAAGGAACAAGGATATGAAAATATAGCAGAGAACATTTCAGAAACTGAATCCTAAAAACCCTACACGAAAGCTTTCAATTGGAACAGGTCAGTCATTGCGAGGGTGTATATATATATAACCTTCGCTATCGTTTTCTGAGCTCTTAAACGTGTAGGAAAAATATTTGCATTTTATTAGTATTGTTCAATTCGCTATGTTTTCCAAGAAATTATTGCAGTGGAGCAACAAAGGTTGTTTTTTATCCGAATTGTTCTATATTAGGCCATAGTATTTAAGCAAAAGCGAAATTTGTATACTCCCAAGAAGAATATGCATTTTGGGAAATGTAAATTGCAGAAAAAGGAAATTTAATATGCTTTTAAATATGCAAAATTCTAAATATCTGTTTAATTAAAAAAAATAAATACCCAAATGTGACCAAAATTCAAATTTATACCAAGGTAGATAAAACGTGTACAGGTAGCCATTCACTATAATGCAAATGGTTATGGAGTGAATATGTCCACAAATACAATCAACGTTCGGATGAATTTATAAGATAAACGAACTTAACCATTATGCATATTTCGAAAGTGCAACTTTTCTAATTAAATATTTTTAAAATGTGTTATTTTTTTTATTTTCTTAATTTCTAACATGTTCTGTTTCATTACAAAACGGATTTTCACGCCGGATTTTTTAAGCAAAAATTTGGAAATACCGCTCTCTTTAAAACAAATATCTCGGAATCGTGTAACAGTCAGCCAGTTGTAGTTCGTTAAGTACATGGTTTAAAAAGCGAGTGAAATGGTATATGAATGTGAAAAATAAAAACCACTTAACAAAAAAGCAAAATTTTACAATTCCTACTGCGTTTCCTAGCAGTCTAATGTCTATTTTATTCAACGAATGAAATAGACAAAAACCGCTTTCATCTACAAAAGAAAGAAAACACGGAAAAAGAGCAAGAACGTTTGGGTCTCTGAGATAATTATAGTTCTAGATGACGCTTAAGAGCACATACGTGAAGGAAAGTACTTAAGCATACAAAAACATATCTCGTTGTTTTTAACGCCGTTCGAATAAATATTTTTTGCTCCACGTTTCGCGAAAACACTATTATTAGAAGAAACAAAGCACCTAAAAGTAATAAAATAAAGCTGTGTTTTTCTGGCAAACGTTATCTTCACATCAAGAGGGAATGAAAAATAGACGGATATAAACAAGAGAAAAGAAAATTGATATATAATTACGGAAAACATCGAAACTGCTCGATTTGATGGTGATGTCGGGAATTAGAGGATCTATTATTCTGAAACATACATGTATTGCATTCGTTCTATTGGAACGTGCTGTTATCTGTCAGATTTCGAGTTTTCACGGCTGGAGAATTTTCGAGGAAAATCGCTCTCAAAGAATATGTGTTTTAGAAATAGAAAACTTGCGTGTTTTATTGCACATAATTTGTGCAAGTTTATCATAACTTGACCTTTGTTAAATGAAGGAACTTGATGTTTGTTAAATTAAACATTACACTGAAGGGGGAAGGAAACTACAAAGTGTGACCAATAAGTAGGGTGAATCACCCCTCAAATCGAAAATGGAGCAACCCGATTATTAGGGACACCTCCGTCATATTGTGTAGTATTTAGTTAACAGTATTGCGTGGTTTTGTACGGCTGTGAGTTTTGATAAATTTATTGACTATTTTTGTCTGTGCGGTGGTTTTGTGGCGTGTCATGGAGCAGAGAATCAATTTGAAATTCCTGTACAGATTGGGTAAATCAGCAGGGGAAATTCATGTAATGCTAAAGCAGGTGTATGAAGACGAAAGTGTGACCTTGAAGACCGTGCACGCATGGTTTAAAAAGTTCAACGATGGGTGTGAAAGCGTCGAAGACAAGCATCGGAGTGGGCGGCCCACCACCAGCAGAACAGGGACAAACATCGAGATCGACGATTAACCATAAGAACGTTGTCGAACAAATCGGATATCCCTAGGAAAACTGTTCAGAAATTGCGATACAGGATTTGAGAAAATGCAAAGTTGGTTCATGATTTGTTCCTCATCACTTAACGGAGGAAAAAAAACAGCAACGAATGAAACATGGCGGGCGAAAATCCGCAGTTCGTGTAAACCATCGTTACCGGGGATGGAACGTGGTACTTCCAGTATGATCCGGAGACAAAACGCCAAAGTATGGAGTGGTGCGGACCCAACTCCCGAAAACAGAAAAAATGTCATTTTGAAAAGTCAAGGGTAAAAAAGACACTGCTGATAACCGTTTTTGACTGTCAAGGCATAATCCATAAGGAATTGCTTCCTGCAGGTCAAACTGTCACCGGTGAGTTTTACTGCGAGGTGCTCAAACGACTTTTGGCTCGTATTCGTTGTGTATGACCACATCTGAAGCAACCTGGCTCTTGGTTTCTCTTGCACGATAATGCATGGCCGCATACCTCAATGTATGTAAAGCGGTGTCTGGCTCAACATTGGGTTACTAAACTGTTGCACCCACCGTATTTCCAAGACACTGTCACTACCGGACTTTTTCCTGTTTCTTAAACTGGAAGGGCAAAGATTTACAGACATTATGCACATTCAAGCTGCTGCGACACAGGAATTGAAAGCTGTACCAGTGGAGGAGTTTTCAAGAGCTTTCGACGATTTGTAAACGTGTTGTCAGACGGGGACTATTTTGAAGAATTGTAAACAGATTCCATATCAGGTCTACTCAATGTAAAACTTATTTCATTATTCACCATACTTATTGGTCACACCTTGTATTAATGACAGGCCGTTTCATGAAAGTGGAAGGTAACTTTTCGTCCCTGAATAGGGTCCTGTATTCGATAAAGGGGTTTAATACATGACATTTCTTCTTCCTTGTATCAGAAACTTCACGTATAAGATTTTTTTTCTGGATCTGGATATATATATATGTGCATTTAATTTTTTCTTGAATTTTTAAAACAAGTAGAATATGTTTACTTCAGATCAGCCTGTATAGGGCTTTTCTTATGTTTACTGTCCTATAGGAATAACCTAACCTGGAGGAATAGTTGCTTTTAGATAAGGAAGGGGACTATTACTTGGTAGTTTTCAGCTTTCTCAACAAGAAGTTTCTTAACCTCCAAGAAGTAAATATCTTATTAGTGAAACACGTAGCATTTTTTCCTTATTTTTATCAAGGGTCCATTATTACGAGATTGTTGTGAAAGGTTTGAAGGCATTGGAAAAAAAGCTTTGTACTTTCTCTGGAAAGTCCGGAGTCATTGCAGTCGGACAGAACTTTTTCTTCCAAATTACATTTTGGTCAAAACAGAATCTAACAACAGAACTCGTAAACTCACAAAGACAAACATAAATTCCTTTTAGTTAGGACACTATCTGGGACACAGTGTTTTTTTTTCATTTAACGAGGACGCATTAAATTATCGCTCCACTTTCTCATCGATTTTCTTTGAAAACCAAAGAGAAAAAAAAATGAAGGGTGAAGGCATATTTATACAAGTCACAAAGCAAACAACATTGTGGTTGGACTGTTTTCTATAAGGAAAAGAATTGCGTTATCTTTTTTTTCCCAAAAAAATAGATCATTTATGTTTGTTTAACTGATGTTTTTGCATCACCCTTTTCCTATTCACCCGGAAAATTTGCAATATTCGTTAAAATATCACCCAATTATTTATAAAGGAGTTTAAACAAAAATATGAAATTTCGCATGTGCTGAAATTTCAGAACAAAATGGAGAATTTGTGAAATGAAATTAAGGAGTATAAGACGGAGAGTTATTGAGATGGTATTTGTAAGTATTAGATAAAAAATCGACGACATAGAATTAGTAATTACTAGAAAAATTTTATTCTGTTAGTCCAGCACAAAATTTATATTGTTACTTAATAATTTTCGACACCCAAGTAGAAATAAGCTCAAACTAGAGCTGTTTTTTGTTTAGGAGAAAAAGAGACGCCGTTCTCATCCTGGATTCGAACCAGGGTCTCTGCACTTAGTCCAGAGCGTCAAACGAACGAGGATAAGAACGGTTTTTTTCTTCGTATATAAGGATGTAAGATATCGTCATATACGGAGAAAAAGACCGTTGTTCTTGTCCTCGTTCGTCTAGTGGTCAAGACACTCTGGGATAAACGGAGGGTCCCTGGTTCGAATCCAGGATGAGGACGGCGTCTCTTTTTCTTATAAAAAATGCAGCTCTAGTTTGAACTTATTTCTACGTGAGTGTAAAAAATTATCAACTAAAAATAATTTCCCCCACGAAAACGCACGCCCTGCGGTGGCGCAGTGTGGTAACGCGTTCTCCTAGTGCGCCGCTAATCCGGGTTCGACTCCCAGCAGTGCAAAGAACGCTTACTCAGAGATCTCATAAAGATCGCACTGCTCACTGTAGTCCGGGGTTTGGTTCCCTAGGCCTTAAGAGGTTCGGATTCCTCGGAAAACAGTAGGTCCCGGCGCAGCATGACCACTGTAGTCTTTGAGCCGTAAAACCAAAAAACAAACAAACAAACGAAAACGCACAAAAACCCACCCCGGTGATTGTGTGTTGACCATTATTTGGCAATTGTGTTATCCCTGTGAAGGGTATTACCATCTTACACAAAATTGGTACTTGTGTTCATTTTGGCCAAGTTTGAGTAATATGATTTGATGTCCACAACAGCAACGCATGTAACGTTAACGTCTTAACGTATATCATCCTATACTATTGTTTTTTCATTACGATATTACAGTGAATAACAGGTAACTTACTTGATTACCTATGCTGACAATCCAACTTTCTCCCAGATTGAAAGTGTGTCGCCCCTTCTATCGAACAATATTCCGAGACGTGATTCCTTAGACACTGCAGCTTAGTGTCTAGTGAAAACTCCGGCGCAATAGAGTCATAGCTGCTCTTGCGCTTCCAAGCACACAAATATTCTAATATTCCTTTAAATTTGGTTGAGAACACTTTTGTGATTCACTTAAGAAGTGTCTTGTTTATTTCCATCCCTAGTGCAACCGTGTCTGCTGGAAATCGACGTGACAACATATTTTTTTTTCTCTAATATCTCACGTGCTTGTATTTACCTTGCTCTCAGTGTAGTACCTCATCAGCATGCCTGCTCAACAGAGTCAATGCAGCTTCTTAACCTCTTAATGATCCTATAATTTTCAAGCAAACAGTAAAGTTTTAATTTTTGGAATTTTTTTTTTAGCTTGAAATCAAGGAAATTTAATTTTTCAGATAAACCAATAATCAGGGTTGTTGTAATTATTGTATTGTATTAATTACTTTTGAACATTCCAGCTTGGAAATATCACGGGAACGAATAAAAGAGAGCGAGATCACCCCGTTAATTTGACGGGAGCGAGAAGGAAAGGGTTAATTATTTGCGTTCCTGGGACGTAGTTCCTTCCTTAATATACACTCTATAACAAAAAAATCGACGCACCAAGAAGGAGTTGTCCAATTTTAATGAAATTTCGTATGCGAAGATATTTTGCTCGAATATGCAAATGATTAAAATTTGGTGTCCAATGAATGAATAGCGGGAACTCCAGCGCATCGGAACTGCGCATTCAGCAGGTGTATATAAGGAGCGATTCTCAATATGTGGTCAAAATTTCTGTTGCATTTTGACTGCGGATATCTTACGTCGACTGTAACAATGCCTCGCCGAAAGATTCGTGCTCATTACGAGCATATGTCAGAGTTTGAAAGAGGTCGTGCTATCGGATTGAAAGAGGCTGGTTGGACGAATCGAAGAATCGCTGGACATGTGGGTCGAAGCGATGCGGCGATTGGACGGTGCTGGCAAGAGTGGGTCAACAACGGCAGATGTCAGCGTCGGGACGGCAGCGGTCGACCTAGGGCCACAACAGAACGGGAAGACAGAGCGATTGTCAGAGCAGCTGTCACAGCACCGGATTCGTCGTTATCAACTATCCAACGTGTGGCTCGCACACATGTGACCAACATGACCCTCTGCAGACGACTGAGAGAGCGGAATTTACGCTCGCGCCGACCGTTACGCCGCTTACCTCTCACGCCTTTACACCGTCAAGTCCGATTACAGTGGTGCCGGGCTCGATCAACTTGGAACTGCGCTGACTGGGGACGTATAGTCTTTAGTGACGAGTCCCGTTTCCAACTGTGTCCTGACGACAACCGCAGACGTGTCTGGAGACGTCCAGGGCAGCGTGGGGATCCTGCCCTTACTATCGCACGCCACACATGCCCACAACAGGGCGTTATGGTCTGGGGTGCCATCTCCTTTGATAGCCGGACCCCTTTGGTGGTCATTTCTGGCACACTTACAGCACAGCGGTACGTAGACGACATTCTACGACCGGTTGTGTTACCGTTCCTTTTGCAACACCCTGGACTTGCGTTTCAACAAGACAATGTCCGGCCGCACACGGCACGTGTTGCTATGAATTGTCTTCAAGCTTGCCCAACACTTACTTGGCAATCTGGATCTCCTGATCTCTCTCCCATAGAGCACATTTGGGACGCTATGGGAAGGCGATTGCAACCATCCCGGAATGTTGACGATTTAGCCCGACAGTTGGAGACAATTTGGCAAGAAATTTCGCAGGACACCATCCGGGATCTTTATCAGTCTATGCCACTCCGGGTGACAGCTTGAGGTGGACCAACGTCTTTTTGACTTTATCCCTTTGTAACGGTCAAACTCTGCAATGAACCACAGATTCACAGCGAATAAGCTATCTTTTTTATAATACAGCCCAGATCCGGTCTATTGGATAAATACGTCCAGTTTGGGAATGCTTTTTTTTTCATCCGATTATGCTTTGATATTTGTTTATAGTCATAAAACCCTGGATATTCATTTCCGACCCCCCATGTAAAGGATCATTATGGTCCATTCTGCACATGGATTACGGCTATATGCTTTTGATACGGTGTTTTCAGAACACCCCTGTGGATGTCGGCGAATTGTTACACATTTATTATACATGTCGACGAGTGATATTTGAGTTCGGGGGTAGTTGGGAAGAATTGGCCGAAGGATGCGGCGCTGTAACGCATTTACTATGTCGTACAGCTGTACATGTAGCGTAATTGTAGATTTTGGGTAGCATGTAGACGAATGGGCCGTCTTTTGAAAAGTCTTGTTACCGGGAATGCATATTTGCTGTTTATAATTCTGTGTATGTAAAGTTCATTACAAATTATGGTTTCGGTTTTCTTGGAGTAGAGAATGAAAAACGGAAAAGACAAATACTTTATGTTAAAGTAATTATAGGCCAAATACATTACGCAAAAGATTTACTAGAGGGCGGAAATTCACAGACTATCACAGTTATAATCTAGATGGGATTTTCACAACTGTTTCGACGGAAAGCTGTCGGCCGTCATCAAAACGAATCACTAGTACAAATTTTCTGTTTTCACTGGTCGCGGATGGCCGGCATTCTGACAGGTGACAAGAGAGGAACGCTGTATTGCTTTTCGTTCTGAAGATAATGCAGTTTTTTGACGAAACAATTAGAAACGTTTCACGGAAGTTAGTGAATTTCTTATCGAAATTATTCATACAAATCATAATTTGTGTTGTACATACTGTGCATTCGCGCTCAGTTGGCGCGTGATACCGTTAGCAGACGGGTTGGTCCATTACAGTTTTGGGAAGATAGATTTGGAGGAACTGGTTTTTCCCACATGAAAAACCAGTTTCGGCAAGATGCCCTTCCCTAAACTGCAATGGACTAACCTGTCTGCTAACGGTTATCAGGCGTCAGGTCTGCGCGAACGCACAATATATTGAAGCAGTAAAATCAGAACTCCTAGCCTCTTACTTCTTTACTTTCCCTTTTTCACATACTCAAAAATTTATTAAATAAAGAATACTTTCATTTCTTTGGAGAACGAAATGGTTTTATACCAATTAATAATTTAAAAGGAAAATAGTTAAGGAGAAAGGAAAGCACTTTGAAAATAATTAAAATAATTAATAATTTAAAAGGGAAGGAGAAAATTTGAAGCGAGATGAAAACGAAAAGGAGCTAAAATTAAATAAAAAAAATATTTTTAATTAAGAATGGAGATTAATTTCTTTCCTAATTAAGAATAAAAATTAAGAGCTCGTTTCATAAAGAAATGAAGTGGTTATGCAGATTATACAAGACTGTGTATATGAATTCATTCCTTAAAATTTTAATTTTTGCTTTTCGTGTTTCATGGAATCTTTTTTTTTTTTTTGGAGTGGCCAAGAATATATTTAAAAGAAATTAAATTGAATTGAAACGGTGAGATTTTAAATCTGAAGAAATTTCAATGTTATTTGAGTTATTTTAAATACGACTGCTAGCTTGACGAGACCTATAAGTAGCTTACAGATTTCTTTTTTGGACTCGTGAATTCTTTTAAAATATATGTTGCAATGAATAGTATTGACATTTTTAGCATTTGGGCAAACATTACTTTACAGAAGATAGAAAATATTAACGGAAACAAAATGAAGATGAAATACAGGTTGGTCCGGAACTCTACCGATAAAATAAGAGGGATTGTTGAAGACACTAAATAAGGCATGTTTGGCACATTGGCGTACGCAGGGGGGTGTTGATGGAGGTTGTAACCTCCCCATTGCAATGAAATTTTGTATATTTAACATAGGAATAAGTGAGTTGTATGTAGCTTTGTAATCCTTCCATTGAGCCTATAACCCCACCTTACAAACTTTTTTCGTAGGCCTATTGTTCGCTCATATCTCCATGTACCCAAAGGGGTGCAACTACTCTTTACGTCCATCACGTTGCTACGTAGCCAATTGCATGAATTAAATGCAATTTTTGATGCATAATTTAAGTGATTGAGCTAATAATACATCAGAGACAAAGAAATCCGGAATTCAGTTTCCTGATTTTGATCTGTGTTACTGTTTAGTGAAAATAAGCCTAAAAATGCCTTTTTTTTAACACACTGGAAAAGAGTTGGGAACTGCCAAGTATGTGTAACAGGTGAAGAACATCAAAATAAACATTTTTTGTTCAGTGAATTTTTTTCCAAAAATTAGCCGTTCGGGCACTACAGTGAATTTAGTATTTGCATCCACCACATTCAAGGTTTTCACAAATGGCTACAATGCGCCATTTCAAGAAGTTTTAAAATTATTTAATGTCAACGGACATCGGGCTCTCTCCAGCGATTTTTTAAAATCAGTTAAATTCACAGTCAGTTTATGCGTAGAATTCGCTGCTTCAGTTCGATTGTATGAATTGGCATGGCACCATGCCTTATTTGGTGTTCCCAACAACCCCCTCTTATTTTGTCGGTAGAATTCAGGACCACCCTGTATAATGTTCACAATATGTACGAAACCTTTTTCAATAACGAAAAGAATCAATGGCCATAATAATTTTTGTTGTTAGCTACGATGGTCCTATGTCGGTAACTGTTCTCTGACTTTGACATTTTGTGTTAAAATTAAGAGCTTCTTGGGTGTTTGTGTGGGTAACAAATTTATCAATCGTAATTAAGAGCTTCTGTTCATATTTTTTTTTGTTGTAAGCATAGCTATCCAGCATTTCAACATAATGACTTAGCATTTAAAAATTGCCAGTTGGTTGTATTTTTTATGGTTCAAGGACAGCAAGGGTCATTCTTCGCCAAACGTGGCGAGACCGTACATACAGTTTTAACGTTTAAAACTAGCGAAACAGCCATGAAAAATTATGCAAACCGAGAGAAAATGAAAAGGACTCCAGAGACTGAAGTCTCGACAATTTTTTGCTTATAAACCTTTTAATATATATGGAATATACATCTCACACACTACGCTCTTTGAGTACGTACTTTCCATGTTTCTTTTTCTCCTTGTTCGATGATAAATTTTACACCTTCAAAGTAATTTCGAATAAATAATTATTGCATTTATTTAAATTCGAACTTAATTACAAGAAAACCTAACTAAGGAGCGTTTTTTAAGCATTGCTAGGAAGTCACCAAAATTCTACGAAGTTGAATTAAGTATAATATTTTTTAGTAAGTTTGCGAAAGGAAAGTTTCGTGCTCCATAATTTTGCACTCGATTCTCAAAATAGAAATTTTAATTGTAGTCAAAATCGGGCAACGTCATCTAAAATGATATAATTAAACTCAAATACTGTAGTAATTAAAGGCCTAGAGAGTTCCCAAGGTTCTTTAAAATACCCGACTATGGATTTGTGGACTGCCCTGCAGGATTCCTGGTGTGAATTGTCTCCAATATATCTTTAGACTCAGACATTGCGTCCATGCCACGTTGTGTTATGGCACTTCTGCGTGCGCGAGAGGGGGGGGGCGCTACACGATATTAGGTAGGTGTACCAATTTTTCTGGCATTCCAGTCTATGTTATAGTTTTGTAAATATTTATTTGTTCCACATTACATACTGTGCTAAGAAAATTTTTTAAATTGTAGTAGCACACTAAAAAATTAGTAATTGCAGATTGTTTTCGCTTTCTGTCAGCACAATGTCGCCGAAAATCATTAAGTTCGTTTAAAAGTTCTAGAGAAGTACCAGAATTTGCCTCTCGTATCACAAAATGACGCACAGTTTGCAACGCATCGAAAGCCACCATTTCATTAACAAGATTTTCATACAATAGGACTTTTTGAAGGGGACGAGTTCATGAGTGCCCACATGGGATAAGGTGGTCTTGAGCCTCCGACATTGAAAGAGGTAATGATTTTTCGTAATTTCGGCTAAAAGCACTCAGATAGGCGCCACTGGCAGAGTTGTCAGTGTCTTCGTCAGTATCCGAAACAGTGATTACTACCTGACAAAGATTTTATAATGCCATTAATCGTATTAACTATTTGCGCGGTCGTTGAAAGAGTGCACGTCATAATATTGTCTATTGAAGCATGTTTTTCAAATCTCATCGCATATAAACACCAACAGGAAATGTTTGTTATGCAATTGTATATAAAAGTCGACACTCTCGTATGTTCAATCTTGTAACTACAGCCTACTGAAATTATGAGGAGCTCTGATCTTATAAAGCCCCTTTCGTTTGCGTTAAGCGACGGAAATTTTCCAAGAGACATTGTTTATCAGTTCGTTGTAAACGGTATGTCGTTTTAACCGTATTCTTATTAAAAGGAAATATAATATGAGGATTCAAATACAATTTGACGAGTCTTAGAAACGGTTTGTATTAAAAGTAATTCGTCTTAAGCGTGTTCGTTTTAATGAGGTTCGACTGTATACGATTTATAAAAAGTCTGCTGCAGCTGCAAACAGATCAGTTTTCGAAAGCAATAATTTATTTTTTGACAAATAGTGTAAACAAACATACAACTATTGGAAATAAATCCATTAAAATAAAAAATACGTTTCTCTAGAAAAAGGAGTTACAGTGATATAAAATAGCCAGTATCCAAGAATGAGAAAGAAAGAAAAGACCCTTAATTACTTCCATAGTAAAATGACATATGGACATAAAATAGTGACAACGCCTTTTCGTTCCTTCTGGCTTTGATGGCATGGTCATGTGATAAATTCTACGCTTGGTAAATAAATCCAGATACATAAACAAGAATAAAGGTCATATGGACAAATAAATCACATTATATGAATAGAGTATATGGATAAATAAACTGGAGGATCTGAATAAATAAACTAGATTACATGAATAAACAAATTAGATAATATGAATAAACAAACTAGATAATATGAATAAATAAACTAGATAATATGAATAAATAAACTAGATAATATGAATAAATAAACTACGTAATATGAATAAATAAACTAGATAATATGAATAAATAAAAAAATAAGAAAACGAATAAATTAAGAGATGCAGAGGAATAAGCATGCCCGTATCCAGAGGTGGGGGGATCTTAGGGGCCGATCCCTCCGAAACTAAATTTTTTTTAGTGGGACTTGACTACAAACTTGTAATGATTGTATCGATTCATGCTGTAAAAATTTTGACCCTCCCCCAAAATTAAAACCTGGCTACGGTCTTGGGAATAAGCATTGATAGTTATGATTGGATTAAAACGATAAGGAACGAGAGAGAGATGTAAAATAGAGCAGAAAGGTGAAAACATAAAGAGAAAAAAATAATAACGTGTAATGAGGGAAAAACAACAAATAGGAAAATATATGAATGAGAGACAGAGAGAGATCAAAAATATTTCAATTAGATTGCATCATGCATGTGCATTCCATAATATTAATATTTCGTGTGACTCGAGAGTTTGCTCAAATTTATTTACCTCAATAAATTTCTTAGTTGATTTTTATTGTGAAGTAAATAATATTTCAGAACGGAAAAATAAATATATGCCTCGGACGCGCTATTTTATAGGCAAGGATATGTATTATTTGATGGTTCTGTCCATTTTGGAAAATTGGAGGAAAGATGAATAAAAAGTGGGCCAACCGACTGAGAAATTGGAAATTGATTTCAAATGTGTGAGAAGCTTAAAAAGAGTAGTCGCTTTAGAAACTACTAAATCGCATTTGAAAAGGAGGGGATGCTGCAGATAAGAGGCGGGAAGAGTAATGCGAATGTAAAGAAAGGAAAATAAGAAAAGGATGGCGGAAGAAAATGCCGTTTTCTGAATAAAGAATAATGTAAAATGAGAGAAAGAAAGAGATACTTCAGACAATTTGTAAATACTTGGCCGGAAAAGTGAAATACAGCCGAAAACACTTTTGCAAAACATGGACCGGGGAAGATGGGTATAGAAGATGGGTGAATTCAAATAAAAAAATAAATAAAAGAAGATTTTTCAAGCGTGCCAAATTCCACTTGCAGCAAATGCTTTTTTATTGAGATAAAAATAAAGTTGTTTCCTTTTATTTGCACTGCTCTTTGGAAACTGGCCTTCTATGATCACGTGGTCTCCCTTCTACATCCATTGCACAAGGGTAAAGCAAATGCAAGTGGCTTGTCACCTGCTAATCAACCACGGCAGTGTGACTCAAGTCTGCTAATGAAGTTGCCGTGCTCAGGTGGACTTTCCTATAACTAAGCTTCCAATAGAACTTCGGAATACAGTGAAATCAGGGCTGTCCTCGGTTAATACGGAGCACGGGGCAAAACGTATTTCGGGGGTCCATACATAAACTGTTTGTATTAAAAGTAATTCGTCTTAAGAACGTTCGTAAATAAATGGAATAATGTATGAGCATTAGATGGCACGAAATGCGAGAGCTGAAGCAAAAATATTTTTGGGGAAATTTTCAATATTACAAAAATTTTAAATTTGAGAATTACCGGAGCCACAAGAAGCGCTAGACCCAGAACATGTGCCCCGCTTGCCCCGCTTGCCCCTGCTTAAGGACGGCCCTGAGTAGAACCGTCATATATCGAAGAGACAGTCAGTGTTTCCATAAAAGACTTCAACATACAGAAACGATCTTTTTATATATATGTATTGTGTAGTATGTTGTATTTAGAAGTACACGTTTCCTAATCACTGACGTGTACAGAAAGTTCAAAAGGGGAGCTACAAAGTTAAAACTTATGTATGTACACACAAAAAATTCTATGGTAATGTTGGTTATGACATCATCGATCCCGTTAAATACGCTTATGTTTTAATTAATTTTCTTTATAAATAAATGAGTATGAAGCCCATGTTGCGCATGTGTTATGTCCATACAGATAACTAAAAACAGAAATTAATGAGAGAAAAATTATAAACCTTCGTCCAGAAACGTTTATTTAGCATTGATGTGCATTTATATTTGTATAACAAACACTCTAACGTTCCTCTGTACTACAAATTTTGATGATGGTCCGTCATAAAAGTGTTCAGTCTTACTAAATCCGTGAAACGCATCGTCGGACACGTATTCGGCGAACTGAAAATCATTACGCTTTAAAACGTTTCACGTTGGATGCGACGCCTTTATTTTCATGACGGATTCTCGTTTTTTTTTATAATTGTCAATACAGCACTTAGAGGAACATAAAATTTTAGGAGAATAACTTTTTTGCGCATTCCACGGTGTCTCCACGTCCTTTGACAAATAAAAATTCACCATTTTTTTTACAATACTTAGAGATTGTTTTTCACCATCGCGGACAGACACCGTAGTTAAAGATTAAAACAAGGCACTTAGCCGTAAGCGGCTACACCTTGTGTTCAGTTGGAACTTACGCCATTCGATTTCTGCAGAGAAAAATGGCGACGTCTAAATGCGCCGATACATTCATCAATCAAAACCTACACTTAAGTCAGTGATGTAGTTACAAGTATTTAAAGACTTTTTACATAACCAAGAGAATATGCATACGTTAAATTTGAAAAGAAACTTTGTATAAAATAAAGATTGGTATTTTTCTACTTACCACAATGTCCTTGATGGTTAATATTAATTCTTCGTTGTTGGGTACACGAGGCCACCCTTAACTGGCAATCGCTGGAGTATGTGACACCGTCGGTGCCACATACTGGTGCGAAGATCGTCGAGCAAGTCTCTTGGCACCGACAGTAGGCCTGCTGCGTACTGAAGTCCACCAGACATTGTGCTCCAAAAGAGCAGTACATTTTTTCACAGGTTTCTGAAATATTATATATGTATTCATAACTATTCATTATTAGGATGAAAATAGCATAAATATGCAACTTCAATTCGAAATATTATTTCAAACCTACTTTTCCAAAAACTGGGAATCGATCAATCTACATTGCACTAATTACTTGACCATGATGGGACATGCTCAAATCCTCGCTTTATTATTTCGGTTGTTTAAGTATTATACACCATGTAAATACTTCATTTGACCTAGTGGGATAATCTCCACCGACTGTTTTACGCCTGGTTAGATAGATATGCGTTTTTCGTACATAAATAGTAATGACATTTATTATTCATCGACTCCTGGAAGTGTTGTTCAATTAGTTACAGAATTATAAATACCCCTCGCCTCAAAATTTTAATGAATGCAGCATATATTAACAGAAATCTAATCACAAATGTAGAGAAAGAGAATTCACCCGATAATCCTATGCAATATTTCCACATTTCTAGAATAGAAACTTACAGCATTTGGCTTTATATTCTCTTTCAATGCATATCCAAAGCTTCAAACATGAAGGCTAAAATATTCTTCTTTATATTTTTCTCTTGAATCTGTTTAAAATGCGTATCCCAAATTGGGTTGAACGAATATTTGTGCACAAATTTAAAGTAAATATGTATACAGGATGTCTCAGCACCAGGTTTACAAACTTCTAGGAGGGATGGGGTACGCCCAGACGAACAATATTTGTGAAAGAACTTAAGGTACCAAACCACTCACAGCGCTAGTTCTAAAACCGTCCAGCACACAAATAGTTACAACCAGTGCGTAAAAGCGCCAGATAAAACTCAGGTCAGCTGCTCAAGGGCATAGGTGATTAGGACATCTCATTTTGCGCTTCTCATGCACTGGTTGTCAATATTTGTGTATGGTGGACGGTTTTAGAACTGGCGCTGGGAGTGGTTTGCGACCCTAGGTTTTATGACAAATATTGTTCGTCTAGATGTACCCTACCTCTCCTAGATGTTTGCAACCCTGGTGCTGAGACACCCTGTATATATATATATATATACCCACACACGGTACGTAATTTATATACATACATAACCCACAGCCATCCACTGCCGAGAGTACTGGCACTCGTCAGAGCGACGCTTCGAAGGAGCTGTGTTAGCTACTGGTCACTCCGCAAGAGGGTAACACAACGAGTCCAGCCTTGGCGCAATGACTTCGGCTGTGGTGACCGAAGTTCGGATTCTTCGTTAAACTGTAGGTCCAGCTTGCCAACCCGTCTGGCCAACGTGGTGAGCTTAAGGCCACTTCTTCTGCGGCCCTGCGGTGGCGCAGTGTGGTAACGCGTTCTCCTAGTGCGCCGCTAATCCGGGTTCGACTCCCAGCAGTGCAAAAAGAACGCTTACTCAGAGATCTCATAAAGATCGCACTGCTCACTGTAGTCCGGGGTTTGGTTCCCTAGGCCTTAAGAGGTTCGGATTCCTCGGAAAACAGTAGGTCCCGGCGCAGCATGACCACTGTAGTCCTTGAGCCGTAAAACCAACAATAACAATAACTTCTCCTGTATTTCTTTCACACGTAGGTGTGACAACAGAGAGACCTTCATCTTCCTGAAGTGGTTTGAAAATGGTTGCTGCTGCTGACATATATACATACATAAATAACCAAAAATGCTGTGTTGCAGTTTGGTGAATACATTACTGAAATTTGAAAATTTCTATTCATTTATATTAAATGACACAAAAATTAAAATTGCTGTTGATAGAGCTATGAGCGTTTTACACCACTGCTTTAGCGTGGTTCAAAAGCGGAAATTTTTCAATTGTTCGCATGCACCTCTCAAATAAAAAAAAAAGTGACATTTCCTATGTATATAATTATCATGATGACGACGTAAGTATAATTTGTGACATTTTAATTTGATACCGAGAAGAACAATTGAAAATGGTCCACTTTTGAAGCCTCTCTTCGCTACTGATTGGAATAAAAAAATTTTGGCGAAATAGTAAAGGATCTGGAGCAAAACCTAGCTCAGAAATTACTGAACAGTTACTATAAGTAATATAACTAGTTTCCACGAAAGCTTAACGAGTTAAGTATACTTTAAACTTAAATAGCCGAGTTAAATGATACAGTAAGAGCTTATACAAGAGGGAACTTTGACTAAGCGTTGTAGCTTGTAAGCCGTGGGGAGTTTATAGAATTACTTGAAAGATTAAACTTGCTAAAACTTTTCCCTTCATCAATTTAATTAGCAATTGAAATCCCCGGACATTTAAGATGGTGTAGCACCTGTTTAAATTTACACTTACTTGAGCGTAATTTTAAGAGATAAAAACAGAAAAAGTTTGTAAAACGTTCATGGCCTTCAAATGCTGTTGTGAAAGTTGAAATGACCAATCGTGTATCTCGTTGTTGTGCTACTCCCTAAATCATGTAGAATTGTACGATACAATATTTAAAGTTCATGTATGTATTCGTTTATTTTACAATAGGGGGAGAACTGCAAATACCAACATTATCATCATTAGATCAAAGATGATAAAGCAGAAAACACAATATTGTCGTAGTTAAACTGATCAACGGTTGAAGTGATCATTTGATGAACATGCTAATAGGGAATTTAGCCGGGACAATTAAAATTACTGCTGCATCCTTACCTTCGTGTGGAGGAGAACCTATCCTGATCAGATGCCGCTGAAAGCTATGCAAAATGTAAGTTTAAGGGTAAGGTCATCCTTACTGAAGAGGGTATAATGCGAGGGACTAGGACCACATGGAATTATAGAACTATGAAAGTTTGAAGCACAAAAAATGACGCGACAATATGGAGATCAATTCCTTTAGTAATGGATGGACAAATGGTGATGGGTAAAATCAGTACCGAAACTGACCTCAAAATGGAGGACAGAAAGTCGAATTGGTTTAATAGAGATCAGTTTAAGACAAATACAGTTTAACTTCAGTAGTTAAAAAACTATTTGCTCCAACGGAGGAAGGAGGAATATCAGATTATTCTCATGTTAGTAGCAATCCCGCTAGGCAAGGGGATTGCGTGGTCACTCGGTTCGATGCCAAAAGGCACGCTTGCAAAAATATGGACAAATAGAATGCATGGTCTCCGAAGCTTATGACAGTATGATGAAACGAAAAAAAACCCAAAAACTAAGTTAAAACTAAGACACTAATAAAAAGGAAAATTAAGATATATTGCTACGAGGGAGAGAAAGAGGTCATGAGATCTGTGCTTAGAGCAAATATTTGGTATTTATAAGAATAATTGGAGATAAAATTGCGTTTGAATTTACTCGTTTTATTGAAGGAAGCGAGTTTAATACCCAGAAGTGCAATGTATCACGAAAGAGTCATTTTGAATGATGACAATTCCTTAGATACAAGTTGATGGTATTTAATATGAATTTCGAAATCAAAATACAGAAATGATTTCCTAATTAATTTACATTTTATTATTATGATTTATTATTATGATTTGAAGTATTATGATTTATATGGCTAATTTTAAATTATTACATTTTTATATATTATTCGTGAATGGTTTATTTGTATTATTCTGAATTATTGATTTATATTATTCTTGAATTATTATGATTTATATATTATTCCTGAAATTATTATGATTTATATATTATTCTGAATTATTATGATTTATATATTATTCTGAATTATTGCGATTTATATATTCGAAACTATTATGATTTACATATTATGAATTATTATGATTTATAGATATGAATTATTATGATTTATATAATATTAAGGAATTATTATGATTTATATACATGAATTACAGATTTATATATTATTATGAATTATTAAGTGGATTACATGTATTATATGATTTACATATTATGATTTTATTGAGATTAATTTATTTTACATCATTAATTAATGATTTAATGCTTCTACTCACTTTTCGGTTATAGAATGTTCAGTAACTGCAAAAAACATGTTCTAAAACTGACAAAGTCGTAAGGTGTGCAGACAACAGCATAATGATTGTATTTGTATATTTCACGAAGTCCTAATTAACTACATACGATTAATTTTTCATAGAATTAACAAGTAACAATAAAAACGTTTTCTATTTCTCTTGATATTATACAAATTTTTTTGATTACAAAAATATGCATATGTACAGCCATAATGTATAATTTTAGGTGTTTCTCAGTCTCATGAAATGACATCCTTGTTCGTAAAAGAGGAATTTTATCACCAGTGATTGCCATTTGCCCTCTGCTCTAAAAGTTATCCGATTGGATCAAATTTACGAAGTTATAGCGAAGGACACTCGACTTCGGGAATGACAAAAGACTTTTAATTACACATTGGACACCAACTGCTCCAAGGTCCCTAAATTTATAGGGTCGACCGAAGGCCCTGCAGTTTCAGACTTCTCATGTCGTTTATATCTCCTAAATTCTAACCCCTGGATCGGAATCGGGGTCAATCTAGCTGCGTTCCACACTTTTATAGGTGACGTAAAGAGATAATAAAACTGCTATTCACTATTGAGTTCGTAACTTCCCACAGCTTCATGTAGTGCGGTCTCTATTGCCGATGTAATTTATATCTATCGCAGAAAATTTGCGGAAAAATAGAACGAAAAGTTTTAAGTTGGAGTCATCTGAAAGGTACCTCAGATATTTCTTTTAGTATTTGAAAAAAAATTTACGCTATAATAATGAAATAGATCAAACATTCAGTTTGCATAGTATTTACCAACCGCAATTTAACTACCACAATTTACCTAAAAAATATTTTAATGAATATTTTGAATTAATGAAATCAGTACAAAGATGCCAGCTCTCCTACAAAAACATAAATATCTGCCGGATTTAGTTCCTCTGGTAAAGATTTACGGAGAGCCTTCGGTAAATGATAGATGCATGTCTCTGTGAAGTTTGGTAGTTTTCAACAAGTAATTTTAGTCTACTCAAAAAATAATCATATTTTTAAAAAATTAAGCAATGTACTTAACTTTGTACGAAGTATGTTTCGTTCAAAATTTTACTCCAAAAGCTACAAGAAGAAAACTAATAAAATTCGTGTAAAAAAAAGACCAAACCCAAATGCTTTTATCGTATGAACAAACATATATATAGATAATACGTATGGAAAAAGGATATTGCACAGAAAGAGGATTAAATATTTGCATTCAGATCATTTAAAACTAAACTGTTCGATTTATTGGTTGGTTGTATTTTTATGGCAGAAGGAGAGCAAGAATGATTTTGCGGCGAACAGGGTGAGAACACACAAGATTTTAAAATGGGAATAAATTAAAACTAAAATGGTAAAACATATCGAAAACAATGTATTAAATGTCACAAAAGAAACGATAAAAACAAATCCGATGAGATGGGAAAAGACAAAATTAGATAAAAAGTTAAAAATGAGTTCATGATTAAAAGAATTGCCTAAAATGTCACAAAGGGTAAAATTATTTTGGTTAAAAGTTAGAAAATGAACTTTGCTGGTTAAAATTGGGGCAAATATATTTGCACATTATATATATATATATATATATATATACACACACAAAACATGTAGAACATTTAATGGTTCACCACATGTGGCACACATCGGGGCATCTTCTCCCTTTAAAAGACGTTGATGGGAGAAGCGTGTATGCCCGATGCGAAGTCTAGCCAGAGTGACCTCTTTATGACAGTCACTACTATAGCTAGACTGCCACACCTCAAGACGAGGTTTAATGCGGTGAAACTTATTAAAAATTTGCTCTCTCCATTCCAACTGCCATTTTTTGTACAGATGGGTTGAGACATAAGTGTTAAAATCTCCAAATGGAATGGAAATACACTCAGGTTTTGCAGTTGCTGTTTTCACAGCAATGTCAGCCTGTTCGTTTCCGGAAATTCCAACATGGCCTGGAACCTAACATAATTTCACAATATACTGTGAGTTTTTTATATCCACAAGTTGTTTGTGAACTCCGGATTAAAGAGTGGTGCGAGATTTTGTATGAAACTAGGTGAATGAGATTCGTATGAAGCGTGGTGCAGAACGCTGTGTATGTTCAATTTACTCTAAATTTGCATATGGTAATCAAAATTCATTATTTGCTTTAGGTTGTGTTGATTAATGACACTAATCTCATTCTTTCCACGAAATCTATCACTAACCTTATCCACTTGTTATTTCCACTAGTTATTTGATTTAGCATGAAGTAAATATATGGTAATAAATTAAAAATTGTTATAAAAATTTGTATTAAGATTTAAAAAAAAAACTCTTTCCTCACATTAAGCAAAACCATTTAGCGAGAATCATAAACTTATTAAATTGATTTGTAAATAAACGACGTCTGATGTTTATTTACAATAAATGATAAAGTCAAATTAAAAACCCATTCTTTTAAAATTATATGCCAAACACACATTTTATTCGCTATTTTTAAATACTTCAGATATTTCAGGCGAAGTTTTCGTAAATAATTCAAGTGGCTATAAAAGCGATTAAGGCTCGAAATCAATATTCTCCAAGACAATGCAATCGTTTATAAAGCGTGGGCCTTCAATTTATAAACAGGATAATTAAGAGACTTTTCAACGTGAAAAGATAACGAGACAAAAATTTCAGAAACCACGATAAACGGCTTTGGCTCAGAAAGCCCTGCTTGTTAAATGAGTTCTTGTCGCGCAGCTTATCGCTGCCTTTAAAGGATTCGCGTCTGTCGTCACATTGTAGGTATTAATCGCTTATATTACTTGAGGAAAGAGCGCTGCAGACAGGTTTTAAAGAGAGGGTGATTAAACGATTTTTGGGGCAGCATATTTATTCTTCCGAATTTCAATCGTGTTGGAAGATTAGATATGAAACTACGGTTGCAGAAAGGGGTTTAAATATATTGGGCGATGGACAATATTACTGAATATATTCACGAGAGCATTTCAGAAAGTAAGGTTCCCTATTTTATTAAATCAAATGCATTGCTCACACCATTGCCAATAGATGGTGATATTATCGCATAGTAGTTTAATTTCCTATATTATTTTTTCAATCTGGAAGAATCAACTTACACGCATTTGGTATCAATTTAAAATGGCGAGCAAACTGAATGAATGGTCCTAGGAGGAAGTGCGAAATCCGCGTTTGGGGGCATTACGGATGCCGGTCCCTGAAATCCATCGTGAAATTACTGCAGTATACGATATTAGTCTTATGACTATACAACATGTGAAGAAATGGTGTCGTGAATTTCAAAATGAAAGGATTAGCGTTCTGGATGAAGAAAGAATGGGGCGACCTTCAACTTCAGTTATACTTGTTGATGACTGCGATGCAGCGATGAAACAAAACGAACGATTCACATTTCCTCAATTATCGCAAAAATTTGATCTTTCATGCGGCATAATATGGGATATTCTTCATCAGCGTCCAGGCTACCGAAAAGTTAACAGTAGATGGGTTCGTATGCATTTGACAGAAGAGCACAAGCAAATGTGCATGGCAACTTCATCAGGACGCATCTTTCTACTACCAAGGCTTCGATTCCTTGATCTACCGGTATGATAAATGCCTCAACAAACAAAGCAATTAATTACCTTGGCTCTCACGGGCTAAGTAGTATTGTGTAAATAAATATTCATTTATTAGTGAAAATATTTATTGAAGCGCTTGGAATGTCATCAAAATTTCTACTTTACACAGAGAGCTAATGAAAGGCCATTCAAAACCTTAAATAAAATTAATGTTCAAAGTCGGAAAATTTTATTCATCATAGCCGATGATGTGGTACTATTAGATGATAAATTGCTCGCAAAGAAAAGAATGATTTCAATGTGCTTGTTAAGAACCGAACCCACGAGGTCTTGATATCCGGTCAAGGGCTTTTCCAACTGAGCTACAACCGACAGATCTTTCTCCCCTCTGCGAGCGCATATAAATCTTCACTATAACCGAGTTTTGAAAAGGAGCAGTGCCTGGATTGCTTTTTTAAACCAAATCGACTTCAAAGAAGCGAACGTTCGAAAAGCGAGACTAGCGTGATATTGAAGTCATGAAACTTTTCTCGTCATAAAGGATGATGTTTCAATATTGGACGATAAAATAGGATCGGTCATCTGTAGCAACAGGTCATGGGTTCGGTTCCCAGCAGGCACCGTGAAATCATTCTTTTCTTTGCCAGAAATTTATTATCTAAATCAATGTGAGTTTTATGGCGTAAGGACAGCAAGGGTCTGCCGTGCTACGGTTTTGCGAAAACTCTTATGGAACAGGGTATGTATTTCTCAACCTGTATGAGGCCGCGGCCTGGTAAATGCATTTTTTTATAGGACGAGGGCCCATCCACAACGAATATACTCGTGAATAGAGTACAGTCTCGTTAATCCGAACTAATCGGGACCTGTTCGGATAAACCGAAACCTTTACTACAAAATTTAATTTATAATGTTTGATGTGTATTGTTATTGCAATATATACATTGCGCTGTTTGCTTACGTCCTGTCAGTCGGCTGCCATTGCGGCTAACTGAAAAAAAATTCGGGTTAGCGCGGTTCCGATTAACAAGACTACCAGGGGCGGACTCGGCTGCCGGTGCGCCCTCGTGGGCGATAGAACTCGCGCCCTCCGAAAATCCAAGGTATGCGCCCTTTGAGAGGACCCAGTCCGCCCCTGGACTCTACTGTATCTTCCCATTTATTTTAAAGTACATACATTAAACTATAAATATGAATAATTAATTATGGCATAATCATAAAGAATTTTCAATACACTCCTATTAATATACATTTTGATGATACTCTTCCTCGCTGGTTGTTCACTGGCATTTTCAACACAAATGTTAGTTCTTCAGTCTGAGAACACAGTGCCGCCTTTGACGGGCCACCCTTCTCAACAACGTTCTTGCAAAACTTACTATTACTAGTTCGTTCAGTTTTATAAACAGAGGATATATATTATTGTAATCGGCTTCCAGGCAATCTTTGTGGTTGGTCAAAATGAGCGGTGTATTCTTTCTCTAAAGATAAAAGATTTCGGTGTTTGAAAATGCCCGGTTATTCATAAATATTCACATAGGCTATTTAAAAATATAGGGCTTGGTCCCTGGTATTCCTTGCACAGATGTTATTCAAGCGTTCTTGGTCTGAGCTTTCAAACGCATTCGCGACTATCCTTCTCCTCAAAATATTCCCACGATAAAATATTTATTCATAAAAAATGTTTAGAAAATTAAAATGACAAATTCCAGGAGAATTTCCCGCGTCCCGGAAAGACTGATGCCAGGGCTCGGTACCGTGCCCCGGCCCGGCGGTTGTGAAACGCTAGCCTAGGGAGCCAACAAACTCCCGGACTACAGAAAATGCTTTTTTTTTTTTTTGCATTGAAAACCGGGAAAATGGTGCGCTAGGTGGACGCGTTGCCATGGCAATACAACAGGGCCAAATCAGCATTAATTTTTAAATGCTTAAAATATATTTAAACTTGTTATTACAAAATGAGTGTTGTGTTAATATCGATTTGTGAATTTTTATTGTTTAATTACTTAATTTTAATTATTTAAAGAGAAGAGATATTATAGCTCTACTTGAATATTATAATTTCTCACACCGTGTTCTATTTTTTACTTGTTAGTTACACACACATAAAGCAATTTATAACCTTAATTAGATTATCACTTAATTACTTAATTAAACTTATTAATTAAATTTTAACTTACCATAAACGATGCGTGACTTTTTATACACAGGCATACATATTTTTCAAAATTACAAGTGTTATACCTTCAATATATATTTTTTTTGCTATTTTTAGCTCGTGCATAATCATCAAAAACATCTACAAATAGCAAAATTAACCAATACAAATAGCACGATTAAAAGAAGATTGTGTACAGATATTATGTAATATTAAGCGTGGATAAAGCCTATATAAATAAATATCTTACAGAAATTAATCTTCGAATTAAGCTTACTTTTTAGAATTGTTATTTTCTGGAGAAAAAAAAGGGTATATGTTGCCTTATAAATACTGGACATTTGGAGAGAGAGGCCATTTTTGCTCACAAAACTAATTTGTAAATTTAAATTTGATGAATTAAAAAAAAAAGGTAGTAGTATGCCATTTTTGTAAAATATTTCTCCAATTTTAGAGGCAACATCGTAATACACCTGCATGAGATGTAGTGTTATAATAATAACTTTCAAAAGAAATGTGGGGGGGTTTAATAGAACTTACGGAAGGGGCAGGCAGGTGTTATTGAGACGAATAATAAAAAATTATTTCTATGAAACATATTGAGTGTTATGTATGAATGTTTGTATTGCATGCATATCTACTTGCCACACTGCTTCTTAACTCACTGTTGTTTTGGAACTTACAGATAAAAATGCGAACACGTTAAGGCGGGGATTACTTACAAGTTCACAGATATTTATCAACGGCTGTCTTGTAAATTTGTTCTCTTAAAATTATTTTTGCAGCTCCTGTGGCGAGAACATTGTTTGAATATCCAACTTTTCAAACGCCATTTGTATAAATAATGAGCCAGTTTCTTTTCAACAAAACATGTTTTAATTGTGTAGATGGAATGTCAGACATTTTTTTTTCATCACATCTTTACAAAGCATGAAGTCGCATGAAAAAGTTTTATCCATGAAAAATCATAAACGTGAAAGATTAGATAAATGATTTTACAACAGTGAATGAGCGAAATAATTCCCAATTAAGAAGAAAAGGAAATACGTCATTTGGCACAAATACACCAAATCTGAACTACTTCACAATACAGAGAGTAGAAATATTGATGCACACAATACAGCTTTAAATAGGTTTGTTTGACCGTTTCCTGCTCTTTCGGCACATGTGCTATCAGAATGACAAGAGACGATTAATTGCCGTTCTGACGATGGCAGTACAAGGCTGCCGAAACATCTGTCAACCGTTAAATAAATCAAACAAAAACAGTTAATTTTGTGCGATTTTGGCAATCAATAAACTAAATTCACATGCAAGTGGATAAACATGCAAGTGGATTTACATATAATTGGATAAACACCCAATTGGGTGTACATACAATTGGATAACACATACCGAATAGCCAAGAAAAACAAAGTAACCCGGCAACGTTGTCATTTGAGAGAGATTTCAATGTAGCGTTCGATAATGTCATATAGTAATAAGATACAAAGTGCAAGAGAAGAAATTTACATACAAAAGGTTAAATACTGGTAAAATAGCAAACGAGAAAGATCACCCACCCAAGCTTTCGAACACATCAGTAGAAGTCCTTCATCAGGAGTAATGGGCACTTATTTATTTATTAAATTAATGTCAATCATTACTCCTAGTAAAGAAGTGCTGCTCACGCGTCCGAAAACATGTGCAATCTTTTTCAACATCGTCACTGGAAAATTTGAAAAAAAAAAAAATGCAGGCGATTTTAATATATTTGAATATACTGACATTAAATGCATTTTACATGCAAAAAAATTAAATACATTTTACATGCAAAAAAATTTAAATACATTTTACATGCAAAAAAATTTAAATACATAATTAGTTTCTTAAATTACAATACATTTAGTGTTCAATATGAGCTTGAAAGAAGGGAGTGCTATTTAGCGGGCGCAATATTTAACTTGTTCTGGGATCCGGCAACCCGCACTATACCTCTGTATGTAGATAAATATTATTCGTGGTATGTGTAAAAAAAAAATTAAATAACGTTAAAAACTAACATCGAAAAAAGGCTATTCAAGAAAATCTCAGTTTTTAATCTTCCTATCAATATTTGTTTGAAACGCATGTGCTGCCATCTATCGCAGATAAACAAAATCCTGGGATATTAAGGTATTTCCAACTTTTCTCTGAACCTTCTCAGTAGATGGCGCTGCTACCATTCTAGTTACATATTAGAGGCCTTAACTTTTTTTTTTATAACCTACATTTCTGTGAAATGTTCTATTAATGATCACACCTCTTACAAAACCAATATTAATTTTAAAGATGGAGAAGCATAGTTTCAAACTTCGGAACCCCATAAAAAATAATTGCTTGAAAAAATTGAACTTCAATTCTAATCACACTTCATTTAGACGGACACAACTATTTACATGAGGTGATGATTTACAATTTTTTAGTTAAATTAATCTATCTAGGCAGCAAAGGGTAAAGATTTTGGAGTTTGAGAAAGCCCCTGCTGCTTGGAACTGGATATAGTGTAATTAGTGGAGGTTGAAGCAATGGCGGATGCAAACTTCATTTTTTTGGGGGGGCACGGACAGAATTTGCCATGGTCTTGGAATAAAACCCTTCATTTATCATGCAAGTTGTAATTTTTTACAGTGAAAAAATATATTTTGGGGGTCATGACCCCTGTGACCTCCCCCCTGTGTCCGCCCTTGGGTTAAAGTACAGTGAAAATCGTTTATAACGACGCCGGTTATAACGACCAACCGCATATAACGACGGAATTTTTACAAGAAGTTTGGTTTGCTATTCTACTCCATACTAAATATATCGGTTATAACGACATCGTATATAACGACGAAACCTGCTATAACGACGGCGATTTTGTAGTCTACGTAGATTCTAAGTAGGGAAATTCGTATCGGATATAACGACGCGACTTGACAGTCATAAAGCAGAACCACGTGGGTTAGTTATTAAAATTTAAAGTTAGTTACAAAATTTAAGCGTTATTCTAATCTTGTTTATTTACAAATGTCCGAGAAATTTTTATTACTGCTAAACCTGAATATTAAAGATAATAAACTTAAAAAAAGTGATTTATTAATTGAATATCACGAGGGTCATATTCTTAAGGGGCCCATTCTATGTCTATGCGCAGAGCCTATTAAAACTCTTAAACCGGCACTGTTCTGAAGTCATTAGTATAATATAATAAATACTATTCATTACATTTGTTTCCTACATTATATACTTTTATATTACATAAAAGAACATGTAAATAGCATGAGCTGATCACTGCTTTCGGACGCATCAGCAGCAGTCCTTTATCAGGAGTAATGAGTCAAGTCCTTCATCATTACTCCTGATGAAGGACTGCTGCTGATGCGTCCGAAAGCTTGAGTGATCTTTTTCATTGCTATTTTACCAGTGTTTAACCTTTTTATGTAATTTCCTCCCTGGTATCCTTGTAAATTTATTTCTACTTTTATATTATTTTCTACAATTTTTTCAATTTAAAAAACTAAGGAAGTACTATGTTTTTAGTGTGGTTATAACATAATATAAACTGAAATCAAATTCATTATAATTAAGTATATTTTTATTTAATTTTGAAACCAAAAAGTTTAGTACTTTTTACTATCAAAATAATTTATAAAACTCTACAGGGCATTGCTATAGGCTACAATCATTTTAAAAAAAATATTGTTTATAACGACTATCGGTTATAACGACCGAATTTGCACGGTCCCTTGAAGGTCGTTATAACCGATTTTCGCTGTAATAAATAAGCCAATAAATAAAAGAGCTGGTTGATTAATATTGAAAGAGTTGGTTTATTTGTATTAAAAAGAGCTGGTCGATATCAAATAAGATGACTACTAGTAGTAGGGCACCATGCCCGTATCCAGAGAGGGGGAGTGAAATCTTAGGGACCAGTCTGAAGGCCGTAGCCAGGTTTTAATTTCGGGGGAGATCACATTTTTACAGCATGTATTGATACAATCACAGCATGCAAGGCCGTAGCCAAGTCCCATTAAAAATTTAGTTTCGGGGGGACTAGTCCCTAAGATCTACCCCCTCTGGATATGGGAATGACCGGTCCTCACCCCCACCAAAAAAAAAACCGAAATTTTTTAATGCGACATAGGCTTAAAGTTATATGGGCCCGTAGCGCCAGAGACCCCCAATAATATGAAATAAAATGCAATTTTACGTACACTGGAATGTATAAATGCACAAAATATATGCTTGGGCCCTCCTAATAATTTTGAAAACTCTACGTTGATGACGTGATTTGGCTAGGGCCTTGCATGCTGCGATTGTATCAATACACGATGTAAAATCTTTTGAACCTCTCCCGAAATCAAATCTTGGCTCCGGCCTTGATCGATATGAAAGGTGTAAATTAAGAAAAAAGTGGAGATACCGTTATTTTATCTCCAATAGATGTACGCGGGCAAGTTTTTCATTTTGGGCAAAGGAATAAATAGGTTTAAATGAGTTAGGAAGAAGATTGCACGCCCTGGGGTAAAATCAATAGATTGGTGAGAGTCCAAATTTCGTTCGTGAGTACTCTGGTAATAGATCATTAAAATTTCTTGTAAAGTGAGTATGGATAAGGGAAGTGTAATGAAATGAGGTCAGAAAGAGTGCTTTTTTGTAGTAATTTTAATGATTTAATCTTAGCAATAGCCTTTTTTTAATCATTTAAGGTAGACTAAGGTAGGTAGGGCAAAATTGTTTGAGAAATCTTGCTATCATTTCAATAGAGCAGGACCTGTTAAAAAAATTAGACACGGATAATTCAAGTCAACAATTTCCAAAGACTAAAGCACTTGAAGTTCAGATCGTTAAATTATAAAGCAATTTTTGACTTAGTGTAAGTTGTTAATTATTTTCGTTTTATGTGAGACATGCCGTAAACCAACGTATTTGTGTTTATCATGTAGCAAATTTTAAAAGTAAATACAAATTCATGAACAATATATTTTATTTTTTGCTAGTAAATAGTGCATGTTTAACTCGTACACGTTTATGATTGTAATAAAAATTTGGGGGTGGGAGTGCCAAAATAAAATTTGCACAAAGGCTTACAAATTAGTCGCTGCGGCCTTGTGTCGATTTAATAAATCTGATGATCGTATCTGTTTCAGTAGTTGTGGAAGAATATATAATTGGTTAGATAATTGAGAATGAATATATGAAATTGGATAATTGAGAATGAATATATGAAATTGGATAATTGAGAATTGAATTGATTGGATAATTCAGAAGGCGGAGCTCAAGAAACGAGGTTTTTAACACAGTGCATAAAATGCTGTATTTCTGTAAATCAGTAATAAAGGTTCACAAGTAATAAATTTTAATTTCTAACAATCCCGCAAAACATTCTACTTAAAATACGAATTCTTTGTCTAATTAAATAAAATGCAATACTTTTATAATTGTTAATTTTTTGGTAGAAAGCCCGAATAAAAAGTTAGATCCCGCATTTTTATATATAGCCCGTTTATATATATATATATATACACCACTCCCTGCAAAATAAATATACTCAATGTCTTTATACAATTGGAAAATTTTCCTTGGAATTTGTTTTCAAGACTAACTGTTAAAAAGATAATCGAAATAACATATATTTCGGATCACCCTGTACATTATAAATTATCCGCGAAAAGCTATAATAAGGAAATAAAACGTTTAATAGTGGAAAGTTTTATGGTCACCAACGATGAAATTACTATTCTATTACAGCGGATGTTCTGAGTTTAACCCCTTTACTACCAGTCGTAAATTAAGTATTTACGGTGCAATACCAGATTTTTAAGCTTCTTCCAGAAATTATATTTTTATCGTATCTTTAATATATTTATATTTTAAAATACGTCTTTATATTTTTGCACAACATGTGGACCCATAAAGGCAACACAGCCTATCATAAAGTCAGCACACACACAAGCACTAACACATGATTTTTGGTGCTATTCGAAAAAAAAAACCAATGTCACCCCTATAGGACTACTACTCCTGTATACAGTTATGCATGCACGGGAATTATCTCCCCTACACGATAACTTCCCTTGTATACATATATGCATATAGGGGAAGTATCACGTAGGAGCGATATTTTCCGTATGCATGCGTAACTGTATACAGGAAAAGTAATCCGTAGGGGATACAATTTTTTTTTTTTCTAGGGAAAGTTGAATGATCCCTCTATAAAAAAAGGGAAACACAGTAATGGTGTGGAACTGTAGAAGCTAACACAAAGCTAAAAGCTTTTTCATAGCAAAGCAAAATCGGCATCACACCATGTGTGATGGGCTTGGTAGTGAACGGCAAAATATCACACTATACGTGGTGTGCCTAATAGTGGAGGAGGTTAATACAGGATTTGCGGATATAGTCTTTCCGCCTTAGAAAATACTATTTACAGCTTGATTCTGCCAAATAAAAATCATCCGGCATAAAAAGAAAACGCACTTTTCATTAACCAAAAAAAAAAAACCTGAATAAGGAAGTAAGCAGCTTAATGACGGACAGTTTTGTTATCATTTATACTACAAGTGGTTTTCTGTTGTAAAAGTTGCAAAAAGTTGACAAAGCGGGTTACAGAGCTACAACTCCACATATTCTTACGTATACAGGGTGGTCCTAAACTATATGTCAAAAATGTAAAGGCAGGTAGAGGGGACCTAAATAAGCAGATTTCGTATAGGATTGTGTGTGCGGTAATGTCGCCTTGAGCCGGTAGAGAGCGCTGATGACTGCGGCGTATAAAAGCGCTTCGCTAGCTGGATTCATCATTTCCCGCACGGATCTCGAGCAGCATGCATCGTTTCACCAATGCGGAGCTGGCCGACATGCATTTCATGTATGGGGCTGCACAAGGAAATGGATTAGCTGCTCAAAGGATGTACAGGGAGCGATTCCCGGATAGGAATCAGCCGGATCGTCGATGTTCCTCCAGCTGTTCGCAGACGAATGTGGTTCCAGCACGATGGAGCCCCAGCTCACTTCAGTCGAAACGTCAGGAATCACCTGGACGCTGTCTACGGCCAGCATTTTATAGGACGGGGCGGTCCAGGTCCCTGGCCACCGCGTCCTCCTGATTTAACCTGCTTGGATTTTTTGTTTTGGGGTCATATTAAAAGCCTGGTGTACGAGAGTCCCGTCACTTCTGAAGAAGATCTTGTTGCCCGCTTGTCTGTTGCTGCTGGACATGTGATCGACATGCCTGACGTCTTTTCTAATGTACGCCGATCCATGCGCCGTCGCTGTGAATCTTGTATCGCTGTTGGTGGCCGCTCTTTCGAGCACCTCTTGTAAACTATTAATAAATTTTTGTTTTCTTTTGTCTTTACTTGTCTTTTCAGTTTCCTGTGATTCATACTGCTTTACAAGCTAGCGCTTTAATGTGTCATTACCGCACACACATTCCTATACGAAATCTGCTTATTTAGGTCCCCTCTACCTGCCTTTACATTTTTGACATATAGTTTAGGACCACCCTGTATATACAAAACTGCATCATAATGGGGGCTACAACTCAATGATTCCCCCCCCCTGCATACGCCAGCGGGTCTCAAGTTCGATCCCAGAAGCGTGAGGGCCACAATTTTTGTTCTTTAAAAAAATTATTTGTCTCTGCCAAATGAAACGACGTTCTGAAAGAAAATGAAATAAAATAGATCGAGAGCCAACGACTGCGAAAAAGTCAAGGCATTTGCATAAAGTTCTAATACATAAAATACGACCATGAACTTAGGTTTTTATACAAGGAAATGCTAGTTTGCTTGGCGATTAAGTGTATAAATTGACATAAATGTTTAAAAATCAGGAGGAAAGTCATTTACATAACGTTTGTACTTTGTACGCCAGTAGGTAATAATTGTCTAACAACGAAAAACAAAGGCAGGCCATCTAAACGTTACGAAAGTGATGGCAGACGTCATTAGAAGGGCGAGAAAATGAACTCTAGTCATTTGCATAATCTTCATTTAAACGCCATTTGTCTCAGGACATTCCAATGTGTGAATGCAAAAAGGCAGAAATGTTGAAAAATTTGAAAAATGATATTCATTTAAACCATTTTGTTCTAGCGTTGTATTTTGGCAACGACGTACTATACGAGGGCCTTACAATTCGAATTTTCAACCTAAAATACGCTTGAATACTATTTAATTTTAACACATTTTGTATTTTAATAACGAACTACCGAACCCAGGCTTTGTTTTGCGATAAAAATTGAAAAAATTGGTTGTCTCCGAATGGCATTGATTTGAACTTACTTGTTTGTTTACATTTTGATCCACAGCGCTTCATCAAACGTCAATTTTATCTCTTGATGACCCCAGCCACCATATTCGTAATGTTTAAAATGGTCTGCCTTTATATCTTTCGTTATTGGAAAACTGTTACTTACTGGCATACAAAATACAAACACTATAAAAATGACTTGACTTGCCTCCTTATTTCTAAATATTTACGTCGATTTATACACCTATTCGCCAAGCGAACTGATAGGAAGTTATCTTTTCCTTGTATGAAAACTCAAATGCATGGTCAATGTTTTATAACTTCATGAAAATGTCTTGACTTCTTTAGTCGTTGGCTCTTAGTCTAAAGTTTTGTCACGACAAATGAAAAAATTCATCATAAAAAGGAAGCAGGAGGCTCATTAACTGAGAAACACTGAAATAAATGAAAAAGATGCATAATAGCAGGCAGTTTTATGGTCATTAGATATATGAACGTGTCCTTTCATTACATCATGGGGTCCCGAACTCGACACCGGACATGCGAAAGTCACTTTTTTTTTCTACAATCATAAAAAAAAAACTAGTTTGGACATGTTGAACGAAGTCCACAGTGGAAGGAGGAGAGAAAAAAGTGTAATAACTGGCAGTTGGATGGTTATAAACAAAGGAAGTGACTTTCGTCACTACATAATATCTCGGATTTGATTTTGGGACAGCGGAATGGTATTTTTCTATCTAAAAATGGGAAGGTGGTGATGGGAAATAAAAATTAGTGGAGGAGGACTCCGCAAAAAAATGAAAGCAGAAGTACTACAAGTACAGTTAATCAGTTACTAATTTAATCTAGAGGAACTGTACTATACACATGATCAGCTGGTGTCACATCGAAAACGGAAATCCCAAAAAAATAATTTTTTTTCTAAGAAAATTTATTCAAATTTAGTAATTTTAAGAGATGTAAATGTAATTAGTATATTTGTATCTCAAAGTTACTGAAGACAAAATAATTTTAAAACTTTGCTAATGACATTTTTTTTTTCTGTTTTTGCAAAAATTTTCGGCATCTAAAACAAACAGTGTGTGTGTGTGTGTGTGTTTGTTTGTTTGTTTGTTTGGCTTTTTTATGGCGCAAGAGCATCTGGGCTATACTGCGCCAAACAAACAGTGAACCTTATAAAAGGAAGTAATAACATGATCTTAAGTAAATACGTAATTCTCATTTTTTACCACATCTGTTTGCACAGCAATCGAAGTAAGTCATCCATATGCAATCAAGTCCACAATTATTTTAAACTGTAGGAAAAGAGTGTAGAACGTCGAAGAGTAATTATGTGTTTTGTAAGCCAGCGACCACTTAAAAATTGATTGAAATTTAATGTTAAATGACCATTTGTGTGTTAATTATTCATATCGAATCTTGAAATTCGGTAAATACGTTGTCTTCGAGAAGAGCTTTAGAAACAAAATATTCAAAGACGAGTGAATTAGTTTGTAATTGTAGGGGAAATGGAAATATTCCAGTCTTCGTATAAACTTTGTCATTTCTGTTCGAGCCCCAGGGAGTTTGATTCGTGAAAAATTTGCATTTCCCGTAATTGTTATTTATATTAGTCGAAGAATATGCAGCGCAAATTTACATTTATCTTCTTGTTATTTTAAGCTGAATTGTTTACTTGTGCAAAAAAGGGGCGAGGGGGGTGCGATTGGTAGAATATGTTGAAGAACGTGATTCGGAATTTTCTCAAATTTTTATGCACAGAAGGAAAGAGCGCCTCATTTGCAAATAAGTTTCTTGGATCGAAAACTGTATCTCTTCTTTTCTGTATATAATAATGATGTTGCTTTACAGAATACTCTGTCCTCTGGGCATTCATGCGCATGCGCGCACGTAAACGTACATAACGAACCATGGACCAAGGTTTATTTTAAAAACAAAAACTACATACAAGGGCAGTTTCATATGAGTTGCAACGACTTTTTACAATTGTTTCGTTGGAAGAAAACGTTCCAACTTAAGAAATTTGTCCAAACGGATTCATGAAGGTGGAACGTTTGCTTCCACAGAAACAATTGTAAAAAGTCGTTCCAACTCACATTAAATTACTTTTGTGTGTATTCCGTTTTATTTATTTTATTGCTCAGTGGATCTCTCATTTTTCACATAGGCTAAGATTTATTTTCATGAATTTTTCTGCTCAATGTAAGTAATTTTTAAATTTTAAAAATTGTTTCCGTTCTCTGAATACATCGGTTGATTATCAGATTCTAAGTCTTCACTCATTATTTCTTACTATCCAAAGGAAGGAAGGAATAATAAATTTTCAAAACGTGATATTTTTATTTTCTTCCTGTTGCCGAGGAAAATAAATTGCCAGACAATTTTTATCAATTCAATTTCAAAAATTGAATACGCTTTGTCACATTTACTTGTAATTTTAAGCTTTGTTTTTTTTACAGGGGCTGAGCAGAAGCAAGAATGGAGCTTTAAATTCCTGCTAAGCTAGGAATTAAAGGATTATTTTACAGTTTAATGTTTTTTACGTTGCGCCTTAGAAACTGTAGTTTAATTTTCATCACAGAATATTCAGCGTTTGCTCTAAACACGCATTAACTATAAACTAGTGATCTTTGAAGGCTTAACTGCCAACTCCTCTTTGAAACCGAGTTAATGCAGAAAAGGTTAATTTCTTTTAAATTTAACATCCCTTGTAACTCCAGCCAATATGTTAAGTGCTTAGAAATTTCACACTATGACATGCAAATAAGTTTCCCCAGTATGATATGGAAATAAGTTTATACTATGATATGTAAATAACTTCCTACTATAATATGCAAATAAGTTCGCTCTTATCATAAAACAAACATAATTCAGAACCATAAAACTCTACCACCTTCTTTATTTTTTTTTTCTTCAATATCACCGCATTCTGGAAGAAAATCTCGTAACAAGCTTCGGCTTTATATTCTCTTTCACTTCTAACCCAAAAACTCAAAATAATTTAATATAGACCTTCTCTTACATTGCTATAATTTTTATACTTCTCAAGCTATGTATCACGAAATATTCTATATCGGGTTGAATAAAATTATTATCATCATTATAGACAAAGCAAAGTGATAAATACTTACTGGTGAAGCCAACCTTGAGATCTGGGGGAAAGTGCCTCGATTTTAGAAAAAAAATTTCAAATCTGGGCACTCAAGGAAGTGGAGCTTAATCAATGCCCCAATAATTATGATAATCAGTTATCCGGTGCTTTAGCTTTAGTCCCCAGCTCAATTCTTCCAACGTAGCAATCACTGTTATTTTCGTTTACCTAAGAGTCACCCTCCCCCCCGTTCTCTCTCTCTCTCTCTTTCAAATCAATGCTTAATTAAGAGTATTACAACTATTAGTGAAATTATATGCATATCCAAATTAAGTATAAGTATAAATGAAAGGGAAATATTTTATAACTATATGTGCTGGGACTTAAGTTCGTTCTCCTCGACAAATTGAAAGACTTAACAAACCAACCCTAAGTGTGAGCAGGTTGTTGGTAAGTGTTCTGTCTTGTAAGTATTAGTAAGTGTTCTATCTTGTAAGTGTTAGTAAGTGTTCTATCTTGTAAATATTCCATTGGTGTCGAACATTAGTCAATGACGCGTTAGGTAAATGCCTTACCACTGCACCATCATAAGGGTCTGAATCCGAATCGCTTTGGTATAAGAAAGTAAACTTCGGAATAGAGGATCTTTAGAAGACAGTGGTAAGTGTTGAGTACCTTCCAGAATACAGCCAAGATAGTTCGCATAGGAGCCATTAGATAAGGCACATTTCTTTTCGCGCTAATAATCGATGAGGCGAGCGATGCGAGTTTACACTCAGACAGAAAATTGCCTTTGCTGAAAGTCAATTTTCTTTGGCTTTACAGACATTATAAACCATCATTTAAGTGAGTCTTAATTAGAAGTACTTAATCTACTCATATGTACATTTAACTAGCGTGTTATAGGATTGTGTACGTTTTTGAATTGCAGCATTTCTTGCTTAAATATGAAAGCTGCCCCTGCCCTCAGCCCGTGTATGGTTTTTTCGTAGTCTTATTACATTGCTGTTTACCATTATGCAATATATGAAACTACTTCAATGACTTTTGATCCATATTTTATTATCTTTATGTGTTGGATGGTTCTGTTTTGTATTATGGAGTTTGAGAAATTCAGGCTAATTTTGACAATTTCCACTGCAGCCGGTTGGCAACCTTGTGGAGAAAATCATCTAAATTTCAAATCAATTACATCTTTATTACTTACATCAATTCGCATTGAATAAATGGTAATTGTTTTTTAATTTTACAGTTGAAAGTATTTTTAACTCATAAAAAGAGTCACGAAATTTTTGCAAAATTGTTTCCTCTTTTTTTTTGCAATGATTTTACGTATTTATTTTCGTTATGACATGAAATAGTAAGATAACTGTTCCATTTCCGCGCATAGTAGTTAATAATAGTCGACAAATAACCACCAAAGCACAACCAAGTGAAGAAATACGAGTATAACCATGCAATAATTGACAAGTTACGTTTAAGCAATTATTAATGAGTGGTAAATGTATATTTTTCTAAACCTTGCTCGCTTTTTTAATATGCTGGATATCATGTATCTATTTTGTCAAAAAAAAAAGTATTCCCGCCATTGTTTTAAATTTCATTGAATTTCCTTTATGTTTACTCACGCCTGTTTCCATGGAGAAATTATAAACACAAAACTGGACAGTTTAAAGAAAGGGACATAAAATAAGAAATCATAGTGTGTTGTCCCTTAAAGTAATAACCAATTATAACTTGTCGATTATTTATTAATTGCGGATGTGTTTTGAAAATACTTGGTTAGTTTTTATCGAAAAGGTTTAGTACCACAAGCAACAAAACTACGTTTAACTTTTCAATGCGGTGCTACACAACTGTAAACATTTTACAGAGTAATAGATGAGATTATTAGATCTAGCGAATTGAGCTCTTACGACGTGCACCCTATGAAGTTTACAGCGTATTCCACGTTGGAAAACACTGGTTCATACGACGAAGTTGGATAACATTGCAAAATAAAGCTCATTAACATTTACTTAGTAAACCTTAACTGCAATAAACTTTAACTAAACTCATAGCTCATGTAAAGTTGAAGAAGTTTAAAAAGATTATATTTGCATTGCAGCTAATAAAGAACATACAACATATTACAGATAATATACAGTGTACACACTGTACACACAGTCTATGTAGGCGCATACAAAATATCTCTCTAGAAAGGTAGACAATTAATTAGACTAATTGCCTTGGAGAACTTCTTTTGGATAACGCCCTTCAGATATCTTCCTTTGGGAACTGATACAGAGAGAAAACACTATTTTTTTATCTTGCTTTTGTATTCTACAGTGTCAGAAATAATTTCGCCTTCATTTAAATAAAATAAGTCGCAATTAAATTTATATACTTCACCATTTAAATTAAATTCTATATTAGTATATTCAAGGGGTGACGGGAATAAATTCAGCCGAGTCTCCAAGCTCCGTATTTCAATTTTCAATTTTTATTGATTCTTTCGTCTTTAATGATCGTCTTATTATGGTTTTGGGAATGGCAATAACTTAAATAATTGAAATTCGCGTAAAAGTATGAAAATTTGAAATATTATTGGTGTCCACTCCAGAGACCCACGATTTGCACCTAAAGAATAAAATTTAGAAAAAAATATCACACAATATTTTGTTTTTGTATACGGAACCGCAAGAGCGTGTATTAATGCACTTCGCTCAATACAAAACTGAGCTTTAGATCATTACTTATACAAATGGAGAGGAAGTAGTTTCGAGGTTATTGCTCGCAGCGTCGAAAGCGAAGGGACAATATGCACACTTAATCACTCGATAAATAGCATATGTTTATTTAATCTGTATATGGAAGCTTTAAGAAAATGAAGAAAATTTTGAAATTTGAGCAATAAGTTCTTTTTATCTTGTTCTTCAAGACAGAGCCTACGTGAAAAAATATATAATATAGACAATATACACTCTATAACAAAACAAAATCGACGCACCAAGAAGTTGTCCGATTGTAATGAAATTTCGTATGCAAAGACATTTTGACCGAACATGCAAATGATTAAAATTTGGTGTCCAATGAATGAATAGCGGGAACTCCAGCGCATCGGAACTAAGCATTCAGCAGGTGTACTGTGCATTCGCGCTCAGTTGACGCGTGATACCGTTAGCAGACGGGTTATTCCATTGCAGTTTAGGGAAGGCCGTCTTGGAGGAACTGGTTTTTCCCGCGCGAAAAACCAGTTTCGGCAAGACGCCCTTCCCTAAACTGCAATGGACTAACCCGTCTGCTAACGGTATCAGGTCTGCGCGAACGAACAATATATAAGGAGCGATTCTCAATATGTGGTCAAAATTTCTGTTACATTTTGACTGCGGATATCTTACGTCGACTGTAACAATACCTCGCCGAAAGATTCGTGGTCATTACGAGCATATGTCAGAGTTTGAAAGAGGTCGTGCTATCGGATTGAAAGAGGCTGGTTGGACGAATCGAAGAATCGCTGGACATGTGGGTCGAAGCGATATGGCGATTGGACGGTGCTGGCAAGAGTGTGTCAACAACGGCAAATGTCAGCGTCGGGACGGCAGCTGTCGACCTACGGCCACAACAGAACGGGAAGAAAAAGCTATTGTCAGAATAGCTGTCACAACACCGGATTCGTCGTTATCAACTCTCCAACGTGTGGCCCGCACACATGTGTCCAACATGACCCTCTGCAGATGACAGACAGCAAAATTTACGCCCTGGCCGACATTTACGCCGCTTACCTCTCACGCTTTTACACTGTCAAGTCCGATTGCAGTGGTGCTGGGCCCGACCAACATGGAACTGAGCTGACTGGGGACGTATAGTCTTTAGTGACGAGTCCCGTTTCCAACTGTGTCCTCACGACAACCGCAGACGTGTCTGGCGACGTCCAGGGCAGCGTAGGGATCCTGCCCTTACAATCGCACACCATATATGCCCACAACAGGGCGTTATGATCTGGGGTGCCATCTCCTTTGATAGCCGGACCCCTTTGGTGGTCATTTCTGGCACACTTACAGCACAGCGGTACGTAGACGACATTCTACGACCGGTTGTGTTACCGTTCCTTTTGCGACACCCTGGACTTACGTTTCAACAAGACAATGCCCGGCCGCACACGGTACGTGTTGCTATAAATTGTCTTCAAGCTTGCCCAATACTTCCTTGGCAAGCTAGGTCTCCTGATCTCTCTCCCATAGAGCACATTTGGGTAGGCGATTCCAACCATCCCGGAATGTTGACGATTTAGCCCGACAGTTGGAGACAATTTGGCGGGAAATTTCGCAGGACACCATCCGGGATCTTTATCAGTCTATGCCACGCCGGGTGACAGCTTGCATCCAGGCCAGAGGTGGACCAACGCCTTATTGACTTCCTCCCTTTGTAACGGTCAAACTCTGCAATAAATCATTCAATTGTTCTGAAATTTTAATCGTTTCTTTTTCTATGTATGTTCTTCACATCCACCAATTTTTATCGCAATCGGACAACTCCTCCTTGATGCGTCGATTTTTTTTTGTTATAGAGTGTACTACAGACAAATGCAAAATACTACATACGTGCGCGTATGCCATACATACTCTATGCAGTTATTTTTTACTAAGCTGATTTATTTTATTTTCACTAAAAATAAGGCTTCAATGATTTTCTGTTTTTAATTCCAGTTTGCTTAAAAATTGAATTTGCAACAAGAAAACCGGTGTTCCTTTTATGTCTGAAAACATATGAATAATAATGATGTTTTTTTTGTGTCTGGTTTACCAGCGCTTATTTTTTAATTGTGAGGTACTTTGAGAAATACCCGGAGAATTATACATTCATCCCTATGAATAAGTAAAAGGATTCTTCGAAGTTAGTTTTTTGTGAAGAAGACAGGGTATAAAATAGGTTTCTACAGAAATTAGCAGAAACATTAGAAAGGAACTGTATTTTCGATACTGTAAAATTAAAGTGCCACCAAAAGAAGCTAAATTGCGGCACAGAGTGTTAGCGAGCCGTAAAATATCAACATTCCCGTTTGTTTAGTTAATCGAACGTTTCAAAATTGCCTAATTTGCTAGCCATAAATTTCGTGCAGAGGTATTAATATTTCCTGTATTAGAAGTAATTTGAGGAATAAGTTATCTTGAAATTCAGGAATGCAAAATTAACTGTCGTAGATTAGTGACGAACTCTCGTAATTAATCGTTTTTAATTGGTTTCTCATCTAAAGAAGATGGATGGTAACCCATTTTGGACATTAAAACGGATATAATACGCTAGTACTTTAGAATTCTTAGACAGAGGGAGGAAAAAAGTACTATTTCAACGTGATCGCGAAGCAGACATGAAAAAAAAGTTTCACTTTCTGTGATTTGTGGTCAATTTCCTCTGACACTGCAACATAAATATAAGTATCAGTAAAATAATGGAAATTTACGATGGAATATTCAAGCAGTCGAAGTATTTTTAAATAACGCAATTATGAAACTGAATAATATTGAACTTTTTTTTATTTTACATGCAAGTGAAGAAATAAATAATGTAGATATTCAAATGCAATTACGTTTTTGATACTGCATTTTTATGTGGTTAATATTAGATCCAAGGTCGTAGACAGGATTTAATTTTGGGGGGTTCAGAAATTTTTGCAGTCTGTATTGACAAAATCACAGCACGCAAGGCCGTAGCCAAGTCCCATTAAAAATTTAGTTTCGGGGGGGGCGGTCAGGTCCCTAAGATCCCCCCTGTGGATACGGGCATCATTGGAACTTACGTTTTGGGCAGTAAAAGAGAGAGAGAGAGAGAGAGAAAGAAGGAAAAAAAACAAAAACCACGTACTGAAACTGAATTTGAACCAGACATCTTTTGGTTACCTCCCCAATGCTTCAACCGCTGGGCCATTTGCTCAGTGGTCAAGGTATTGTGACGATAACCTAAAGACCGCTGGTTTGAATCAAGGCTGAGTGTGTAGCGTCTTTTTCTTTTCCCCCTTCTTTACCTAAAACGTATGTTCCAGCATGAACCATATAAAAGTGGCGTGTCAAAAACTCAACTGTATTCGAATTATCTTTTCCTATCCTCATTTGTTTTGTTTGTATAAGCATTACGGCGTCAGGACAGCAAGGGCTATGTGGGCCGGGCACTATAGTTTTAAGAGAAATCCGAACATCTTAATTTTTTGATAGCAGCTTTTCAGTGATTGTTATAGAAACTATGTGAAAGGGCGACGTTGAAAGAGATATACAGGCAGAAATTAAATTTAAATTTCTAAAATTACGGCATCCATGACCGTATCCAGAGGGGGGGGGTTTAGGGACCGGCCACTGAAAAAATTTTACTGGGCTACGGCCTTGCATATTGTGATTGTATCGATATATTCTGTAAAACTTTTTGAACCCCACCCCCAAATTAAATCCTGGCTACAATCTTGCAGACATCCCAATTAATCTCTTATACGGATAGTATCAGATGAAAGTGAACCATAAGCAGACCTTCCAATATCAAAAGGAGAATATATCTCCAAACAATATTTTATATTAACTTATATACAGTGTGTTACTAAATTCATTAATACAATGCGCTTAAAATTTTGAAGCCTAACAAACGTTTAAGATTAAAAAGACGGAATGCTAAAAGTAAAATGCAAAACACGAGAGTTCGAGTGAGTGTGTGTGTTTGTGGTTTTACGGCTCAAGGTCTACAGTGGTCATGCTGTGCAGCGACCAACTGTTTTCCGAGGAATCCAAACCTCTGGACCTACAATTTTCCGAGGAATACGAACCTCTCGGACCTGCAGTTTTCAGAGGAATCCGAACCTCTTAAGATCTAGGGAACCTAACTCCGGTCTTCAGTGAGCAGTACGATCTTTATGAGATCACTGAGCAAGAGTTCTTGCAGTGGGGAGCCGAACTCGAGTTAATGGCGCACTAGACGAACGCGTTATTATCACACTGGGGCCACCGCAAGGCCAGTTCAAGTGAATTTAATCACATACATTTAACAATATGGTTACCCGATTGCAAGCACTATGAACCACTTTTATGACTTTCAATTATTTTAGGAATCTTACGTTTTTCCGAATTACCAATATTTGTAAATCCAAATTTTCGCCAGTTCAGCAGCAGTTTCATTGCATATTTCATCCAGACATATCTTGACGGTGATTCGCCCTTTGTGTGTTGTATACGTTTAAAATGCTTTTTGCATAAATCGCTTTTAACCGTGCAAGCAAAACAGAAGTGAGCATTTTCTAGACTGATCTCCTGCAAACAAAGCGTACTTTAGAAATTTTAATGCACGTCTTCAGTTTCCTGAAAACTTGTTTAATACTCCGATTACTCAATTTTTTTATCAAAGTCGCTTCAAAAATTGCATATTTTTTTATTACATATTTCAAATCTACATGTATTTCAGAGTTAAAATATGTAGCTCATTTTTGTAACCAAAGATGAGAGATGAAAGATGGAAAAAGTGCATACCCGAGAAAATCGCGGGATGAGCAAATTTTGTTACATTCATGTTGCCCATGGAAATCGAGGGATAAGCAGTCAGAGGGTTAATCCCAGTATACGATATATCGCACATAGCTTTTTAAATTTGTGTTGCTCGAAGTATCTTGCCTCAGGTAGGGTTTCTTTCTGAGAAAATAAGAAGAATTTTACTAAAATGATGGCCAGTTCATTGTTCCGATACTCAATTTTGAATATCGGAATATTTTGCATTTTATTGGCATAATTTTTCTTAATGAATGAAATAGTTTTGATCAATGACAAGCGTATAATGGATGGGTAAAAGTTAAGGCGTTACAAGCACGGAAGTTCTCTTTACAGATACAGAAAAATATAAAAATTTACACGTGATAATTTCATTTTCCATTTCTTTTAAATTGCTAATTTTTCTTATCGGAACGTTTTCTAACGTGCAGCTGCGGATGATAAATAGTTTAATAATTATCCCATAATAAGCACTTAAGAAAATTTGTCATCCAAAACACAGATTTATGAGCGTACCTTGATCTTATAATTGCTCGAAAAGCGCTTTAATCTGATTTTGTGGCTTTCCAGCGAAAGACGCTATCAAGTAATTATAACCTTCCCTAAACTTTTTGGGCAACAAAATATATTCTTCCAGGTCACGCATATATATTTTTCAAACCTCATATTTTGAAAAAAATAAAATATGGTTAAATTCTCACAGTAAATATAATGTTCTTTTTTTATACGTGGATTTAAATTTCTGCTTGTTTTCAAAATCTAATTTACTATTATAACTTAGAAACTTTACAACGAAGGTAAATTACTTTCTCACAAAGGATTAGCATCTTTTTAAATACTAAATATATATAAAAATATTTAGTTTATGCAGGAATATATAACTCTAATTTTGCATAAAATATTTCATACTGAAATCTATTTTAATGAATTAATGTTTTGATGTATGGAATTGTTTCTGAAAAGTAAATGTTTACCTTTGCACACAGTATTTGGTATTTCATGAAACACCCGTTTGTTTGTCCATACCGGAGGTAATATATGAATTATTCAAATCCATATGTAAATGATATTTCTTACATTACTTTAAAATTTTAATTATTCATAAATGCTTAAATAAAAATTCACAAGGTTTAGATTTTAATCATGCATGTATTTCATTTAATATTTATTCTTTCTGAATGTGCAAACTGAAGTGATATATCCCGATGTTTACAAGTCTTAGGTATTCCCAAATACTGAACTAATATAAGGATGTTTCCGTATTTTTGAATTATTCATTTACTTATTCCATTATTTATTTATATTTATTTAATTATTCATCAAAAACAAAAATTAACAAGGTTTAAATTTTAATTATGTGCGTGTATCTCATTTAATATTTTATTCTTGCTGAACATGCATATTGAAGTAATATTTCGTTTCTAGCTTTACGGCTCAAGGACTACAACGGTCATGCTGCTCTACTGTTTTACGAGGAATACGAACCGGTTAAGGCCTAGGGAACCAAACCCTGGACTACAGTGAGTAGCGCGACCGTTATGAGACCTCCGAGTAAGTGTTCTTTGCACCGTTGGGAGTCGAACCCGGATTGAAGTGATGTATCCCAACGTTTACAAGTCTAAGTAGTCGCAAATACTGAACTAATATAAGGACATTTTCGTATTTTGAAAAAATATATAATTTGAAGAAGATTTCTAATCTAAATATGATTTCCTTTATTGATTTTTATAACTGACTCCTACCTTATAATTGAAAGTTTGTTTGTTTGTTTTGGTTTTACGGCTCAAAGACTACAGTGGTCATGCTGCGCCGGGACCTACTGTTTTCCGAGGAATCCGAACCTCTTAAGGCCTAGGGAACCAAACCCCGGACTACAGTGAGAAGTGATCTTTTATGAGATCTCTGAGTAAGCGTTCTTTTTGCACTGCTGGGAGTCGAACCCGGATTAGCCGCGCAATAGGAGAACGCGTTACCACACTGCGCCACCGCAGGGCTATAATTGAAAGACATGTTAACAATTCAAAATACCATTAAATGTAATTTGGATATATATATATATAATTAAACAGTAAGAGAAATGACAATTTAATAGGAATTATACGGTAATTTAACTCTCAAACAAGTGGATTTTTGAATACGAAGGCTGAATCATAAAATGAAGAAATAGCAGGAAATGAAAAGTATGTGAATCACGTTTCGAAATGAATCATTTTCCCCAACAAACATATTTCAAAAGTTTAGATAATCGATCTCGTTCAAAAGACAGATTTCAGCAAAAAATTTGAAGTTTAATTTTTAACGCTTTTCTCCTGCCTTCAACGTTTATAAATTTTTTTTCTTCATATGTTGATTAAAAGCAAAGACAAGACACCTCGAACGAGACGCAATATGTATTATTTAAAGTGAAGTTGAAAAAACTTTAAATGCGACTTCTGAAGAATAGTGTGTTAAGTTTAAATGTTGTTATCTGAAGAATAGTGTGTTAAGTTTAAGTGTTGTTATCTGAAGAATAGTGTGTTAAGTTTAAGTGTTGTTATCTGAAGAATAGTTTGTTTATCTGAAGAATAGTTTATTGGTTGAATTTTTATGGCGCAAGGACAGTGAGAGTCATTTTGTGCCAAACAAAAGTAATTCTGAAGAATTGTAATTTTCATAATTTAAGCTCACGCCAGTTATCGTAATTTGTAACTTTTTGATGGAATCTTTAAATTTTTTGCACAGATATTTTTTTACATTATTATGAATAGAGAAAACTAAAAGGTGAAAAAACACACATGTAACAGCAATTCCGTTTATTCCCTTTATGCACTGACATCACATGCGCTTTTTACTAATTTTTTACGATGGAAAGGTTGATTTTTTTTGGTATATATCGCCAATAGATCAAAAAAAGTTTCTAACACTTCTAGTTTAATGCATGCTCAGTGCTTGTATATATAAAATGAAGCCAAAAAATAGGTCTTTGCCACATTTGTTGTTTGGATTATGATATCTGCCGTATTTGTTAATTTTGGGCTAAAATTTTAAGTGCTTTGGTACGTTTTTTACAAAGTAATTTTGTACACTCTGTCCATGATTATGTCTTGAGTATAGTACAATCTATTTGAAAATACACTAAATTCAAAAATATGATGAAAGCTTAAAAAAAAAAAGCTTCCGGACGAGCTCTGTTACCTCAAAAAGCTAAAACAACATATAAATGGAAAAATGGGAAAAAGAAATGAATTTTAAGGAAAGGAATTAAGTTTATGAATTTTACAACGAAAGGATAACAAGGGTCATCCAGGAGCTACAGTTTTCCAAGAAATTCAGACCTCTTAAGACCTAGGGAACCAACCCCTAGACTACCGTGCACAGTTAGCCATTAAGCGCTCTTTTTTTGGCGTTTTTTTTGGGAGCCAAACCAGAAATAACCCTACGATAGGTGAACACGTTACAACCGCAGGGTTGTAAGAAAAAAAATTAAGTTCAATGCTTTCTTTTTCAATCGGAAATACAGGCTGCTAATACCGAAGACCCGTATAATTAATTTAGCTAATTAATATCAATGGAATATAACACTATAGTACACTAATACACTCAACTTATATACAGTACCCTTGAAATAGAAATTATTGCACAGTGTCCTAACAGCTAAATGTTTAATTGGGGGTTCTGCAACGCACTCTGAATAAGTGGATAGCGTACATCCTGCGCACTGCTCAATTACATACCGATACTCGCCGCGTTTCACTTTACATAATCCATTACGAGTGGGCATTGTGTAAACGTTCATAATACAGAGTACAATACATACTGTGCAACATGTATAAAGTATAAGATACAGTGCAATATCTATACACGGTATAACGTCAGAAGTAAAACGAGTCACCTCCTTAGAATTAAATCTTAGAGTGGCAATTGTATTTCCTTCATTCAGCATGTTCATCGAATATGACAAGATTTAGGGGGAAAGGTAAGGCCCGTTTAGGACTTGCTGAGGTCCAAAGTATTTGCAAGATAGTGGTGCTCCTGTTACATATTTGGATGGTGTGTTTTTATAATTTATATGGGCCATATAAAAAAATGTGCAATTGCATATATGTACGTCATTGTTTTTGTTTATTGTTGGAGTCCTTTTCTGTAGAACCATAATTGTTGCGCCGTATGCAAATATACTTTATGTAGTACATCTAGTACTAATGAAGATTTTTGTGGTGACCTCTTTCCTATGCACCTGCATATTTTGCTTAATAGTTAATTTAGATCTGGTTGAAGGATAAGTAAGACATTAGTAGGAGTTACACTGAAGCGACATTGAATTAGAGATAGCGGGAGTTAGAGATAGCTTGGAAAGCATTTACAATTCAACAGGACTAATATATTTATGATGCAGGTAATTGTATTTACCTGTAAGGAAATTTATTACTGTACTTACAGAAAGATTTTGATAAATGTGTACTTTCAATTCTCTTTTACGAACGATTTTTTTGCGGTGAACGACAACCGGAGCAATGCAGAAATCGAAAATGACTTAAAAGAGTATAGAGAAGTCAACGAAGGCTGTAATTTAGACGTTTGTCTTTCATATTTGTTTGTGGTTTTATGGCTCAAGGACTACAATGGTCATGCTACGACGGGATCTACAAGTTTTCGAATAATCTGAACCTCTTGGACCTACTGTTTTCCGAGGAATCTGAACCTCTTAAGGCCTAGGGAACCAAACCCAGGACTACAGTGAGCCACGCGATCTTTATGAGATCTCTGAGTAAGAGTTCTTTGCACCGTTGGGAGTCGAACCCGAGTTAACGGCGCACTATGCGAACGCGTTACCACACTGCGTCACTGCAGGGCGCTATAATTTAGAAAAAGAAACATTAGGTAAAGAGCGCGGAATTAATAAAAGCTATTACAGTTTATGTTGAATTTTTAAGTAAAAATGGAACAAGCTTGTTGTATAAAAGACGATCAAATCAACGAGGGAAAACTAAAATTTAATATGTGAGTATTAAGATTCTATACAAGAAGGGAATAGTATTCGCTCAAGGTAAGTAGTAAGACTAAGAAAACAGTTCGAAATGACACGGAGACAAATAGCTTTGGACAGAAATGTAAGAACAAAAATTTGAAATGCTTTTGTTTACTGGTAAATACATACGTATGATTAAAAGAAAACGATGAGAATGAATAACAATTTGAATTATTTTATTTGATTACTTTCACCGAATCAATTTTAATGTATTAGACATAGCATTTTGTCAATTGCTGGAAATAATTTTTTGCTTTTTCAAATTTAATCAACTAGGAATTCAAAATTATTTTAATTTTATGGATGTTTATTTATTATGGAGAGAGGTGGTTTAAAACATTTAAAAAAAAATAAATGCTTCAATTATTTAATAATGGAGTACTTTACAAATATTTGTACTTATTTTTGAATAATTTATTTGTAAAATATTAAGTAAAATCATTTTCTTGTAATATTTTGAATGCTCAATAAATTTATGTTAAATATACTTTAGTTTTCTTTTCATGTTGATATTAAATATTTAATTTCTAAGTGGTAAAGTAAATTTTCTTTCTGCTTCTTCCTTTTCTTTAAAGCGAAACTGATTAATTAATAGATTCATAATAAGATAAAATACAAATATTTAAGGATTATAAATTATTTCCAATAGCTTATATTTTATGAAAATATTTCTTTATTTGTACAACTGAAATAACTTCTAATTCTTCGAACATTGCATCAAATATATTTTACTTTTTATTTTGCAAATCGTTAGCAAATAGAAAATGACGCAGCGAGATACCTAAACAAAGGTAAGTGTAGGTTCAATTTGTGAAACTATACCGCCACGTTGAAAATATTTTCATGAATTCAATTTAATTCAAATTATTATAATTCTGTTCAAAATAATAATCATGCCACATATGAATGAGATTTCTTTGACAAATCATATACTTAGTATCCATTTAGAGTCAAAATATCTATTTCACGTTCACGAATGTAGTTTAGCATTTTACATAAAATACATTTTCTTAGAGGTATTACTTTGTCTTTAAGTAAATTATAATGTTCGGTATTTACGCCAGTGAACATTAGTATGTATTAGCAACAAACATATTTATGTTAGTACCGCATTGGTTATATTTTTCCTTTCCCTTCATTGATAGCAAATTAACAGCTTTCCTCTGTCCAAAGTCCTTACATCAGATAAGGGATAGTTTGACACCTCGAAAAGGAAATGCCATAAGTAAGCCAATGCCTTGGGATCAATGTCCGGAGATTGAATTATGAACCATGGAGCTGCCGCTTAAGGGTAAATACTACTTGCCAAGGAATACGTCTAACCGATTCCTAAAAGGAAGAAAATCGCTATTACTAATAATATTCTTTTTTTTTTTATCCGACTCCTTTCCTCCTAATATTCCTCCTCATCCTCGGTTTCCGATAATGACGAGGGGAGAAAGCCGCTAGTTCATATCAAAAGTAGAGAAAATTCGATTTTTCAGGAAGGGACGAAGACAATAAATAGAGTTTATTTTTTTTTATCCAGGAAAGAAAATATATAAAGAGTCTTCAATCACTTTTTTGAGAAGCAATAGCCTAAAAATTCCCTCCTATCAAGTAAAAAAATACCAGCTTCTCTGTTAGCAATAGAAGGGACTTTTACTTTATTTGGCCACTACATCTTTCCATGGAGAGTGTTTCCTACACGAGATAAATTATTAATCTTCTTTTCCTACGTTCGGTTGACTTTCACGCATTTTCATGAATTAAAAATCAGAGAAATTTTCCTCTAAAATAGTTGATGTTTTTCGTTTATGGTTGAGAATTTGCTGACTTTGTTAAGTGGCTGTTAACAGACACGCTTTTTCTAAGATTAGCTTAACAGCGAGGGAATCATCAATCATTCTAAAATGAAGTTTTCCTTCGCAAAAAACGAACGATTTTCAAAGACTTCTTTATGGAAATCAAGGGTAAAAAGAAACCCGGATAAAAACCGGAAATAAACTTTCTAAATTGCTCATTTAAAATAAATTTGTGTTTCTTATTAACGTTATTTTTCCATAATTCGTATTCCACGTTTATTTCCCTTTGCGTTTCTTTTTCTCTCACTCTTTTTTTTTTCTCTATGTAATGCTATAATCATTTTGATTCGTTTATAATGATATTTAACTTTTATGATGGGATGAAAGACGTCTGCATATTCATTATTAAACCCTTGGCCTCTTTGGGACGTCATGTATTTTAATTTCCAGAGTGTGACAGTGACATGCTAGAGACGACATGTAAATTGAAGAGATATTCCTCTGGTTTGCTTATAACGATATACAGGGTGCTCTGTAAGCATTTAAGGGAAATCACATTACGGTATTCTTTGAAGAATTTGAACAGGAACTTTTAGAACATGGCGACAAATCAATATATTTCTTGCTAATTACATTTAAAGAATGGACCCATATAATGTTAAACATTATTTTGTAGTCTAACATATTACAACAAAATGCGAATATCCATTTCTTTTGGAGAAAAAAAATATAAACTAAAGCATTAATTTTCCCTCCTTACAACAAAAAAGCTTTCCATTGAATTAAAAAAAAATACGCACAACTTACAGTTTGGTAAAAAAAAAGGAATTTCAACGTCATACACAACTTTTTTACTGTAAAGATAGTAAGAGCTGCTATAGTTGGCAATTTTTCCTACTACAATCGCATTAATTTCCGAAAACATTTTGCAAAATTTACGGATAAAAGTGATTTGTTTGTTTGTTTTGTGGTTTTACGGCTCAAAGACTACAATGGTCATGCTGCGCCGGGACCTACTGTTTTCCGAGGAATCCGAACCTCTTATGGCCTAGGGAACCAAACCCCGGACTACAGTGAGCAGTGCGATCTTTTTATGAGATCTCTGAGTAAGCGTTCTTTGTACACTGTTGGGAGTCGAACCCGGATTAACGGCGTACTAGGCGAACGCGTTACCACACTGCGCCACCGCAGAGCGCGGAGAAAAGTGAAAAATAAATATTTAAACCATTAAACAAATCAATTGCTTTATTATTATTATTATGCTTTATGGTTAACCCAACTCTGAGTAGAAGGAATTAATAAAAAAAAAAAAAGGCGATGACGTTTGCATTTCAGATTTCAAACTCGGAACCAATAGAGTGACCAAATTCCATTTCAACGATAATTTCGTAGCCTGTTTGCAGTCAAAACATGCTCTCCTAACTTTTCATAGGAAATTGTTTGATTTACTGTAGGAAAAAATTGAGGTTCAACCACAAAAACAAAATCCTAACAAAATAGCAAGGGTTCAAAAACTTATCTCACATCCCATCATTTCCACCTAATGATTAACCATACAAACCCACTTCTTGTCGATATACTATTTATTTACAAAGCAAATCTCTGTCTTCACGTACAACATTATTAAAAAATACTATGTCCCCGCCTCATCTCTCCACGTTTTGTTAACTATATTCACGATACCAGATTACTCCCGAACAAATTTAAGCATGGCGAGCATTGGTTGCGTTACCCTTCGGGTATGAAAACTCGTATCGTCAGATTTGCAAACTCTGAACGCGTTACCCGTACGTAAAAAACATATCCGTGGACATCTATTGGATTCGAGATACTTTTAAGGTAAAAGTTGTTTATTAGTTTTTGAGAGGGTTTCACGTAAACGTATTACTTACCTTTTTTATTAATACATTATTAAATGCATTACTTATCATTTATTAATACATCATTAAATGTATTACTCATCTTTTACTAATACATTATTAAATGTATTTTTATTTTTTATTAATACATTATTAAATGTATTGCTTATCTTTTATTAACACATTATTCAATGCATGACATATCCTTTTATTAATACATTATTCAATTCATGACTTAGCTTTTTATTAACACGTTATTGAATGTATTACTCATCTCACTGACATTACTAAATGCAATTCAATGTATTTTATGTGATTATACACATAAGTAGCAATGTTAATATAAAATTTGCCCAGGGTAGCGATATTATAAGGAGCTTGGGATGAAAAGTTTAAAATCTTATTTCCTTAAATTTAATTCGATGAATTCAAAATAACGTATCTACGATAGTGTACCAAACTGTTTCGCGGAATCAACATCTTAAGGCTCAGTAAGCCAATCTCCGCAATACAGTGAACAGTTAGACGATAATCTCTTTTTATGTGGGGGGGGGACACTATTGGGAATCGAACACTGAATAACAGCACTTTAAGTGAACGCGTTATCCGCATGGATAATGCAATTTGCACCTCAACAAACGAGTGGCGACTTCACAATGTCCATGTCTTTACTGCTAGGGGCGTCGAGAGCCAATGCGGCGCCTCCAGGCTCACTTCGATGGGCACCCATGGGGCCTTCCCTGGGCAGTGGCATAGATATTTCTTTAGGAAAGGGGGGGATAAACCACCAAATGAGCAAAAAGTATGAAATAAGAAAGCATTTTTTTTTACTTAATTATTTTACAAGATCACTGCTGAAAAAAGAAACTAACGTAAGCTGCTATTATTTTTTTAATAATGAAGATAGGCTAATAAAGAATAATTATAAAACTGTACATTAAAAATGTACAAAATCTTATTAATCTGGATTTAGAGAACAATTTTTCTGGCCTTCCGACTAGGAGGAGGGGGTAGCAGGTACCCCCACAGCACAGGTCTTTGCTTCTCCCATCTCTTCGTCTCTACTTACTGCCCTTATTAATATTCAAAATTAATTAAGCTCTATATTTTTTTTCTTCGCCTTTCTTTTATTTTTTTACCTTGTAATGTATACTTACTATTTTTTACAGCAACGTTTGAATGCAGCTAGAGCGTTTTTAGGTACAGGAGAAAAAGAGACATCATCTTCCCAACTGGATTATTCAAAATTAAGTATAATGAATTCCCCACGAAAATTCACCAAAGTCGCCCAGTTGGCTTTGTGTGGTGATATATTTGGCAATTGTGTTATCCCTGAGACAAAAAGTAATAGTTTACAACTTTGTAATTAAAATAAAACAACACAATTATTAATATATACATATTTAAAGCTTCATGTTCAACAACACAAACCCTCACATTTTAATATCTGGTATGGAAAATACATGTGATAAAGCTATGCTTTGTTATGCTCTTAAAAATGTCGCAGCATTGATGTACTGAAAACTGTATGCTTTGGAATATATTATTTTTAATTCAATTTTATTGTTTATTCATATTTCGATACTACTTACATATTGAACTACAAACGTACAGACGCAAACCGCAAACGCAAATAACGAAACTACGAACGCACAAACCGAAACTATAAAAGTAACAAAACTAAACTATAAAAGTAACAAAACTAAACTATAAAAGTAACAAAACTAAACTACGTAAGTAACAAACTTAGACCATAAACCTTACAAAGCTAAACTATAAACCTAACATAACTGAACTATAAACGTAGTATAACGAAATAATAAACATCACAAGATCAAATAACAAACACAACAAAAACTATAAAAGTTACTTGAATTTATGCACCGCGCAGAAATTATGTACAGAATAATCACACACATACAACGATTATTATCTCAGCTAAAATTTTTTATACGTTAACAGCTATTTTTGTGGCTATGTGCCACAATATTCTCAGAAGAGTACTGACTGTTTACACTCTGTACCCTTATTCCCGATGTTATCTTTCAATGAACACCGATCGTTTTTCAAGTTGGTGTTTACAGGAAACATTTCGTTGTGTGTTTTTCCACCCCACTCGTCATCCGCATATCGACATCAAAAAATGAGCATGTATGAATGACCAATATCTCGTGCCGTCAGCTTATCGTCTACTGGTGAAAACTTTTACAGTGAATTTAACTACATCCGTGGCATTGTGTTGGAGCGCGGTTACAAGCTTTATATAGTAGACAAGGCCTTGACTACACTTGGAAAACCCAAATTGGCTACTACACCATCTAATATTTCTTCTGCTTTCGACAAAGTACAGTTTGACTACTGCCTAAAGTAAGTGAACACCGTTGGGTCTGAACTGTAATGGTCAACATAGACAAGTGGTCATTATACATGACAGACTTTGGTATAGGTGTGGCGGAGTCCTTACCAGCTACCTCTTATAAAAAGTGTTCACCGTATTCAGGTGGTCAATTTACAAAGGTTGTCACTTTACCAGGTTCCACTGTACTTGTTTGCATCCTCTTCGTTCCTAGAAACGTCAACTAAGATCTCTCACATTCTTTATAAATTTAATTTTTGCTTTATTTTCACCCAAATCAATAAATTGGGTTTCTCCAAGTTTATAGATACCATTTCAGACTTGGACATTTGGGGAATGTACTCCGTCAAGCGCTGATATGGCAACGTTGACCGGCATCGTTTATAAACATAGTCAGTAAGGTTCTTAGAATCGTGGCAAATAGCCACCGAAATATCAACGTATTAGATAGAAATTTTAACTACCTACGATAATCGTGTGACTAGATATAAAGGTGACGTCTAATCGCCTACATACGTAACTGTGTGTATATATATATAGGGGAAGGTTGCTCAAGTCCTACCCCTTAAGAAAAATCACGAATTAGTCAGAAATCTACAAATAAAAAAAGATATAGCTTTTTATCATCAAAACCTTATTAAAAAACATTCTTGTTTATTGTAAAACAAGTCCAAAAATGTATTCATTTTTGATGAAAATGGCAAAAGTAAAAAAATGAAAAAAAGAAAAAAGAAAGAAAAAGAAAAAAAAAGGGTAAAACTACGGCGACTTATATCGTAAGTTGTACCATGTGAGGTGTAAAGTAGTAGGCCTCCGCGTGGTGCACCTTGGGCAACGCCAAATCTGCTACAGCGACCGCAGATATCGAGCATTCTAAGATGCCAACAGTGATCGCTACTAGGGGCAAAACACGCCATTCTCAGGGCGTAGGCAATCAGCTCCGCATCCTCTTTTGGAATGCGGGCGGCTTGAGATATTTACAAAATTGCCAAATTTACTGAACTTAAGACTTCGGTTTTTTAAATCCGACGTAGATATAATTCTCGAACCCGGAGCTTCTTCACGTCTTTTCTATATAATTCCATGCTTTCACCAAGTCTATCCTGGGCCATTCGTTTCCACGTCAGGAGGACGTTTTCTAGGTCTTCGGTGGTCTCTTGGAATCCAGTTCAGAATTTCTGTTGTCCATCGTTGATCAGTTCTTCTTGCAATATGCCCAGCCCATCGCCATTTCAGCCCTTTTACTTTAACAATGATGTCCTCTACTCTAGTTTGCTCTCTCACCCAAGTGTTTCTTTTTCGATCTCTCCTAGTTATTCCAAGCATGCACCTCTCCATGCTCCTTTGCGTTGTCTGTAACTTTCGTATTGCTCCAACTGTTAGACTCCATGTCTCTGATCCATAAGAGAGGACTGGCAATACACACTGGTTGAAGACCTTTCTTTTTAGACACAAAGGCAATTTCCCCTTCAGGATAAAACTGTTTCTTCCAAATGCACTCCAGCCAAGTTTAATACGTCTGTTGAGTTCTTTCATAATGTTGCCATCCATTGAAATCAGCTGGCCAAGGTAAATATATGAATCAGCAATTTCTAGCTCAATGTTGTCAACTTGTATTTTTGTTTCCTCTACGAAATTATTGAACATGATCTTAGTTTTTTGTAGGTTCATCTTGAGTCCAACTTCTTTACTTCTAGTTGAGAGCTCCTGTACCATGTCTTGGAGTTCTAATGGGTTCGTTGAAAAAATAACAATGTCATCAGCAAACCGCAAATGATTTAAATATTCACCATTTATTTTTATTCCCTTGTTATTCCAATTTATCTGCTGAAAAATCATCTGTAAAGCTGAAGTAAAAAGTTTTGGAGAAATGGTATCTCCCTGCCTCACACCTTTACCAATTTTGATAGTTTTGGTATCTTTATGTAACCGAAATTTTGCACTTGCATTTTTATACACACGTTTCACCATGTCAATGTACACATCCTCAATGTCTGTTGATCTTAAAGAGTTGATGACTGCTGATGTTTTAATAGAGTCAAAGGCCTTCTCATAGTCAATAAATGCCACACACAATGGAAGTTCATATTCATGTGTTCTTTCAATTAATTCTCTTAATACTTGAATATGGTCCACTGTACTGAATCCACTTCGAAATCCAGCTTGTTCTCTTGGTTGAGCTGCATCTAATTTTTTCTGCAGGCGATGTGTTAGCACTTTTGTGAAGATTTTATAAATAGCAGGTAACAAGCTAATTGGTCGGTAATTTTTCAAATCCTCTTTATCACCTTTTTTATGCAAAAGAATTACTGTTGCAGAATCCCATTGGTTTGGTATGTTACCGCTGTTAAGACATTTGGTAAAGAATTTTGCAAGTATGTCTTCTACATATTCTCCAGCTTCTTTTAGGATATCTAATGTAATACCATCATCACCAGGGGCTCTTCCTTTCTTCATACTTTTTATTGCAAATGAAACTTCTTCTTTTAAGATTTTAGGAGCTGTTCCTTCGACTATTTCAATGTCTTCGTTTAATCCACTGTTACTTTCGTATAGATTTTTGTAGAATTCTTCAACTCTTCTAAGTATTTCTTCCCTATTTCTTGTTACGGTGCCATCCTCTCCTTTTAATGCAATGATGTGTTTCTTCCCAACAGATAAACTTCCTTTAACAACCCTAAGGCTCTTGTTATTTTCAATGGCTTTCCTTACTAGCTCAATGGATATAGTCAATTTCGCTAGTTCCCCCATTTGGGTGTTTCCATGTCCATTTTCTTTGCGGTTTCTTCTTAAAAAATGAATTCATGATGCTAAGGTTTT
>QLNU02014176.1:45298900-45313649 GCA_006491805.2 Dysdera silvatica | reverse complement strand
AGTCGTTTCTCTCATTGACTCCCAATTAGCCGTTTTGGCACTGAGCAATAATATACCCTATGAACTGCCCACGAACAATCCAGTGCCGAACAAAACTGGCAGAGCTTATCGCCAGTGGTTGGGTCCTTCAGTTGCAGTGGATACCTAGCCACATGGGAGTTCCCAATAATGAAAGAGCTGATTCCATGGCGAGTCATGGGGCTGGGTCCAACCAGCCTGAGATCCCATTAATACTCCGAACAGCATACAACCAAATTACTATAACTGTTAACAGTTCCACTAGCAAAACCCTTAGGGACTTGAGTAAAGACAAAAGCTGGGAGTGCTTTGTCCCAGGTGGACGTATTCCACTACACTTGGAACGCGCTGAAGCTATCGCGCATTTCCGTCTTATGACAGGACACGACTACTTACAAACACACCTCTGCCGTATCAGTTTGACCCCTGACGAAATCTGCCCGTTGTGTGGGACCTCCATCATGGACGGCGATCACTTGTAGAACTGTCCCGAACTCGTCAATCTATCTGCTGACATAACTCGTTATTGAGAAGCCCAGCGCCGAATGGCTGAACAGCCACGGACGGGCGTAGGATAAAGTAAGTCAGTCGTACCACGTATTGCTTAAATCGTACCAAAGAATAAACTGGGGCAACACTAACCGAACCTTATTCTAATACTTCAATTATTTAAGTTCAGACGTGACATACAGATGTTTTTGCCTTTTTGTCCACGCCAGCACACAGGTCATGCACCCATGCCTTACATTTTAGGCACTGAATCATACCTTTTCACGGTCTTCGCCATAAAAAACGCAAAACCAATCGCCCTTACTTTCTCCGGCTTTCTTTTTTGTAACTTTTGGCTTTCTTTTTACTGCCATCTGACTTTTAGATTTCATTTCGAGCTCAGCTTTATGTGCGGAAGAGGGTATCACTATAGATGAGCGTGTACCTTTGCGAAAACGTTGACTAACATCTGTCAAACGTGGAATGGGATATGAAGCATTTAAGTCTCCTTTTATTTTGCTTTGACTCAACGTTGAAGTTGATGCGGTAGGTTCTCGAGTAAAAGTGTCGATCAGAGATACATCAGTAGCCATCGTTTCTTCTGCAGCGATAGGCCCTGGAGGAATTGTGTCAATTGGAGAACTTTTAGTAATTGGTAATGTCTCAGCTTGGAGTAATTCATAACATGATGAGTTTTCATAGATTAGCATGGAAGAGGGAACTCTTTATCCTGAAATACGTGTCGATTGCATGGCCATAAATCTGTAGATCTGAAACCGCTTGAAGCAAGATCCATACGAATGGCTTTAGGGTAAGCAACGCCCAGTAGTCCCGAAACGGAAGTTTGTTTAATCGCACTGCCCGGATTTGTTCGTAGCCAAACAGATGACGCTTCGTTATAGTAGGTTTTAAGAGATTTAAAAATGATCTGTCCAAAGGTTGAAGACAGTGGGTTGTATGAGCAGGAAAAGATAGCGATATTATGCCACATTCGTGTACAACGTGAATCGCGTCGATATTTTAGTGGCATGACCGTCTAAACAAATTAGAACTTTCTTCTGATCACTTTTCTCTAACTTGTTGAACTTGACGAAATGGCCTAACCACCGAACAAAAAGTTCTGATGTCATCCATCCGTTCTTAGAGCAACTAAATATAGTTCCCGGTACAGCTCTTTATGTCAAGCAGTCATCCATGCGCATGCGTTTAAATATCTGCATTGGAGACAAACTCACCAGCAGCGTTCATGCAGCATATGCCTGCTGTTGTGAGACTCCTTTCTCCGCTAGTAAACGCATCCACTTGGTGTTTTGTTTTCTTAGCAATTATTTTTGATGGTTTGTGGACCATCGAAAGACTAGTTTCATCAACATTGTATATTTGATGAGCAACAAATTTGTGCTCATCTAGTGCTGCTTCATATTTGTCAAAGAATTCACAAACCAGTTCTTTATTAAAACTTCTAGCTCATGTCATTGAGGTTGCGTCTGGAATGCGTAAAGACCAGAAGGGATGATCTTTCATAAACTTGTAGTATCATTTTTTCCCAGCGATTCGTTTTTCCAAGTTAAAACGATGTGGAATTTTTCAGCTAATTTAAACGCCAACCTCCTTAGATCAGTTGCTGTAATTCCAAAAAAAATACAAGATTCTAATGTAAGAATATGCTTAACCAAATCTTTTTCCATTTATTCGGTCAGATCTTTAGGCTTTCCAAATGTGACGTGCGAGTTTAATCCTTAAAGATGACGTCGGAGAGTCTGTTTAGGAATTCCATATTGCCTATCAGCCTCATTTAATCTCATTTCACCCTTGCGTAATATGCTTAACGCCTGTGTCTTCTTGTTCTCACCTGTTATAAATTCGTTTTGGAGTCTATAATAGAAAAATTAAAACGCAATTTTTCCTTGAACATGCTATCGCAATTTTTCCAAATTATCGTAGTTACCTAATTTGTGCCAAAACTCCTACTGTTAGTTAAATTGTACCAATTCCTAAATCGTACCTGGTACGATTTAGGGATCTGATGTTGGTACGACTTAAGATGCTACACGGGTTTTATTTCAAACGAATACAAGGCGCTGTTTTAACCAAATAGCTTCTTAATTACCACAAAATGAATATCCAAAAAGAAATATGCACCAACAAATTATTTACTTATTATAGAAGCTAATAATATACATAGAAAGTTATAGAGAAAGCAGCAAAAACTTATTTTTTAGCGGCGTGTATAGAAGGCGGACGGTTTTTGTTGATGACCAGTTGAAAACAATACGACTAACTCAACAGAACATCACACTGTCGCCAGAGGCGCTATTTTTGGCGCTTTATTTATAATATTGGCAGCGGTACGACTTGAGCAACCTTCCATGTCAAACCTTTCTAGCCCCCTCTCTCTGTAACTGTGTACAATAATTTTAACCGTATACTTGCACATAGTATACTGAAATACATATAGAATTTAACAATATTTAACTGTGTATAATACTTAAACATAAGGTGCGCATTCCCCCATGGGTGAAGGAAGTAAGCGTTTCGCCTGCATATTCCGATTTCATCCGAAGTGGTGTTGTTTAAATGACCTTTCACATTTGCATATATTTCGCCCCGCTAGCCACGGGAATATTCTTCCCTTTGAATTATTTCAGAGGATTTTATGCCCTTTCTCGCCAGCTCCCCTGGGGTGGGCCTTTCATGGCACCCCGTAGCTACGGCCCTGGATATAAGAGGAACTCGTTGAAATATTCAATGAAGTGACGATGGTTGAACGTACTGGTATAAACTAAAGTAAAACGCTAAAACGGAAGTAAAATACTTCGTTATAAAGTTATTGACTACGCGTTTGTTAAAGTATTTTTGAATTGCAATGTATTGAAGTGATTGAAAATTCCTTCTTCAGAAAAACACGTTCCTCGTCATTACGTTATATCTTCGGACAACCATTTTCTGAACCTTAAATGGGTAATCTTGTGCATACAGAATTGCTGAATGCGAAAGCATGTCTGGAACGTATATACCATTAACTAATCATCCTCGACATCCTCAACTTCGGCAAATAGAATTCACTACTAACCATTAATTAACGCAAGTGGAACTCGAACAAACGCTTTTGAAATTGCGTGCCCAAGTCGCTACTAGCAAATGATAGTGAGGAAATCAAGAGGGAGAGAGATGTGCTTTCAACTATTATGCGTTGCAATGTTTATAACTGTATCTGCGTCTAATTACTGTTATATATATGTTTGTAGTTTTATGGCGTAAGGGCAGTAAAGGTCGTGTTGCGTTGGGATCAACAGTTCTCCGAGGAATTCGAAGCTCTTCTGCCAGGGGAAACGAACCTTATGGCGGACAAAAAAACCACACGCGTTATACAACACCATTAAGAGTGGAGGCCAGATTAATGACACAATAAACGAATGCGTTAATCCTACGTCACCGCAGGGTAGTGGACCGGCATTTTCCCCATGGAATCCGAACCTCTGCTGTTAGGGGAAACGAATCTTATGATGGACAGAAGAACGACACGCGTTCCAGGATAGGATTGTGAGTGGAATCAGGAATAACATACAATAAACGAATGCGTTACCTTGCGCCACCGTAAAGCAGTGGACCTGCATTCTGCCATGGAATCCAAACCTCTTAATGCAGGGGTGGGGAATTTGCGGCCTTAAGTCAACATGTGACTTGTTGGTCCCCTTAGTGAGACCTTTTGGATGAATCCGAATTTCGCCAACCAAATCCTTTCATTTTTCGGTATAGTCTGTATAACTTATATTTTCATTAATAAGTTGTTTTCCATCTTATTTATTTGCATAATTTTTATTATCTTAAATGAACGTATTTAAAATACAAAAGATAAAAAAAAATAGCAAGGACAATCTAAAAATTACATCGCCAGAGTAAAGGTATAAAGAAATTGAAATATTTATCCAAAAACACGTTTAATTACATATTATTAAACAAATATATTGATAGTAAAGAACGCCACAAATATATGTATGCTGCATTAACATATTAATTTTTTGTCAGTAGTCCCATATCTTTCTATATACCACATATAAAAAATATACGCACATCCTTTATATGTCTAATATCTAGCATTTGGTTTGGTTTCTCTTATAAGGCCGGATTACATTAGAATGCGAATATGAACGTTTTTACCAAAACGTTGAACTAGTATCTACTAAAATAGTAACAGCAAGTACAGTTGGTCATTTTGGTTCAACGGAGTTCGAATTATCGAGGTACTGCTATATATCTAATCAGTGGTGTAGGAAAAGTGGACTTGGGGAGTTCAACCCCATCGGGTAGCAAAATACATTGTTCTGTTTAACGCCAAACCATGTGATCTGTTAAAAAACCTACTTGAGTCCCTCCATAATTTTTGAATTTCGACGCCCTGTATCTTAATTGATTGATTGTATTTTTATGGCGCAAGGACAATAATGACCATTCTTCACCAAGCAAGGTGAGAGCCTCTGTATCTAACTGCAATTTCTTGAATGCGGCCTTCCAACACAAAAAGTTTCCCTCACCCCTGTCTTGAGGCCTAGGGACCAACCTCGGGAGTGCAGAGGGTAGTTATGCGGCAAGCTATTTTATATCGTTAAGAGTTGAAAGCGTATAAACAGCGCGGGCGGTATACACATCACAATATTACGTCAGAGCAGTCCATATTTTTTTTTTTTTTTTTTTTTTTTAAAAAAAAGGTGAGGTTTCAATAAAAATAATTTATAGAGGTGTTTCTCTGTATGCTGCTTAAGAAATGTAATGCCGAAAGCTAATTTCTTTAGCCTATACTTCTATTCCATTCTTTTCAAATTTTCTACGATATACTTCGTAAATTACCGTTTAGATGCGAAAGCGAATTGGTGACGAAATGCCATGAAACCAATGCCATTTTCACTCGAAATAACGGAATTTTAATATCCTCCTTTTCACAAGTGTTCCTCCTCTATTTCCCGCCTTTTTCATAAAAAAATTCCTTCAAACAGGTTAGCATGGGCGAATAATCAAATGAAACAGCGAGAAACCACATGCATCCAAAGTAGAAACCTCCAGATGAAGAAATATCACGCAAAAAATACATAAGAGCTAGCTTTTACCGGGTCCGTATAGCAGTATTACCGACAATTCCGTGACAGACCTTTGCTACCAAAGAGGCACGTACCAATGACATTTGGAGCGTATATATCACCGAAATTACAAGTAAAAACACAACTTTCATTTCGTTGCGACCTCTGCGTCGACTCCGAAACTTAATTAGCTTTTGGCAGACGGCTCGATGGACCATTGGATTTCTTTATTACATGGTGCAAAGCCTAATTAGTCCAGATATTCCTTTTCCCCGACGTGGTACAATTACTGGTCAACCGCACGTATGTCAAAGATCAAAATTCCCTTTTTGCATCTGTTATTCGATAGAAGTGCACTTGTAACCAGCTACCTCTATGTCTGCGGCATCAATTGTCTACTTTTGAATGCAAAAATGACATTAATTGCATATTAATGTAGTATTGTAAATATTCAGAAGTTCCCCCGGAATAGGATGTTCCATTCGGTTCAGAGAATTGCAGTGCCTCGTATTTCCTTAAAATTTGGCACGTTAGGTATATATTTTAAAGAGCCACATAGATTCTAAATATTCTTTATTGGACTTAAGACAACGATTTTTTAAAAGTTTCTTTCGTAAGTTTTCATAAAATATTTAATAAGAATTTAAGAGGAATTCTAATTTATGATTTCAAACAATGCTAAAAATGGCTTCATGAAGATTTTCAAGCAGGACTTTTTTAAAATTAGAAAAAAAAAAAAAAAATATGAAACTGCGTAACAAAATAAAAGATTTCAATACTTAAAACTTGACGTTTCACTTCGCCCGCGACAACTGTTTCCAGAAGATGGGAAGTAAGTTATGGGATTTGACTAATGCCACTGTATCTACTATCTTGTGGCTCCTACATTTTCTAGAAAATCACTAGAAGGTACTAGAAAATCACTAAAAGATACTAGAAACCACCAAGAGGCACTAGAAAGTCACTAAAACATACCCCTGGAAGTAATAGCTTACAATTTTATATAAGGGGAAAGGGAACATCATTCCTGTCCTCCATGGCCTAGCGGTTAAGGCGCCCTGGATCTAATGGAGAGACCCCAGTTCGACTCTAGATTGGAGACGGTGTTTCTTTTTCTCCCAAACTTAAAAGCTCTAGTTTGAGCTCAAACGTGGGTGTCGAAAATTAATACAGTCGCACCTCGTTAAGACGAACATCAAGGGGAACAGATTGGTTGGTTGGTCAAGCAGAACAGAAATCTGTTCGTATTAACAGTAATTCGTCTTATCCGGAAAGGATACTATGCTATACGATCTGAAAGGACTTCAGAAAACGGTTCGTATTAAAAGTAATTCGTCTTAAGCGTGTTCGTCTTAACGAGGTTTGACTGTACCTATAAAATTATTAAAGGGTACGATTTTAGTGAGCAAAATATCTAAACGATTAGAAAAGAACAACCACAAATAGAACTGTCTGTCTATATATATTTGTGCAGATGATTATTTTTCCTAAGACTATTCGGTACAGGTATTTTTATGGGCATTGGGCCTTGCTGATAAATGTCAGTTGGAAGGTAAGTAACTTCGCTCACGGTATCACTAGTAAGACATTAAACCACAGAGTAGCCACTAACATGTTTATATTCTACTGTAGATGGCCATTAGAATGCTTAGATGGCCATTAGAATGCTTAGATGGCCATTAGAACTTTATTTTTAGGAAATTTTTTGTCACATCCAATTTTTATTTATCGTGAAGGGGCACTTCATAGAGCTGTGATGTGTGTGTGTGTGTGTGTGTGTGTGTGATGCACATATTATCTTATAAGTTTTCCCATCGCAAATTCCTAAATATCCTGCCGTCCATTTGACAGCCGGCTACGGGCCGCATTTTGAGAAACACCGATTTATAACAGTATTTAAATAGACGAAATACTCAAGAATTCTATCGGAATTTTAGGAGCTGGAAGAAGAAGAAAATGATTTGCACGAAAGGAGTTTGAAATAGGCATACTGATTGAATTTTTCAATGAAAAACGTGGTTTCAATTTTTCTTTCTAACATTTAGAATGATTAATTTAATTTCTGAAATTAAAATCGGGCAAATCTGAGATTTTAATTCCTTTAAGTTTGATATGATAATACAAATGAGAGGATCATTATGGAAGTTTATTTGAATAAGTTAGACGTTTATAAGATCGATATTTTATTTATTTGCATATTTTTATATGCTTACAATTTAGTTTACAGAGCAAGGAAAAGGAAGAAAGAAAAAACATAGTGAACTCATCCTTCATAACACCAAAAACCTATAAAATGTAAATTGGACAAAAATTTCGCCATAGAGAAACGTAAATTGTACAAGATGTTTGCTACAGAGAAATGTAAATAGGACAAAATGTTCGCCGACAAGAGGTTCCATGATATCACGATGTAAATTATTAATGTATGCAAAACTAATTGAGATAAATCATGAAAAAGAAAATCAATCTGTAAAAATATCAAACTTGCTTTACTTGTAACTTAATTCCTCCTTGGCCTTTCAATGATCTCAAATATGACAATGCACAAAAGAATGCACTGTATGTGCTAGACAAAAGAGGTCTTCGTCCCATAAAAGGCTTTTCAGGAGAATGAATAGCATCAATTTGATCATTTTCAGATATCCCTTTTCAAGAAACTCCTTTAAAAGCTTTCCGATATTCTCAATTGAAATGAAATTTGATATCAGAATAAAGGGGCACTCGGAAGATCAATATCGCTTAATCGATATCATAAGGACAATGAGAAGACGCACTGATATCAAATACTTTCCCAACAATAACTTATCGAATTATCATTCAAAAAAAAGTTCGACAAGAGATAACTATGCCTAAATTATTGCCAAAATTTGCTACGATTTGGAATCAATATTCGTATAAACCAGCAAAATTATCGTTGTAAATTTTGATAATGCAATGTACAAAGTTAAGTATATCTGACATAAAAAATAATTTCGAAAATGTTTCTTGAAAACAGATCGATGGAAACTCAATTAGATCTTATCTTTACCAAAAATTTAACTAAAACGGTTCAACCAATTTCAGCTTGAAAAAAAACGTCTGATTTGTTTATCCAATTTATTTCTAAATGCGCCCTCATGTACGTAAAAAGTAATTGAAAATTTTAGTTACGAATACTCTATTTTACGCTCAGCAGAAAATAAATTTATAATATTTTTCTTCAATTAATTTTTCTGTAGTAATTTTTCTGAACTAAATAAAAAACTTGAAGTTAAATTTTTCGTTTTTAACTGCAAGCTCTGCGTCGTCTAGAATGAATCGAAGTGACATCCGGGTGTGGCTTAGCAACGAGCTCTATCAGTGATATTAAATGTCGAATATCAATGGGACAGAAGGAAAGAATTAATGACATAATTAATGACAGAGACGATATTAATAATCTCGAAAGATGTTACGCTACAGATACAGGATTAGTGTCGTAGTTTGCCTGCATGTTTTAAGACCTGCTAGTTTTGGCGAAGTACCCAGTAAGAAAAAGTATTCAGAGAAAATGGAATAGAGAGATCGATAAAGCACATATTGATACATACCTTAAACGAGAATAGCATTACATAAACATTGAACACATTTAGAAATGTGCGTTATGAGAAGTACTCAGTTTTTACGCAACCCGAAGTCTGCTAAAAATTAACATAATGCTATTTTTTATGTATTGATAAGAATAATACATTTAAAATCATTAATAAAATAAATATGAAAACAAATTCAACAAGTTTGTAGAGATTTCTTTTTTCATATTTTATTAATAATGTTTTAAAAATATATCGATATGCAAAAATAGTTATATATATATACTTCTCAACATTGAAATTGCAAAACCAAGAGGGAAAGGTCGTGTAATGATTCTCGGTAGAACGCAGATCATTGCATGTTAAAGTAATACAAAAACAGATATAAAACAATAAGATAAGGTGACAACGGATTTACAATTAAAACACATTTATTCTAGATCTAGCACATAGTTACTAGTATTTCCTAATTTAACCTTGACTCTCGCTGCTAAACCTTCTGTCCGGCTTAATCCCATCCGAGAATTTACCCTAACTTAACATGGCATTTCGATCTGATTATATATTAGTATCTAGTTTTGCATGACAAATGACGGAAGACAATCAAAGGGACTTACGGCTTGCGGAAATGTGTGTCGTCCAGGCTAGTCCGAAACATACCACCAGACTGTCGGCGTAGGGAGGATGATTGTAGAAGAAGGCTGACGTTCGTAGTCAGATGCAGACACTCTTACAACAAATAATAGTTATAATTAGAATAATAATTATAGCATTAAAACTTATGTCGACGGATTATGAGAAGACAGCGGAGGCTTCGGTTCCACATCTGCGATCGGATCATCCTCATCCGTGAAAAAAACCTGCTAGCTTCCTTCTCACAAGACACTCGGAGGTCGACCGCTTGCACTCACGGCAAAGTTCCAACTCCAACTCTAGCTCAACCAGAGTCAGCACCTCTCCCGGCTCTTGCGAGGTACCGACTCTCTCTTTATCCTCAAGAACGTTCTGGAGAAAGCTTTGTCTTCCCGACCATTTCCAGAACCATCTAATAGCCCTTTTTTGGGTAGTCGCTCGTTATGTATTCAGCTGCGAAATCCTCTCTCCTTTCTTATGGCCGGACGCAGATTTTCAGCATTCTTTGTGTCATGATCGTTCCGTTCCGCGGCAAAATCTTGGATGTGTATTCCCCATGGGTTACGTATGGCCGATACCGCCGTCAGCGTGTCACCGACATCAAATCTCTTCGTGGGAAGTCAAAATGGTACTTCGTCTTTGTCTACATATTTCCATCGAAAAATCTAGAAATGATAATGTTATGGAACCGTAGTTCGCGGTGATCATAATGGTCTCATATATTTGAAATTCTCAGGATTGATAGACATGTTGTTGCAAATGATTAAAAATTGGAAATAAAACATTCAAAATATCCCGATTTATCCAGTATGGCATATGACCGCAATGAGCCGAAATACATGCCTTAGCATGCTATCTATAAGGGTATTAATCATACTAATCATTGCCTGAAGAATGTTTTGCCACGCAACAAGCAATTGGCTACATAAATCATCAAGATTGGTAGCTGGCACCTCCTTTTGCAATTGTTGACCAATAATGTCCCAAATGTGATCGATGGGAGACAAGTCAAGAAATGAGGCATGCCACGGTAAAATGCCAACTCCACGTAGGTAGTTCACAGTAGCATGAGCAACACGCGGCCTAGCGTTGCCGTTTGGAAAACCGGCTCCTGAGACACCTTGCAAGAATGGTTGTACCACTGGCTCCATGTCTCAATAAACGAAGTTGAGCTGTCAGTGTACTTGGAAGGAATAATAAACGGGTCCGCCTACCATACATAATGCCGCCTCATACCATTAATCCAGGTGTAGTACCGGTATGGCCGGTATTTCATTTGAAAAATATATACACCAGGAGGCCATGTCTTTTCTCCTTGCAGCCCAGGTTAGCGTTTCTCCACCGCCGGACCCTGGCCGGTACCGGACCCTGGCATCAATTATTCCAGGCCGCGAAAGTTTCCCCTGGAATTTTTCGTTTCGTTCTAGTTTTTTATGGACTTTTCATGTATAAATATTTTAAAGAGAATAATGGTCCTGAATACGCCGAAAAGCCCAGACCCAAAACGTCTAAATAACATCTGTTTAGCAAATGCTAGTGACCGAGCCATGTATTTTTAAATATGTAAGTATTCACGAATGATTGAGGATTTTCAGACAAAGAAACCTTTCAGCATTCGAGAAAGGGTATACCACTCATCATTACCGGAAATAGAAAGTGGCTGCAAGCCGATTACAATAATGTGCGGTGCATCACCTGTTCCTAAAGCTGAATGAAATGACATCAGTTGCAAATTCTAGAGACTAATCGGCAAGGAAATGCATCAGCAAAGTGTAAATTAAAGGAGCGCACTGATACTGTTTGTAATTATGCCGTAATTAATATTTCATTATTATGCAATAGTTATTCATTATTATGACATAATTAATTATTCATACCATGGTAGTTTAATGGAATTTCTAACAAATGTAGAAGTACATATATGAAAATATTAGTTCTAACAGGGCTTGCGTTTTTTAAAAAAAAATTTATTGAGGCGCAAACTCAAAGGTTGAAAAGCACTGGCCTAGGTTGATTAAGTCGAAAAGAATGTATTTCATGTAACTTATATGAGGCGTGAAAGTCATTATAATTGTGCATATTCAATATACTTTTTACCTTAATTTTGGGGATGATTTTCATGTTATATAGTGAAATATATTCACAAGGAAATAAACTACGTACTGTCGAACATTTATTTAACGAAATCGCAAGATCCCGTCAAAAATTTCGTTAAATAGAAGATAATATATATTATAGGGTACCAGAGAGGAAATTTACATACAAAAGGTTAAACACTGGTAAAATAGCAATGAAAAAGATCACTCAAGCTTTCGGACGCATCAGCAGAAGTCTTCATTACTCCTGATGAAGGACTGCTGCTGATGCGTCCGAAAGCTTGAGTGATCTTTTTCATTGCTATTTTACCAGTGTTTAACCTTTTGTATGTAAATACTATTTATTATTGTTTCAGTAAACTGTTTTTAGATGTTTATATAGCATCCTATAATTCTAAACGTATCTATTTTAAAATATAATAAACTGCATTATAATTATAAATTATGAATTGACACATGTACATAAGCACAATTTTAATGTGTATAGTCACGCATGTGCATCTATATTTTAATACAAAGGTACAATACATAATTCATGTAAAAGAAATTGTTAATATCATCTGAACTTGTAGCTTAAAATCACTTGTTTTGTCATACAGTTGTTCAGAGTAACTTCGAACCACAGAGATAACTTTGTGCCATTTCCTAGTCTTAATACATTTGATTTTAAGTCGATGTATGTGGTCTGCCGCTTTGCCCCGATGACAAGGTTTTTAAGCTATCTCTATGCTTTGTATTTTAGATTATAATTTAGCAACAACATGTGCAGCTAATCTTGTCGTTCAGCAGTTTCCAGGCCTGTAGCCAGGATGAAGGGGAAACTGGGGCAAGGCAAAGAGCATATTGGGCATGAGACATCCGGGGATTGTTCTCCATATGTAAATAACTCGATGGGGCAACTGGGGTTACGACCTTGCTGGCCCCGTTTTGGCTACAAGCCAGCCAGTTTCTCTGAAGTGCTATCCATGAGATCCATTTAAATGTTTTTTTTGGGCTGGGAATAAATCAATTAACTCCATTATTGGATATGCAGTGAAAGTTTACTTAACGGACACTCTTCACAAGGGAAGCTTCCAAAGTGCCTATCGCACCTAAAATCGAGGCCTACGTAGTTTGAGAGATACATATCAGTAATGAATAAAACTGAAAAAAAAATTCTGCAAAATTTGCTCATTTTCTGATTTTTTATGAATTTTTTAAATTTTCATAATTACACTAAAACGCAGCTTTGCGCTTAACTGCAAAGCCGTAAAGTGAAGTCTTCAGTTAGGGGTAGTTTGACTTCAATTTGGATTGTTTGGCTAATTTAAGCTTTTAGAGATTTTAATTTGATTGAGGATTTTCTTCGCAGACTATTTTACCCTACAAGTGGTCAACTATTTGCTTTGGTAGTTGAAATATTAAATCAAAATATAAATTCTCGTGATTAATTTCCTCGATTCTAAAACAATTCAATTCATTGCCCTTATTCTTCCTATTTAATTATTAGGCAATACAATGTCATAATTTAATAATACATCACGTAAGTATTTAAATATGCAAAATTTTATTAATATTTTGCAATTTATTTTAAACTTAGTCATTATAAAGTACGGGACAGTTGCATTCGCGATAACAAATGCACAATTAAATTATTATTAAGAAATTATCTAAATTTGAAGAAATAATTTTGAACAGAGAATTTATTGAAGAGGAAATAACGTTAGATTTTCAAAATAGCCAAGCAAGAAACAATAGCAACTTAGATTGCAATTCTGATAGCTTTGAAAACATTACTTCTGATGATGAAAAATCCAATGAATATACCTCTAACAATGAAACTTGTAAAGAGACTTACAGTTTTCAAGAAATTAAAAATATCGTAAATTTTTATGATTTTTGTAAAAGAAACAATCTTCAACAAATTCGAAAACGTCATCGAAAAGAAATAGACTATAAAGCCATAGGCCATTTTAAAAAATATATATTGCTCAATTAGGTATGAAAAAAAGGGGAAATATAAATTAACTGAACTTTCAGTGTTAGAAAAAATTCATTTACGCCAGAGGTAACTCTATAGCAGTTAATGACACAGACTTAAAGAGATGGGCTTATCAAAAAGCAAAGGATTTTAATTTTATAAAACGTACAATTTCGAATTATTTCATAGATCATATAAATAAAAAAATATAATGGTATTGCCACTCGTAAAGTTACAAAATATATATAACGGTATCCAAAAATGAAAATAACAAAATTCTTGAAGGTAGCGCTATTGAATTCGTTTTGGAATCTCGTGATGAATTTTCTTATTTCAGGAGCAGTCAAATATTTCATGATGATTACAGCAGATTCGAACACATTTTTTACCAAATTAGAGACAATTATCTTGCAAAGGTGAAGAAAGTACCGTGGCTTTAGTTTAGTCAATATTTTCGGTGGCACATTCCTATACTCTTATATCCGTATTATCAGTGGATGGGGAATTGAAAGGCAAACTGGTTATTGCAAACTGTGTAAACCTAAGGGAATTTTTGGGCCAAAAAAAAGACCTGAAATATTTCATGTCACTAACGTTTGCACAACATGCCCAAGATCTGGAAAAATAACTAAAACAATTATGAAAGAAAAGACTTTCAAATTGCCTTATTTGCATTTTAAATCTCTCCTCCCCTCTTGCGATATTTTAGATTCTTGGACTAGACGACTGATCTGTCAACGTATAGTGATCTACCAGATAATTACACCAAACTTCATATTCCTCTAGATGCAAGAGCTCTCATTCAACCTTTAAATATTCATTTCTTTCGTCAGTACAAAAATTTATTTTTTAAAAATTAGGAACTACCTCACTGTAAATGAAATTCTAATAAAATTAACTTATCGCAACGAAATAATAAAAATGCATTCA
>QLNU02014176.1:45273370-45298800 GCA_006491805.2 Dysdera silvatica | reverse complement strand
TTTTTTTTAATTTATTTTGCTATTTATTTTGAAACTGAATCCAAATTTATCATTTTCATTTTGCGCTTTCGAAATGCCACACGGTGCCCCGTCTGTAGGCTATTGTATACAAATAACTCGAAATCAGTAGGGGTAAGCAGAGGAGATCTGGACGAGTTCATTATTTTTGCGCCTAACACGAAGCCTGAAATACACCCGGTTTTTCGACCATACAAAATCCTTAAAGTGTTAAAAGCGCAGTTGTTTTCAAATCACTTTCACTTTGAGATATGTGCCGAGCAATTTCCTTTTGTTTTTCCTAATTTTACATTAACAATACAACGATGTAATATGTTTTCTTTCGGTGTTTAAAGGCATATATAAGAATTATAAACTTAACGAAAGATTTTTTGTAAATAAACAAAAACAGTTTTCTATACGATTTTTGTATATCATTTGTCATTTTGGGACACATTGTAGTATATTTATAGCATACCCCAGGAAATATTAATACTCTTCTGCAAGAAAACGAACCACCCTTAAAAATAAATCGACCATCTCAAAATTTCGCATGCAAATTACTTTAGACCAAGTATGCAAACGACTACATTTTCAAAGTTAATGATGAGTGTTAACTTCGATCACGTGGTGTATTTCTACTGCGCAACTGGCATCGTATAAAAGAGGTAAAAATTGCGGACGGTTTATTTTTTCTCGTTTTCGGCGTTGCAGTTCCCTGGAGACGCAACCAGTAATGACGTTGGGACGTTGACGAGGACCTTATAACCAATTGGATGACTTCGAACGTGGTCGCATAGTCGGGATGCTTGAAGCTGGCTGGTCCTACTGAGCAATAGGCTGCCACCTGCACCGTACGGACACTGCTGTTCAAGGGTGTTGGCAGCAATGGTTTCTGCGAGGAACTTATCGGCAGAATGAAGGCTCTGGAAGGCCAAGGTGCACGAATTCGAGGCAAGATCGTCTGGGTGGTCGACAGGCACGAGATTGACTCAACAGCATCATTGTCCGCCATCCAACGTGCTACAGTCTATTCCATACCACCCGTGGCACCTTCTACCATCTTACGACGCTTGGCTGAGGTGGGGTTACCCTCACAGCGGCCTTTAAGACGTCTGTTTTTAACCCCACACCATCGACAGAGTCGTCTGGAGTGGTGTCGTGGCCCACCGTTATGGCTGTCAACAGACTAGCATCTCATAGGGTTCAGCGATGTATCCGTTTCAATCTTGAAGCAGATGATCACTGGATCCGTATGTGGAGGCGCCAGGGCCAGCAGTCGCAACCGCCCTTTTATTTTACAGAGGTACACAGCTATTACCACTAGAGTGATGGTGTGGGGTGTTATCTCATACGACAGCAGGACACCCCTAGTCATCCTGCATACAACTTTCAAAGCTCAACGATATGTTGATGACATCCTGTGGCCGTTTACGTTACCCTTCATGACACGACAGTTTGGAGTCATTTTCCAACAAGATAATGCCAGGCCCCATATGGTTCGCATATCTGTGAGCTACCCCAGTGCTGTTGATACTCTTCCTTGGCCACAAAACCTTTCGCCAATCCAACACTTGTGGGATATGGTAGATTTGGGCACCGCAAAATGTCGCAGAGCTGGTGCAACAAGTAAGGACTGCCCGGAAGAATATGTCGCAGGATGACATTAGGAACCATAGTTACTCTTTACTTAGACGTATAAAAACATGCATCACCGCCAGTGGGGAGAAGGGAGGGGAGTTCACCAACTATTGATTTGAACATTTAATGTGCAATTCCTAGCCATTGATGGGTCCCACGGCCTTGAATTGTTTATCATATCCTTACCCGTGTATGTGCTGGATGTACATTTAATTTCAATAAAAACAGACAATTTCTTCAAAATGGTTCGTTTTTGTTTTGCAAAAGAGTGTATATTATTTGTAATATTTGAAATAGCCAAACCTTATAATGTTGAAGATATTGCGCATAAAGCGTTATTGTACATTTAGAGATGTAATTTAGCTGTTTAAATGAGTTCTAACTCTTAGTTTAAAAAAATAATGTTTTATATAGTATTTCCGACAATGATTCAAAGTCACGCAAAATATTTGCAGCGGTCTAAAAACTTTTTGGTGTTTTTATTACCATCATTTTCTATTTCGTGTAAATTACCTATAAGCCATTTTATGCCATTAGTTGGAAAAATGTCGCAAGAATAAAAGTGGGAAAAGTGTAAAATGACAAAATAGGGATCAGAGTTAACCTGAATGTCTTAATATGTAATTTAGCATCTACGTAAGGTGAGAAATATATTTTATGTTAATAAAGGCGTGAAAAGGTTTACAAGAGAAAATGTAATTCTCCATCTGGAGGTATTTTTGTAAGAAAAGTCATGAAAATAATTCATCTCAATAAACAATCGTTAAACAGAGAAATTTGTAGGACGATCGACAGAGGCTGCATTTTGAAATTCGTAGATTCTTATTTTTTTAACTTTGTTTATGATTCTAGCATAGACAATATATAATTAAATACGTTGAGCTTTAAAGCACTTTATTTTCGTGCAGGTATCACTATTTTTTTAATTAAAATTCACAATTTTCTTTATTATAAATCTTTTTGCAATATGTCTTGTGATTGCTTTATAAGTACTAGAAATTGCAGTTGGAAACTTACATCCAGTAAGATCTATTTACTCAATTTTACTTTTGTTTCTTCAATTTAATTTGGCGCAGAAATTATGCATATCAGATTCAATTTAAGGATGCATTTTAAAACGCCATTCATTTAATTTTCAAATTCGTTTTCAGAAATTCATGCCCTTTCTTTGTAATTATGGATAAATTTTGGACTGAGTTCTCTCGAGTGGCGACCAATTTATATCACCACGTCGCAATTGATTTAAAGTTTAGAATTTTTCGGATTGTTCCGAAATATTTATAAAATTAGGTCCTTTTATGCATCTGCATGAATTTATTCAAGTGCTTATTTGTCCAATGGCATGAATAAGTTTCTGAATGAAAGGGTTTTAAGATATGTCGTATTTGAAATGCCTTTAAAAAGAATTTAACACCAATAAACATCCTTCATTAGAACACTTGTGGACGAGTTTAAACGGTAAATTCAGGGAGAGACGGAGAGAGAAAAAATTTATTGATAATCGAATTATATGAATATTGATTCAAGTATATATATATATACAGTGCGTTTGGTATTTTAGTGGACACCTGATATTTTTACGTAAATGCTAAAAAAAATACAAAAACTGCGAATTGGCTTTTGAAGAATGCCGAGACACCATAATGTCTTGTAGAAAAATAATTTTTATATCAATATATCGTCACATAAATGGGGAAAATGCAAATTTATGTAACAAATGTTGTTTGTTAATTTAAGGGACACTATCATTCCTGACTAACAGATGGCAGTGCAGGCGCTAAAAAATTTGCATATTGTATTCTTTCGATGCGTAGGTTCGTATAAATACCCGTGTGAACAAGTTTATGAGTAAACAGCGTTTGTAGTCATGTCAGAAAGGAAAATACTTACGGATTTCGAGAAAGAGGAAATTGTGGCTTTTAAATGAAATGGAAAATCCATTTTCAAAATTTGTCAGCTTATTCAGCGTCCAAGGAGTGCTATAGGGGCCTTTTCAAAAAGAAACCCCAAAAGGATCCACTCGAAAAACGGGGAGCGAAGCTAAAACTGAGTAAAAGAGATAAGCGGAACATTATTAGAGAGGCCAGTAACACAGGAAAGTTGGCTGCAAAAGTCCGAAACGACCTTAGTTAGCTCCCAGTTAAATGTTGGACAGTATAGAATGTGCTCTCTAATTCCAAAAATTTATCTTTTCGGAAAAAAAAAGGCAAACCATCTCTCACCCAAGTTCACAAACAGGAACACTTAAACTAGGCTCGACGACACATGGAGTGGAACGATAAATGGTTGCAGGTACTTTTCACGGACGAAAAGAAATTCAACTTAGATGGTCCGGATGCTTTTCAACATTATTGGCACGATTTGCGGAAAGCGCCGCAATACTTTTCTCGTAGAGTTCAAGGAGGAGGGTTGATGACCATTTGTAGTGTCTTTGGCTACAACGGTACTACGCCTGGAGCTTTCATCGGCAGTCGTATGAATTTCACCTGCTATCAAGAATTTTTAAAAGAATATGCCCTCCCATATGCCTCATAAATATGTGGGGAAAACTGGATTTTGCAACAGGACAACGCACCGTGCCATGCATCTATCTCCACCAAAAGATGGATAAATTCAAAAAAGTTTAAAAGTATGATTTGGTCGACACGTAGTCCTGATTTAAATCCTATCGAAAACGTATGGGATTATATTGTTCGTCAAATATATGCAAATGGGAAGCAATTCACGTCGGTTAATGCCTTAAAGGACGCTATTGTGGAAACTTGGTATCAAATCGATCCTAAGTATTTACAAACATTGATAGAATCAATGGATTCACGTGTCTTTAAAGTTATATGCAAAAATGGAGCATCTATCATGTATTAATGTACATAAAACACTCCAATTTCAGTAAGTGTCCATTAAATTTTCAAACAAGATTGAAAGCCTCATCTTGATTTTGTTACATTTATGAATGATTTAATAAAGATTATTAATCTTCCACTTTGCAGAATACTGTTTTATTGTAGTATCTTTATTTTCATTTTCAAATTTGGCATTATTTCTCACGATAGTGCACTGTTATCAAGTGTCCACTAAAATACCAAACGCACTGTACATATATATATATGTATATGTTTGGGGAAGTCAAAGAATTTAAAGATTTTTCTTCTTCATTAAGATCTCCCAAAATGTAGTATGGTGCGCTCACAAGCGCTTATGAGGTTCCATTTTGATGAAAAATGGCTTGGCCTTAACGTTGAACGGACACTTGAAAAGCAAGCTTATTGCGTATTAAAAATAGAACAGAGCCTATTGTCTAGACTTAACCAATACACACAGAAAAAATCACGCTAACAGTTATTTTGCTTATACGCGTGTAGTAAAGCAACTACGCGAAGTCGTTCTGAATTAGCTGGCGAACGATCAGATGTAAAGCACGAAGCAAGCTAGTAGAAGAGAAAATACACTCCAGATGCTACACTGAGGCGACGACGTCGTCCCCTGAATATGTCGGTAGCTCAGCACGTCACGCTTTGGTACGAGTCACTCTGAGGTTGCAGCAGCCTTATATTCATCAATCTTCACAAGCGTGACGAATCAGGGTGGGAAAAGCGGTACCATAAGTTCAACACAGGGGTAATTCCACTTGTTTGAACGTAGTTCACATAGACAAAGTGTTATGCCCATGAAATATCTATAAAGACCTCCACAGGGATGAAATGTGTCTCAGGATAAGCATCAGACACGCACACATAACCTACAATCCAAACATGGGACATTGTATAAGAATTAACCCGCCTGACAAAACTAAAGTAGGCGAAAATGTGATATGAAACAGTATTATTCGTCGAACATATTACCCGTGGTGAATGAAGCATATGTTGTAAAACCACATAATTTGCGATGATGCTATGGGGATTATTGTTGTTTTATCCGCAAGCAAAAGCAAATGTCCCTCGTTCGTTTAATGGTGAACAAACGCTATTGCTTAATATAGAATACCTGCAGAAAATTGTACCCTTTAGCAAAAATTCGATGTCATAGCGTCTCGCGATGACCAGGGACCAAAATGGGTTGAGCTAAAACATTGTAACATTAATCTGAATGACGCATCACCGAAAACATTGAGTGTGCAGAAACGCAAAACAGTGATTTGTCGCACACGTGAAACTACAATTAAACTCTGACGTGAAAAAAATGTTTAAATGGAAGATTCTAATGATCGACCCTGGTTTATGATAACGAGACAAAATTTGTTACTGGTCAGAGCGTGAAAGGAAAATAAAAGAGACGGTAATAGAAAGAAAAACAAGTAGAAAAGCAAAATGGAAGCAAGTAAAAGTCAAGAAAGGATGAAAAACGAATTAGAAAAAAATCACGAAAATAAAAAAAAAATTAGCAAAAGTTTAGAAAATAAGAAAAGTTAGGAAAATTCACGGAAATAAAGTCACGAAAATAAGAAAAACAAGTTATAAAAAGTTACGAAAATAAGAAAAAGGGAAGGCTAAATAAAATAAGTAGAAAGAAATAGAAAAAAGTTAAAATAAGTAAAACATCGACGGCATAAGAAAAGTTTAGCAACGATTCGAGAAATACTGCCCTCTTCACCAAATGAAGTGTCGAGAAAGCAAGATGACATGTATTTATACCTTCAGAAAATATTTTTTACACGTATTTGAAGAATTGACATTAATATTTTAATTTTCTTGTAATAGAAGCTATATTTTCATGCCAAAATAAAATTGTCACCTGAAATGTGAAAGTATATTTTATTCCAATCGAATTAGACATTTCTCACAAAATTCTAAGATGCTTTCTGATGAAACTGATATGTCCATTTTCTACTGTCAAAAATAATGAAAGTTAAGTTTGATAATTAACTTACGGGAAACATCCAGGGAATGGCCACAAATTGAAGAATTTTAAAGCAAGACGTAAGCCTGAACAGATCTTACACAAAAATCAGTTTTTTAATTATATAGTTGTTGGTTGGTTTTATGGCGCAAGGACAGGAAAGGGTATTCTACGCCAATCGAAGTGAGATTGTATATACGATATAAAATAATAAATTAAAACCAAAATGCTAAAAATATATTGAATGTAATGTATTAAATTCAATAAACGAAACGATATAAAACATCGGATGAGATGGGAGAAGCCAATACTAGATAGAAAGTTAAAAATGAGTTAATGATTAAAGAGTCGCCTAAAATGTCAAAAAAAAGATAAAATTATTTTGATCAAAAGTTAACGTACGTTGCTAATTAAAATCAGGACAAATGCATAAAATATGCAAAACATTTAATGCTTCACCACATGTGACACACATCGGGACATCTTCTCCTTTTCAGAGACCATGATGGGAGAAACGTGTATGCCTATTATACAGTTGTGAAACACATAAAAATTAAAATCTTTTAATAATTTAACAGCCGTGAAATTGCATTTCATGTAATGAGAAAAAAAACACACTTACTGTGGGATATTTTTGGCTTAAGTTGATGAGGCATATCTGTAAAATAAGATGAAATATGTTAATTAATAATATGTTGATTAGTAACGATATGTTAATAATATGTATTATATTAATACGTAGATTTGATGATAAATTTATAAACACAATGAGGTATAACCACCTATCTTTGAATGGAATATTATTTAACATTTAATTTGTACCATGAGTTACCTTCTTGCTTTTATTTTTTTCAGTAAAAATTCCAATTTTGTTTCGGCCGACCCCAAACACTCATTCGTAATGCGCCTTATAGTGCCCTATTGATACCGCATTTGTCAATCGTACCATTAACCCGGGTTCGACACTCGATGGTATCGCAGGTGTGTCGTTTATTTGCCCACCTTTGTTCGAGTTCCTCAGACAACGGTGCAGTACGACCTGGCAAATGTCATGCTTTTTCAAAGATAAAATTTAGCTATTGGTTAAATTTAGATCATTTTTTTTTTTTGGAAAAAAGAAGTTTGGGTTTTACTGGTCAAGGCCAACAATGGCCATGGTGAGCCGAGTCTTCAGCTTTCGGATGAATCTGAACTTCTTGGGTCCTTGAGAATCAACCCCCGAACTGCGATGGGTCGTTAGTCGGTAAGTGGTCGCTTTTTGGCATAGTTGGGAATCGAACCCGGGATTTCCGCAGGCTAGACGAACGCGTTACCACTGCGGGGCCTCAGGTCGGAATATTGCCAGGGAAATGACGAAATTGAAGTTGGTTGTATTTTTATGGCGCAAGGACAACGATGAGCATTATGAGCCAAACAAGATGAAATTGAAGTTCAGCACCCGTGTCTTTGAGGCTCAACCTTGAACTCAATAAATGGTACATATTTGTGCTATAATAGTTACATTATACAAAAGCTACCCGTTGAGACACTGTGTGTTAAACGATTCGTGATACAATAATTTTTTGAAATGCTGACTCTGGGAAGTATGATAATGTCCCAATTTGTAATATGTGCGTGAGTAAATAAATGCTAGTTTGGGCCAGTGAATAATAGTTCGCGTCAGAAAAAGTGGATTGTGAACTTCAATTTCATTTGTCTATTCGTCGAGTTCTGATCTAGTCCCATTGCCATGCCAGGCTCGAATTACAGATTTCCGCCTGATCATCGAATTTAAGTGGATGAGAAGGCCGTCTGCCTTCGGGAGGGTGACCACTTATGGCGGCCTGCGTGACGCTATTTCGAGTGACATCAGTCACCTAATATGGCGCTTTGTGCTTCTGATTAACGACAGATATATATATATATGCGCCATTATCCAAGAATTTGTAGGTCTTATGGAGCAAGTACAGGAAGGTCCTTGCTATGCCGGAACCTGAAGTTCTCCGAGGAATCCAAGTCTTCTGAGGCCTAGGAAATCAAACCCCAACCTACGGTGTGTTGTTACTAAGAATTTGTCGTGAATAGAGTGCGTGTGGGCATTGACGAAGAAAGATTTTTGTTCCATATTATTTATAAATTTATAGAGGAAGATTACTATCGAAAATATTATACATATCACTATTTTGAAGCTACAAATAATAAATTAAACAACATCATCAATTAAAGTTTATTGGCGTAGTGATACCAACACCGATGTTATGGCTTGATTAGTTGGTGAAACGTTCGAAAGAAATTAAACATTTCTGCGTTCGATGGGACCTGAACCCGCGTCCTTAAACTTGCCGGGTGGAGACTCTACCCACTGAGCTATGAACTACAATATATAATCTCTTTACGAACGTATATATACTGTTGCCAGTTATTTCGCAGAATGGTGTAGTACATAGACTACTATTTAAACCAAATTGCAAAGAGACTGGTATTAAATTGATCGAAATGCACGTTGCAGCATATGTATTTATTTTATATAAATCGAACACTACGCAGATTAAATCAAACAACAATGTCAATCAATCAACGTTTATTGGCGTAGTGATACCAACGCCGATGTTATGGCGTGATTAGATGGTGAAACGTTCGAAAGAAAATAAACATTTCTATAGCTCAGTGGGTAGAGCCTCCGCCCGGCAAGTGGAAGGTCGTGGGTTCAGGTCCCACCGAACGCACAAATATTTGATAACTCGAGCGTTCACCATGTGTCCGCATATGTATCGGCGTTGTCGCCAACAAACGACGGTTGATGATGATGTTTGATTTAATCTGCGCGGTGTTCGGTTATATAAAATACATATGCTAATTTCGATCAATTTAATACCAGTCTCTTTGCAATTTGGTTTAAATAGTAGTCCATGTACTACACCATTCTGCGAAATAACTGGCAACAATATATATACGTTCGTAAAGAGATTATATATTGTCCTTCGTAGCTCAGTGGGTAGAGCCTCCGCCCGGCAAGTGGAAGGTCGTGGGTTCAGGTCCCACCGAAGGCAGAAATATTTATTTTCTTTCGAACGTTTCACCATCTAATCACGCCATACCATCGGCGTTGGTATCACTACGCCAATAAACGTTGATTGATTGACATTGTTGTTTGATTTAATCTGCGTAGTGTTCGATTTATTTAAAAATAATAAATTGCTTGATATTCCTCGAAGTTTTCTGTCGAATAGATGTGAAGACACCACGAAATTCCATCCCGCTGAAAACAATATTTATTAATGTTTTAAATGTTTAGGTCAATTGATTAACACGCTAAAGGATAAATATTTTTACTATAATGTTAAAAGAATTTAGTACGACTTTTGTTTTTGAGGAGTTTTCGTGGAATACGTTGATTGTATGATGAAGACTATTATTTTAGAATTCGAAACGCAGTCACAAATTTTTGCCAGATACAGAAAGTGAAATTTGGTACAATATTTGTGAAACGTAAAAGAAATAATTTGACATGTTGCCAATTTTAAAAATTAAACTTATTAAGTTTGCTTTCCTTGGTATTCCAACCGGCAACAACGGAAGCCCGCAAAGTGAACACATAGTATTTCTATTGTGGAAGCCCACAGAGTTGCTCAGTTTCAAAAAGAAATAACAGACTTCATCGCTAAGAGTCACAGATTACCATCAGTAAAGAGTGTTCATAGTCTTCATCTGGCATCGCCTGTGAGCTATGTCAATTATTGCTCTGAGGACATAAGCACATGGCTGCCGAAAGAGTTATCGGCGGGTGATTAAGCATGTATTAAACTGTTATTTTAGTGGTTAATTCATAGTGAGGTACATTCGTGCCGATTAATTAGCAAGCATAGGATATTAACGTACAAATATGAGAAGAAGAAAAAAATTGCAGTTTTGCGCAAAAAAAAAAAAATGTACAAAAATAAAGGGGAAGGGGCCTAATGCACAAAAATGTTCCTTCCAAAGAAGAAGATTTTTTCTTAAAAAAAATCACTAATTTTCTATAAAAATTGAATTTCGTGTAGACTTAAGAACTGACTGAAGTTCTCTGTGTGATTTTCGTATTATAGCGACTAAATTTTCTTTTGGCGAGTGAATTTATTCTTGAAATTTCACGCTCTATGCATAAGTCACTCGCATTTATTTTTTTAAGACTTCAATCGCCAGTTTGAAAATTCGAAAGGTCAGTTTGAACAGCTGTAGTTTGACTGCTCTGCGTTTCTTTTCCCCTCAGACGAATGGGTAGACAAAAGGATAATACTGACATTATGTCCGCTATCTTCGTTTTAGGAACTTACGATACAACTAATAACTAACTGCAAAAGTGAAAGTACTTGCGTTTGGATTGTATTGCCTTTCTCATGGTCAACAAACAATGGAGCAAAGCAGACTTCCTCTCATTGTCCAAAGCTCGCTTTGGACAATGAGGTGTAGTTGTACAATGCACGAATTCATTGTGGGCAGTGACAAGAAGCACCCTATAACACAACGTCTCACGCATACAGTATAATATGAAGATCGCACAATAGGTTTAACGAACAGACAAACGAACATGCCATTGATAATTACTTGAAATATATATCATATGCTCAAAGTACTATCTATGAATTAACACAAAATTTCAAGCACACTAGATATTAGTATTATCTTAAATGAAAGAAAATGTCACTATCACAGTACTATCATAAGATGGGATTAGCAAGTGCTCACTACAAAAGTACGGCAAATCGAATTATGTAGGCCTTACGAGTAAAAACCTACTCGTGAGTAAAAGAATTTAGCGCGTGGAAGTCAGGGCAATGTTTGATAAATACTAGTCCAAATATTAGTCCACGTTTTCTGATTACGTGGATTAGTCAGGGTCAGAATTCGCACAATGAAAAATGTGGTGGAAAAAAGGCAAAGCGGGCAAATAAATAACCTGCCTTCAATTCCACTAGCCTATCTCAAATACTATAAATAATACACTATAAATAATAATACACTATAAATACTATAAATAATAATACACTATAAATACTATAAATAATAATACACTATAAATACTATAAATAATAATACACTATAAATACTATAAATAATAATACACTATAAATAATAATACACTATAAATAATAATACACTATAAATAATAATACACTATAAATAGTACTAAGCCTAGTACTATTCCAAGAGATTAAACTGAGATGGTAGATGTCTTTGTGACTATACTCTATATATTTCCCTGTTTATTCTCCAAACGCAAACGAAACTTTCAATACTGGTGATTATATTGCACTCACAACCTCTTAAATTCCGTAATTTTGGAAATAATGCAATGATAATTGAATTATTTCTGAAATGATTTCTATGATAAAAAACTTTAACTGAAAATATTTTTAAGTACGGCATGTTTTGGTTTCGTAATTATTATTTTTTGTTTGGATGCAGGAGGACTGGTCTTATTTATTTAATAAAAATCCAAATACTTGAGGTTCTTATCTGAGTTATCTAGAGCAATACATATTTATCATTAGAAAAGTTGGCCTCGGTGCTACGATTGAATCTGGCAGTTGAACCGGCACAAACTGTTGAACTATCATAAACAATGAAAATGGTTGATAGTTTACGTTAAAAATATGAATCCACATACACACACGTCACAGAGAGGTGCAATAATAGATGAAAACCTCAGGGTAAGTTTCGGACGGACTACTTCATCCTGCATCAGGAACATATAGTTTATGTTATTATATAATAGTTCTAATTTACACATCACCAGCAAAGATGCAGTTACTCCAAAAAACCAAGACAATTTCAAGATTTTGTTTAAACTACTTGTTTCTCTTAAAAATATAAATTAAATATCCATACAATTTCAGAACGCATTAGAAGCTGATAAACGAAGAAACGAAACGAAACAATAATTTGAAACAGAAGTTATTCCAAATGACAGATGTTTTCGAAGGATTAGGATTTTCCTTTCTATCTTCGAGGGATATCTTCAAATGTCTCGTAGCATTAATGACAAAAGAGAAACGAAAAGATGGTTCTTAAAAAGAAATGTATTAACTTCGGGGGGGAAAAACTATTACACAATAAATAAATGAGGAAACTTAGAGGATCCCCCTTCAGAAAGCAGAAGCATGGGAGAACATTTAAGAGACTTCAATTAAATTTTGCAATTTTAAAATTTCACGTGATGAGAAATCTTTGCAAAATAGAAGTTTCGATTAATAGTATCCATTTTTTATAAGTCAGATTTGTTTTCTATGTTACGTACATTTAAACTCTGCTTCTTAGATACCGTTTTTATTAATAAAATAATTTAATTCCAATTTTAATTCATAAAGCTCAGATGATGAAATTTCATATAACAGACGGTGGTTTTAATTTGGTAGCAGGTGAAATTCGGATCAAGTAAAAATTGCAATCTAATATTTACGTACGCTTATTGCAGAATATCAATACTACAGAAAACGCATTCTTGAAATGCAAACAACATAAAAGTTTCAGCGAAATTTTGATACTGACGTTCATTTTGTTCATATTTGTGGTCGCTGTGGAAATTTTTTGAAATCGAGAGGCGTGCAGTAATGGAAATTTTTCAAAATTGTTGTGGGGCTTAAACATACACTCTATAACAAAAAACCTCGACAGAAAACCTATAAGAGTCGTCCGATTGCGATAAAAATTGGTGGATGTGAAGAACATACATAGAAAAAGAAATCATTAAAATTTCAGAACAATTGAATGATTTATTGCAGAGTTTGACCGTTACAAAGGGAGGAAGTCAATAAGGCGTTGGTCCACCTCTGGCCTGGATGCAAGCTGTCACCCGGCGTGGCATAGACTGATAAAGATCCCGGATGGTGTCCTGCGGAATTTCTTGCCAAATTGTCTCCAACTGTCGGGCTAAATCGTCAACATTCCGGGATGGTTGCAATCGCCTTCCCATAGCGTCCCAAATGTGCTCTATGGGAGAGAGATCAGGAGACCTAGCTGGCCAAGAAAGGGTTGGGCAAGCTTGAAGACAATTCATAGCAACACGTGCCGTGTGCGGCCGGTCATTGTCTTGTTGAAACGTAAGTCCAGGGTGTCGCAAAAGGAACGGTAACACAACCGGTCGTAGAATGTCGTCTACGTACCGCTGTGCTGTAAGTGTGCCAGAAATGACCACCAAAGGGGTCCGGCTATCAAAGGAGATGGCACCCCCTGACCATAACGCCCTGTTGTGGGCATGTGTGGCGTGCGATAGTAAGGGCAGGATCCCCACGCTGCCCTGGACGTCTCCAGACACGTCTGCGGTTGTCGTCAGGACACAGTTGGAAACGGGACTCGTCACTAAAGACTATACGTCCCCAGTCAGCGCAGTTCCAAGTTGATCGAGCTCGGCACCACTGTAATAGGACTTGACGGTGTAAAGGCGTGAGAGGTAAGCGGCGTAACGGTCGGCGCGAGCGTAAATTCCGCTCTCTCAGTCGTCTGCAGAGGGTCATGTTGGACACATGTGTGCGGGCCACACGTTGGATAGTTGATAACGACGAATCCGGTGCTGTGACAGCTGCTTCGATATTCGCTTTATCTTCCCGTTCTGTTGCGGCCCTAGGTCAACCGCTGCCGTCTCGATGCTGAGATTTCCCGTTTTTGATTCAGTCTTGCCAGCACCGTCCAATCGTCGCATCGCTTTGACCCACATGTCCAGTGATTCTTCGATTCGTCCAACCAGCCTCTTTCAATCCGATAGCACAACCTCTTTCAAACTCTGACATATGCTAGTAATGAGCACGAATCTTTCGGCGAGGCATTGTTACAGTCGACGTAAGATATCCGCAGTCAAAATGCAACAGAAATTTTGACCACATATTGAGAATCGCTCCTTATATACACCTGCTGAATGCGCAGTTCCGATGCGCTGGAGTTTCCGCTATTCATTCATTGGACACCAAATTTTAATCATTTGCATATTTGGTCAAAATGTATTTGCATACGAAATTTCATTACAATCGGACAATACCTTCTTAGTGGATCGATTTTTCGTTGTAAAGTGTGTATTGAAATGTATCAAGGCATATAATATATACAATCGTAATTTATTTCAAATCATAGTGGGGTCGCGGTGCTCGATCCACCACAGGTTCATATAACTTTACGCCTCTGGAGAGAGGGGATGCCTTGGCAAAGGTGGCCACCCATTAAAATATCGAACTAATCGTGAGAATTAATTAGTGACGTGAAACACTGTGCTAAAACTATGTAAACCATGAAAACACGACTACCACAGTTAAAATTATTTAATTAAGTGGATGGCGATCGTTTTCGGCAGTGAATGACTGCCTTTGTCGAATCCAGTTACAAAAGTGAAGGTAAACTTTACCGCACTAGGCGTATAAACACATATTGCCATCTATATTTATGGAGAACATATTGAGGGGAGGTGAACAGCTTTTTTTACGCCCATGAACCCGTGCTGCAATGTATATTTATGAAGAATATATTAAAGGGATGGTGAAGAGTTTTTTATACACATTAACCACAAAGTCACTTTATAAAAAATATAGTAGGCCTCGAAAAAGTCCAGATCCGAAGGCGAAACAACTTTAGCGATGATTTTTGGAAACGCAAACTTGTGTCCGGTGTTCCAACAATGTTGTGCTATGGCAGATTTATGAAGTTCTTGGTTTTGAACGTATTTCTGGTGTTCCTTTACCCTAAATTGTAAAGCCTTATGCGTCTGTCCGATATACATTCTTCCACACTCACATTGGATGTTATAAATTCCACAGTTAAAACGGTCAGGAACGGGATCTTTGAGTTGTGAAATTTCAAACTTGTTATGTTAATCGGGCGGAACACAACCCAGAAATTAAATCTACGTAAAATAGAAGCAATTTTTGCCGAAACCATAGGAACAAAAGCAATACAAACACATTCCCTATGCGGTGGCGACTCCGGTGTAAGTATAGAAACAGGTTGCCGTTTCGAGAGTTTACGAATGCCACGGTCAATGATAGATAGATGGATTGTAACCCCGGTTAACTGCAATTTTCTTAATGAACGATAATTCACAGTTGAGGCTGTCAATCGACGGCGAAAGTATGAACGCTCTAGTCGTAAGCCAAGAAAATGCATTAACTTTTTGGGTGTGTGGCTGGGCGAAAGTTGTGTGAGATGGCAGACAAATAGTTAGGTTTTCTGAAAATACTGCTTTGGAAATCCTTTTCCAAACGAGTGACCAACCGTCCAGAAAGGCCAATGTGGAGTTGTGCTCCTCTTCAACGGTAAACTGAATATGAGGGTCTATGGAATTAGGTATACTAAGTACATGTGATATATTGGCATAGGGATCCGACATAATAGCAAAAATGTCATCAACATAGCGGAACCAACACTTGAAAGCAAACCTATGGTTGATAATTTCTTCCACGTAATTCAGATAGATATCACACAGTAACGCGGACAAAGGGTTACCCATCGCCAGGACATCAACTTGCTTGAACAAACTGTTCTGGAAGGAGAAAACTGTATGGCTGATACAAAGTTCAGTGAGACGGAGAAGTTCACGGATTTTAAATACCGAATAATGACACTCCGTCAGCCGCTTGGAAAGCGACTGAAGTGCATCTTTTTTGGGTACATTCGTGAACAAACTTTTAACATCAAATGACAACATTTCGGATGGACTGGGAGGAACCAATTTTAGGCGAGAGACGAAGTCAAACGAGTTCTTCACCGTAAAATAATTATTGGTATGAAGTGACGAAAGTCTGGTGACTACATACTTTGCAAGTGCGTGGGTGGCAGTGCCGATGTTCGAAACAATAGGCCGGAATGGCACGCTGGGTCATACATCTTGATTTTGAGCAGAGCGTAAAGCCGCGCAACATTGGCTATTGACACACTAACCGACTTCTTAGTTCTAGCGTCCAACGAAGAGCATTCTTGTATGGCCTTCCATGTGTTAACCAAAGTTTGAGATAATGAGCCAATTTTAGTGACTTTTACATACAGACCCTCTTAGATTAACCGGTTGATCCCATCCAAATACTGAGTTTTGTTAAAAACCACCAGTTGACCTCTTTTGCCAGCTTTGGTGATGAGAATCTCTTTATTAGATTGAAGAACACGTAAATCTTTTAAATCCTGCTCCGGCAAATTGGGTTTAGATGACCGATTCGAAGCAAGTGCTTCAGTCAAGTGATGGTGAAGAACCTGTTTTTGTTCCAACGTGATTTTGCTGAACCTGATTTTTCAAAAGGTTCTATGAAAAGTGTGGGATGTACTGGGCAGGCGACAGCAAAATTGGAGTTGAGAGATAGTAACCGTAACTGTCGATCCAATAAAGGTGCTTTGGAAAGATTGATAACTCCTTGAACGGGGATGGAGGTGAAGGACGTGGAGCATGGCTGAACAACTCCAAAAACTTATTATGCAACGATAAATAATGCTTGTTGAAAATAAAACGAACTCTATCCAGAGTCTTTCTTTGCCACGAAATGAACTCAGGAGCCAAAGAAGCCAATTTAAGATGTTGGTGGCAAAGATCGTTTTCCATACCAACGAATTTTCTGCGGACGTCTTTAATGACGACTCTTAAAATAGTCATTTTGGAATCCAGTAACACATAATTCGGGCGAAAATTTTTGGTGACACTACAATTCAGTAAAATAAATTTAGGGATAACCTTATGTTTGCGGCAATTAAGTAAAAAGAACAAATGCTGTAAATATTTGCCTTTCTGGATACGAAGTTTGGAAAAACGATTCAACGCCGGTTTTTCACTAGACAACCTAATAAAAACAGAAACGGCACTTAAGGTAAGTTGTATACGCCACGTGGTCTTGACCGCGATGGAATTCACAAGCTTGTAACAGCAAGGGATTAATTAGTGACGTGAAACACTGTGCTATATTAAACTATATTAAACCATTCAAACACTAAAGCAAATTTAATTAATAATTTAATTTAAATAATTTTAATCGTGATAGCCGTATTTCAATATTCTGCGTTATTTTACAGTTAGGAAATTCAAATCGCCTTCCTGACTTATTTCCATCTAACGCGCTGAGTTTTAGAAGCCAACATAAATTGGGCTTGAATAATTAATCGCGTTTGTTAAAGCCTTTGCGTAAATGGCAAATGCATCTTCGTCATGGAGTTAGAAAAAGGCCGTTGGATGAAAATTTTGCAATTTCTGATTTCAGAAAACTTTATTTGTGTACACTTTTTGACACACACATACGATGTTATTACTATGAACCATTGAATACAATACGATTATTATTATTGATTATAAGGCGAGTGATCTTTTAAGATAGCCCTTATTTGAAAAGGGGACGGAGTGAAGCACAACTTAAAAGCATGCTTCTTACGTAATAGATACAGAATAGTATAGGTGTATGTCGTATTGACTTGTATTACGTATGATTCCTTTGTATATGATTCGAAGTAGGTATGAGGCAGTTTTATGAAGGTTTTAAAATAAAACAAAAGTATACAGAGACTTTTCTTTGGTGCAAGAAAAGTAAACTCTGACATGCTCCCGGTTTATGTTTCTACGGAAGGTGATAACCGTCATTTCATCTGCATCGCTTTCAACCTCCACTTATTGTCATTAATAGATATTTTTTTATAATTCAGTTCTATACGAATATTTGGAAATTATTTAATCATGAGCGCACGGAGACTTTAGAAAATCGATTGCGCTACCCAGAATATATTTGCATGACACAATCTTAGGAATTAAGAGAAGGTTGTTGTAAAAAGAAATGTTTTGAAATGTTCCAGGCTGAAAATAAATTAAGAGGGAATGAGATAGGAGGAGCAAAAAAACAAAAAAAAAAGTATGGTAATTGAGAAAATGCAGGGTGCACCAAAAGTTCGTATAAACTTTAAAAAAATTATGAAAATGGAACAAATAATGAAAAAGAAGTAAGGTTTGCACCGAAATTTTTCTAGGAAAATTGAATTTTTTTAGAAGCAATTTTAGTTCAAAAGTCACCTACAAACGGCCCTGATAACTCTAAAAGACAATGGGCAGGACAACTGTGCATTGTCCCATCGATTTGTCATTGCAACAGTTGTTTAATATTACCTCCAAAACATTGTATGACAGAACTAAGGCGAACAAGACATGTGGACATTTCTCGTCTTCAGTTGTTTCACCGTACGAAATTTTCGCAACGCAGTGGCTTCTAATTCAACATTCAGGTAGAAGAACTTCATAAGCAACGCTTGATCTGGCAACGATGACATTCGCAAATTATGCAGTACTGTTGGATTCGAATGGACAGTCCACGTTCATCCAGGTCTTTAATTGCAAGCTTGCACTGCGTACTTCTGCTGAATATCTTGCGTATCAGCGCCGCCTAGAGGTGACTTTTTAACTAAATGTTTTGGGTTTAACAAAAATCCGAGTTTTCTAGAAATCCTTTTTGTGTAAACCGCACTTCTTTGTCATTTTTTTTCCTTTTTTATGACTTTTTAAAAATTTTACGAACTTTTGACGCACCCTGAATTTGTGAGAAATAGCCAACAAAATAAGTGAAAGAGTTGAAACTGATTTGAAGGCTGCCGAAGATGGAAAGGTAGTCTGGGATATTTGGGGAGTGATTGACAGAAAGGATAATGGGTTATGATTAGAATTGGATTAGCATTGTATAGAATAATAGTCAGGGTATTTATGAGAAATAGGTAAGGAGAAGAATTGAGGGGTCACAGGCGATTCAGAGAGGGCAGATGATGAAGAGAGGAGAGTTATCAGGTTAGTAGCGGATGGTCAACACGAATTAGTGGTGAGAAAGTGGTGGTTAGTCCAAGATAGACGTGATGGAGAACGATAGTGGCGGCGGAGAAAACCCGATGCCAGTCAATGAAATAGAAGAGAATAGTTTTAAGAGGCAGAGAATTGGAAGGAAAGCATTTAAAACTGAAATGTTAAATCTTGTAATAGAAGATAAAGGGCGAAGACTTTATAGGAAATAATTTTAATTGGAGTAAGAAAGTAGTTCAGCTGTAGAAATATAGGTGAAAAAAAATGTTTTCTTGTGCATACTAGCTGAAATAATGAACTACAGTAATAAAAAATTCCCCAGGAAAAACTCTCCGCGATGGGTTTGTGTGTTGACCATTATTTGGCAATTGTGTTATCCCTGTGAAGGGTAATAATATCTTACATCCTAATATACGGAGGAAAGAGCGTTTGTTCTTGTCCTCGTTCGTCTAGTAGGTCAAGACACCGCGGGCTCAACGCAGGGACCCTGGTTCGAATCCGAGATGAGGACGGCGTCTCTTTTTCTCCTAAACAAAAATAGCTCTAGATTGAGCTACTAATACGTTGGTGTCAAATTTATTTGTAATAGCTGAACTAAGTTCTCGTTGCCGCCATTTGAATGTCAAATCCAAAAAAGGAAAAAAATGGGGGCGTCCTTAGAATCGGAAATTAATAACATCGTTCAGTGAGTCTTAGAATACACGCGTTGAAGCAGAGGCTTAAAAGGGAATGCAAATAAAAGAATTGATTGATTATTGATTTTACTTGCTAATGGAAGGGAATTGAGTCCAACGTCCACGTATTCTGGCTCACATGCCATATAATCCTAGTGTTATACGACGGCGTAGAGTTCAATTTATCTGCTGTGTGATAAATCGAAAATTTTTGTTTGAATTCTTCTGCTTCGGATCGCTTGAAACTTTTCTTAGTAGAAATTCGGAACGAACACCTAAATTATTCGCTAGATCGAATTCAGAAAAAGGCGCGGGTCTTTCCCTGTCTTCAGGACTTTGAGTCAATCTGAGTGTAGGTCGTACATAGGGCCGTAGCCAGCCAGGGGGAGTTGAGCCCCCCCTCTGGAAGTGTAGTCAGCCCCTAGGAAGTATTTTTGGTTTTGTAAATTTTTTTTGTTCAAAATAAATTGTAGAAAACAGTTTTAAATTTTTTGTTTTACTCAAAGTTGCATACGACGACAAAAAATTGTTCTTTGGCATTAAAATTGTATTTAAAACAGATTTTCACAGCATATCTTGTGTATATTATGCTATTTATAAAAGGTACTTGCTATTTACAAAGGTTTTATCTAGTCCAGCGGTTTTCAACCGGCATGTCGCGAAAAATTTTAAAATATGCTAGACCTAGCAATTTAGTCGCAGTCATTGATCTCGTTTCCCTAAGATTCTCGAGTAAAACAATGGCAACAGCCTACACAACCATTTTTTATTTATTTATTGTAATTCATTCATATTTTTTTTATCAGATCGGCGAAAAATGTGTTTTTGAGTGTGTTGCAAAAGTTCAGCAAGTAGTTTTGATACGTTGCGAGATGTCATAACCATTTGTTTATAGTTACGGCATTTTTTATGTGATAATGAAATTATTAAGTGGTAAACAAATATTAAAAACTGAAACATTTAGATTAAATATGTGGTTTGGTCGTGATGATCTAGTGGTCTGGTATTTGCTCGGATAGGACAATTAAACTTGGGTTTTACGCGTTGTGTTGTTTTTTGTTTTGCAAAACCTCAAATATCTACATCAAGAAATAAGTATGATTACATAAAATCAATATGCGGGACTACTGACATGTAAAATAATTTCATAAGACGTTCTTCGACATGAAAACTATTTATTTACAATTTAAAAGATATTATGATCAGTATTATATGGATCATGAAGTACATGATTATAACTAAATCCAATACCTTGATTTCCGAATAACATGAACATATAAATTCGTATATTTTGGTAAACGTGTAAGTAGAATCCTATTCTTCAAAAACTACTAATTGATATATTGAATTCATGTTTGTTAAAACTTACCAAAATAATCTATCATATGAGAATGGCTATCCATTAGTTTATCCTCACTGATTAACTTCAAAATATTTGAATAATTCAATCGAATAAATAAAATTCACTTATACGTTTACAAAGCATGTTGATAAGTATTCGGCTTTCTTAATTATGCTTCTCCTGAGTCAATTTCTATTACAAAATTCCCTAATCATTGTCATCGTTTTCTATGTATACTTATATATGGTTTGTCAAACATGAAATAATTTGAATCTACAATAATGATATTTATTACCAAATACAATAATAATTATAACAGTAATTATCCAAATATTCTAGTTTTGCATCGCAACGTTATCATCGCTAAAATCGCTTTGTTTGGAATTCGTGATTTTTAATCTATACTAGTAGAATAAAAAGGCTGTTAATGAAAAGACATGCTCACCCAATAGTCCCCCATATTCATTCTCCACGTCTGTGATTTCGGGACCCTCCTCGAGATGGAAGATATGTATCGTCAATTTCTTATATCCTAGTATCATTTTGCTGGCTCAGATATCATTTCTTCAGGCTATCATTTGCTAATATTTAGAGTTAGTTTAGTCCATCTTTACCTGCCATAATCAGTCTCTATCTCCTCTTGCTTGGCCTTTTTAATCAAGGGGGAGTGTTACTTCTCTCGCGCCCCCCCGCCCTCTAACCTCGAAATCTCATTGGTTTGATTTTATATAGAAAACAATAATTCTGGGCTGGTTCGAGTGACGTCATTTGAGAGACGTTTTGCTATTGGCTTGGGAGAAAGGTATTATTTTGAAACATATTGCTTTTGCTCCCTGATAAAGTGTCATGTTGATCTGAAATTACGAGTTTGTTGTTGTTCAACTTGGTTCGCAACTTAGAATGGTAAAAAATTGAATCTTTAGAAATAACTTTTTACTTCACAGCTGCAAAAGTTCGTTCGGGACTATGATTTTCCTATTTTTAGGACCACGTTAGCTTCTGCTTTCCTTTAGTCCTGAGTTTTTATGTTAAAGTTTTGGGTATTCATGATTTTATGGATTTGAGTTGACTTCTTTCCTTGTGAAGACCAGCTCTGTCCTCACACAAGAATTTTAGATGCTATTTACAGGGTCAAATCCCTCGTGGAAACGTGAGAAAATTGCCTTTACCCTCCTTTGTAATTAGCAAACAAGAATAATGGCGCGTTGATTAAAAAACACAGCGAGAATGAAAAATGTAGAAAACCGTTGATCTAGTCCAGGGGTGGGGAACCTGCGGCCTTAAGGCCTCTATGTGACCATTTCGGCGGAAAGTGCGGCCCTTTAGATGAATTCGAATTTTGTAAACCAAACCCTTTTATTTTTTGTAATATGATTTGGCTCACCTTATTTAATTTTTATTATTAAATGAACATATTTCAAATACAAAAGATAATAGAAGTATCGCAAAGACAATCCAAAAATTCCGTCTTTAGAGTAAAGGTGCAAAGAAATTTAAATATTTATTCAAAAACACATTTGATTGCATATATATATATCTAAAAAAACTGTATTGATAGTACAGAATGCCACAAAGTATACCTATGCATTAAGATATTACCAGTTTTGCAAGCAGTCCGGTATCACTGTATGTACCCCATATCTTGGGCGTAATCTGGCGGGAGAAAGGCATTTGCGATGCAGTTTTTTTAGAAAGCAGGCAAAATACTACTTTTTCCCCATACAATTTTGGTTTTTTTTGCTCCCTATAAAATAATCCCTATCTAATAAGGTTAAATAACTAGTGTTATTTAACCTTCAATGATACCTTTCCGCTGCCATATTTATCAAAAATCAGTTCGCCAAAATCAACAATTGGTCGTTTATTTCAAACAGCATCAATACACTATTTATTGTGAGAAATACTCTGGTACGTTCAGATGCTCATAGCCTTTCGTCCATGTCCGTTGTAGTTTATTTTAATTTTTCCCTAACAATTTTAATCGCCTACGTGTATTCCTTATCAGAGTGAGGGTTCGATAATTAAAAGGGAAAGACAGATATTAAATATGCAGCTCTTCTAAGCTAAATACAGATACTGCGTCTTTGCCTGATTTTATTTTAGTTGGAGTTTCATATTAAGTGCAGCTACATACTTTTTTACACAGGTAAGCGTTAATTCGTATTTTTTTAGTGTATTAGTTTAAGGAGGGGGGTCGCCACCCTGCAACGAGAGGGAGCTTCGTCCCACTCATATTTCAATTGTTACGCTATTAGTGTAAAGAGCTGCATTTTTTAAACACGAGTTTTGTGATCAAAAATTCACTGTAATTATGTTATAAATAGATTTGGAATTTATGTTAGCGGATTTTATGGTCTGGAAACTCGTTTTGAATATGTAAATTTTAATGCTCTGTCAATGGAGAATCCAGAACGGGCGATGGAGCAATCGCGTGAAGATAGAAACATTTCTTTAAGAAAACCCAAATTTTGTCATAATTTTTTTGTTTATAATATCCACAATTTTCAGTCAAATTTCACAAGACTTACAAAACATTTGTCAACGTACAAAAAAAATATTATACTTAAATTAGAAATTAATATATTGAATACACGATGAGATATGAGCATTTAAAGAAAATAATTTTTTACTGCGCATGCGCGAAAGATATGAATAACTTTCTTTCATAATTTTGTAGTCAATAGTATAGGGCAACTTAAAAAAAATACCAGTGGGATATCTTGAAAATTCAGAAAGTTATCGATGATATAGTGAGCCGTATTTCTCTAATTCTCTGAAAGTAGCTAGATGATAAGGGTTTTTTCCACAAATTGTCATATTCCAAATTACCAAACACCCCTGTTCTGAAAATGAAATATTCCAGATTTATGCAAATAAGGATCAAAAGTATCCGTACACCAGCATGTTTTGCTTCCCCTTTAGAGAAGTCAAAAACCTTGCTTGGTGCAGAATAACCATTGTCTTTTCGTCATAAAAATACAACAAACCAACAAGAAGTCAAAAATTAGTATGAAGTGGGGCCATATTTTGCTGCAATGACGGCTACCACTCTATCTGGGAGGCTATCTACTAGTTTCTGGAATTTTTCAGTGGGAATTGCATGCCATTCTTGCAAAAGAATATTAATCAGCTCTTGCGCCAATGTGGGGCGTTTTGGCCTAGCTCGCAGTCGACATTCTAATTCATCCCATAGGTGTTCTATGGGATTTAGGTCTGGGCTCAGAGCATGCCAGTCCAATTCCTCAACATCCATGTCAGCAAACCAGCTCTATACAGCCTGTGCTGTGTGGATAGGAGCACGATCTTGTTGAAACAAGAATGAACCTACTCCAAATTGTTGCCACAATGTGGGCAGCGTGGAACTGCCTAAAATGTCGAGATAGCCTCCCGTCTTCAGAGTTCCCTTCATAGGAAGCAGAGGGCCAAGCTCGAACCATGAGAAACCACCCCAAACCATTATGCTTCCACCACCAAACTTAACTTGCGGCACAATACAGTCAAGTAAAAAGCGTTTACCCAGCATTCTCCACATCCAGTCTCTACCATCTGATTGCCAAATAGTGTACCGTGATTCGTCGCTCCATGACTCGTCGCTCCATGATTCGTCGCTCCATAACACTTGACACCACTGCTGCAGGCTCCATGTTTTGCACACTTCGCACCATTGTACGTGACGCTTGGCTTTTTTTTTTGGTGGATGTTGAGTTATCGGAGTACAACAGCAGGAAATAGCGGTATAACCTCCGCTTCATGATTTGACCCTTTTAGTGCTGCTCGTGCATATTTCTTATTTGAGAGTATCTTATGAGAGTTTTTATTTGTCTGTTTTCCAAAATTTCTTGATTTTCCTTGTATCTCTACGTAGAATTCGCTGTTCAAGATTTTTCAAAGTAAATTTTCGTACAAGTCTATTTTTCCAAGTCCAGTTTTCGTAAATCGGCAATTCCTTTCAGGATTTAATCCCATAGTAAAAAGTCCGTTATCCATTCTTGGTCTCTTTCTTCTTGGTAGAAGGGGCAATGGTGGTTTCGCGATTTTTTGTTGTCTTAGTTCTATCAGGGCTAGCTCCGAAGATGACCGCGGTATCTTCATCTCCAGGTACAGGCCGTAGATCCTCGTCTGATGAGTCGCTTGCATATTCAACCGGTTTTTTCTTAATGTTGTTCGCTTCAGGTTTACCTTTACAGATGTTCAT
>QLNU02014176.1:45250393-45265196 GCA_006491805.2 Dysdera silvatica | reverse complement strand
AAATGTGGCGGCGGTGGACAGAGGTAGGTCGCGGATTATTTGACTTCTATAAAAGTGGATCATGGCTTGAAAACGGTTGTGAAACACTTTTTAAGATCGTAAACAAAAACTGATGCCGTACATATGCGAAAAATCTGTGTCCAACTCACCGGTCACAAATGTGATATGCTGCTGCCATTGTTTTGGGGCAAAAGATAGAAAGGGAAATTATCGAGTAAGTACAACAATCTATTCATTCACCATATAACACCTCAAATACGCAAAGTATTTGAACAAAACTGAACATTTGAAAACACGTTACAAATGTTTCCAAAATTCTGATTTATAATGTCCATTTTACTCTTTTATTCGGTGCTTCACTGCCCATATCTTTCACACCCTACTATCTCTAACATATTTACTTTTTCCTCTAAGTGAAAGCAAAGTTATTTTTGACAAATGTTATTACCAATGTAGTTTTCGCATCGTTTTATAACCATACGCATTGTGAAACTGCTTCTGAAACTACGAACAAATAACTGTAAAATGAACGTTATTCCAAGCTCTAACCCCCACGGTTGCCAGTAATTTTTCACTTTCGCTTTCATTTTGAATTCAAATTTCCTCTCGCATCTAAGAGCTCAAGCTTTTTTCATTATCTCTACTGGTCTGGGTAGCTGCCAGCATGGAGATTATATTCGTAGATTTGGTTGCTGCTACGCACACGGCTGCCTTGAAACGCAAAATGAATGCGAAACACATGCTTATGCTTTTGCTTTTATTACATGGTCACAGCTTTTACACAGAATAATACAACAGATTCGTAATAACAAGTAAATAATATGCAATTTTGATGATGGTGGTAGTGGCTTTTCTGTAAACTTATGAATTTATTGATTATGATACTTGACGAACTGCAAATTATTACATTATGCATGTATTATTGCCCATGAAAAGGGTCCTTGATTTCAAATATCTATAAAATTAAAAGTTCTTAGAATGTTTTAAACACTTTAGTGGCAACAGATTCACGAAAGTAAAACATTTTTACATTTTTGTCTATGTTATAAACACTCGATGTGTGTCCCTATCGTAACACGGCAAATATCAGTGCGACAATCCAGCTCGTTTCACACTGTCTGCAGCAAATCGGGCATTATCGAGTTCACAGCTGCAGTGACGTGTTTCTACTAAACATCCAGGGTTGTGGATCGGTGCACTCTGACTTTTACGTACCCGCTAGTTGTGCGCGTAGACTTTTTTGTGCTATGCAAAAAAGCTTCCTTTACTAGATCAAAAACTTCCTCAGAGACGGATGGTCAGTCAGAATGTCTTCCTCCTCTGATCACAGATACATACCTTGCCTTTTAAAGTTTGTGTACCACTTCAAAGTCAACTTATTGATAGGGGGATGCCCATTACATTTGGTTTAAAAGCAAATTCTAGAACTCACAAGCTGCATTGTTGTGGGGTGAACGCCATTTTGAAAAACATTGCTTTGTAGCTATTACAGGAATGCAAGAATTTTTTTTTGAAAATAAAAGAAAATATTTGGGTTTTGTGTATCTCTTGTCACTAAAATTCTTATAATATTAAAATACCTTTTTATTTTATAACTATTTGAAATCAAGGATCCTTTTTGTGGGCACCCTGTGTTTGTGTTAAATTGCATATGGCTTATTTTTCTGAATGTGGGTTATGAAATTTGCTTGCATTCAATAAATATACAATAGTGCATATTCGTGCAGCATTCGGGAATACATACTTTAATTTTTCTTTCAATTCACATGGGTTATTTATTCAATTAAACAAATTAATTTTTAAAATACAGTGAAAATCGTTTATAACGACGGAATTTTTACAAGAAGTTTGGTTTGCTATTCTACTCCATACTAAATATATCGGTTATAATGACGGCGATTTTGTAGTCTAAGCAGATTTTAAGTAGAAAATCCGCATCGGATATAACGACGCGACTTGACATTGGAACCAAGTGGGTTCGAGACAACGCTGGAATCACATGTGTTATTAAAATTTAAGCGTTATTTTAATCTTATTTATTTACATATGTCCGAGAAATTTTTATTGCCTGTAAACTTGAATAATAAAAGTAATGAACTTGAAAAAAAAAAATCGTGATTTATTAATTGAATATCACGAAGGCCGCGTCTTTGGGGCTCCAGTCTATATTTTGCCTATAGTTTTCATAAAACCTCCTTAAACTAGTACAGTTCGAAGTCATTGTTATAATATAATAAATATTATTATGTTTTTCATATTATATACCTTACATAGCATACATTATGATGTACATATACATTACATATCCCTGCAATTTTTATTTAAAAAATAAAAAGCACTATAGATTTAGTGAGTTTACATAAATATAACATATATATATAGTAATTAAATTCATTATAATTAAATATATTTTTATTTAATTTTAAACAAACCGGTTTAGTACTTTTCTATTAAAATTATTTATAGATTCTAAAGTGTGTCACTGTACTATGATTTAAAAAGGATATCGGTTATAACGACCGAATTTTCACGGTCCCTTTGAGATCCGTCCAAATTTTCACGGTCCCTTTGAGATCCGTCCAAATGCTTGGAGAAACCGATTTTCACTGTATGTTTATTACCACCTTGCTTATCAGTGCCCGTTTTCAATAACAAGTACCATTTAACTGTTTAAATATAATATATAATATAATAAATTTATTTTTGAATTATTTGATTTTCTACTTTACGTTCTTAAAAGCAACTATGATATGTTAGCACCTTAGTATTAGAAAATGGATAGAATTATTTAATTTCTGCTTCGTTTATTGCGATTCGTGAAATTAGATGGTTGCGTCTCTAATGATTTAAATGTGAATCACTAAAGAAAATACAAACTCCATGGCGTGAATTTGTCGAAGCAAATAAATCCTGAATTCATCAGTTCTTGGTGCCGGTATTGCTGAGTGGTTTATACTCGTTTTAATTGGATTACGTACCAAATCCAGTGAGCTTCGATGCAGGCATTATGTCCTTGCTTAAAAGTCCAATTAAATTGTAGACCTTACCTAAGGTAACTCACACTGGATTGTTCGAGAACATGATTTCACTTTATGGATATTTATGGAAATTTTGATCATAGATATGGCACGGCATTCCCAACTAGGTGGCGTGTTGAATCCTAAATAAATGAGAACAAAGGCTTATCAATGCGTAGTGGACAACCGAAAATAGTGACCTTTGGCTGAAACGACAGATGCCTGCAAAGATAGAATCTAAAGCGGACAGAAAGAAGCTATAAAATTCCGGAACATGATGCCCGCAAAAAATTACGTGCTTTAAGACAACTTGACGACAAACTCTAAGTCAAGAACACAAATGATTTTCGGTAGATTCTTACTAGGTAGGTTGAGTTGGTAGGTTGAGATGATCAGATTCAAAACTGATCTTCATTAGCCATCTCCCAAATCTATGTTTCAAAGGATTATACCAACTTTATCGTTTTAATAAAGTACGTATTTCTCATGATTATATAATAAATATCTCCTTAAACTTTCTTTGTGGAAAATATGTACAATATTTTTAATTCTATGGAGGAATATGCAGGTCACGGTATTGAATTAGCTTTTATTTATTGCTATACGTGATATTTTCTTTAATAATATCGTTTAATTTAATTAACGGTAGTACCCAATTATATAACTTAATCTGGAAGTAAAACGTGTCCACAGTAAATGCAATCAAGATGTATAAAAAATTTCTAGACTCCAAAAACATTCATATCGAAAATTTTCGTCTTTATGCATCATGCTCTTCCTGAATTCATCTTGTCACTATTATTTTATTATACTAAACTATTATTTTATTCAATAGAAAGTACGTTTACGAACAGAATTCCGATGGAACGTTAGAAATAAAGGGAAGTGATGTCATAAACGGGCTATTCCATTACAGAAGAGGACTCCAATTTCGGAATTTGTTTTTGAATATTTGTCGGCGCCAAAATCAAGTTCTGAAATTGAAGTCATCCTCTACTCTAATATGAGAGAATATTTATTACGTCACCTATCGTTATTTCTGTTACGAACTTCTTTTCGTGAACGAACAATCGTTGAAAAAGGATACTATATTTAATCACCAAATGAAAACTTCCATTCACTCTTACTATTATAATAATAATCCACCACATCATTCTTCAACAGCCATTCTTTTAATTTTTTTTAGAAGTATTTTATTATTCAAGGATTTCATTCTTTCTGCAATTTTGACATATTTAGTCTCTTACATATTATGCGATTATGTTCTATCTCTGACCATGCATTGTGGCAGTTGTACTTCTACTTTAAATCTCGATTTTTGTCTTCTTTTTTTTATCATTGTACATATTTCTTATATACAGGGTCTTTCAAATTAAACGCTCCCTGTTTACGACGAAATAGTGGACGAATTTATATGAATTTTATACACAGATGTATCTCGATATGCGCTCGTGAGTTATGATAAAAAAGGTTATATACGTCCCACGGTTGCGGTTTTAGTTACTGAATTTCGGAATTTTCAAATGGCAACACCCCAATTTTTCAACCGCATAATTACAGTCAATCAACGTCATAACCATTAGAAACCGTAAATACCGTTAGAATTTTATTTTTAGACCTAAAACTGACACAGTATTGTAACGTTATGTAAAAGATAAATTGAGAGAAAGAGAAAAAGTAGAGTTAACTGGAAACGTCTTTCAAAAGCTTCGAGAACACGCTGTAACTGAGTAAACCTTTCGCAATTAGCGACGTCGATGTTTGTTAGTATGTAATACAGATGTACGAAACCAAAATTATCAGAGGTATCACAGTTCGGAAGGCAGAGAATTGTTGACGAAAAGTGGAGCGTAAGCATTAATTTCCTATACAAAATACTCATTGATTACAGTATTTGTCGATAGATAGCTGTGTGGCAATAACAGTTTGTGATTTGCATAATGGTTACTATTGTAACTCTATCATAGTAGGTACTATAAAAGCGCAGCAGTCACTAAAAAGCATAAATGTTTGCGTGAAGTAACGGTAGCTCTGCCAACAACTTTACAGGAAATTTTGCGTTATTAGTGAAGCTATATTACCAGAACAGAAATAATGCAGCTGCGACAATCAAGGAATTCCAGTGTCAGAAACGCCAAAGACGTAGACTTATCACTGTTTCTTCTCTACGCAGAATGATGGCGAAATTCGAAGCAACATGAAAAATTGGTGTTCAACCTGGCCGTGGTGGAAAAAGGGTGGACTCCGCTCATCTTGAAAAGGTGGCTACTGAACTTGTGGATTTATCAAGCCAATGTGCACATGGTGACGCTAGTGTGTCAGTAATTGACACTGACGGCTACTGCCACATGGAGAGTGCTGCGTAAGGTGTTGCGATACTATCCTTACAAGCTTCACATGCTACAGCAGCTAAGGCCTGGTGACGCAGATATGCGTGGCAGTTTCGCACGTCAATTGCTAGACCGAATACAAGTGGAGATAACGTGGCCATGGATTGTTTGTTTTGTGGTTTTACGGCTCAAAGACTACAATGGTCATGCTGCGCCGGGACCTACTGTTTTCCGAGGAATCCGAACCTCTTATGGCCTAGGGAACCAAACCCCGGACTACAGTGAGCAGTGCGATCTTTTTATGAGATCTCTGAGTAAGCGTTCTTTGTACACTGTTGGGAGTCGAACCCGGATTAACGGCGTACTAGGCGAACGCGTTACCACACTGCGCCACCGCAGGGCCTGCGTGGCCATGGAACATTCTTTGGAGTAACGTGGCGCATTTCTTTTTAAATGGGCAAGTTAGTGTGCTCAACTGCCGCATTTGGTCTGCAACAAATCTTCATGTTATTCAACAAGTACCTTTGCATACTCCGAAAGTGATAGTATGGTGTGCATTTACAGCTACTTTTCTTATTGGTCCACATTTTTTTGAAGAGGAAATACCGACTGGTATCCGCACCTGTTCAGTTACTGGACAGAAATACCATGGCATGTTGGAACATTTCGTCTTACCGCATCTACAACAACGAGTGTCTCTACGAAACCATATTTATGCAAGATGGTGCGCCACCCCATATTGCTTGTCCTGTCCAAAGATTGCTGAGATAGCACTTGACTGACGAGCGAGTGTTCAACCGACGTTTACATCATGGCCACCTCTATCTCCCGACTTCACCCACTGTGACTTCTGGTTGTGGGGGTTATTTGAAAGACCGTGTAAATCGCAAACCGTCTGTAACTCTAACCAATCTGAAGGGCAGCATTCGACGTCATGTGCTAGGCAATCCGATTGAAATGGTGCACTCGGTTGTGGAAAACACTATTTTTCGAATGGAAACTATCGTTGTCCAGAATGGAGGACACATTGAAGAGTTGTGGCGCTGTTGATTGAAAGACGTTTCCAGTTAACAGTGCTTTTTCTTTCAATCAATTTATCTTTGAAATAACGTTACATAACTTTGTCAGTCTTAGGTCTAAAAATAAAATTCCAACGGTATTTACGGTTTCTGATGGTGCCTGTCATTATGCCGTTGAAAAATTCGGGTGTTGCCATTTGAAAATTTTGAAATTCAGTAACTATAACCGTAACCGTGAGACGTATATTACTTTTTTTTATATAACTCGCGAGCGCATATCAAGAAATATCTGTGTGCAAAATTTCATATAAATCCGTCCATTATTTCTTCCTATACACCCCTTTAAACAGGAAGCGTTTGATTTGAAAGACTGTGTGTGTGTAATATATATTAATTCTCTTATGTATCATTTATAAACAAGAAGCAGTTTAAATACTCCTGAAATCAGCTTACCAATAGTCACTGAATAATACTGAATAATAGAAGAAAAACAGAGTTATTTCTCAAGGGAAACAGCTAAATTCGTTCACAATGGACCACGGCATCTGACAATCAAGTTGGCGTGGCATAAAAATGAAAAAGAGTTATAATAACAAGCAGCTGTCGGCGAAAACGTTGTATAGCTTCAAGAAATGTAAGAATTGCTCTTTGTCAACTGTGGAAGAAGTAATGACAAGTGGATGGAGAAGGCAAACTCTTTGCTGCACTACCAGCCTGGACAGCACGGGCATCTGGGACCGTCGTTTCGTCACAGCTCGTTAAGTTCCGATTCTTGGGTCCGATCTCTCCAGTACCGGAAACTTTCCTGGACTATAAAAAAAAGGAAAACCTCCGAATCATTAGACAGAACGACAGCTGGGCTGCGGTTTCCAAAAGCGAATTGAGAAATGTTTGTCCTGGGAAAAAAACGTTTCGGGAAACCATTGGGGTGGCACTTTTCCGTGTCCTAAATGCTCAACGATCCAAATACAATAACCACACTTCTTTCTTGTTGAATTTAATAAATATTATCAAGTGGCAATGGCCCGCTTGGATTTCTTGTATCTCTATTTTCCCCAAACACGTTTTCTAAGCGAAAGTAATCTATATAATATTTTATATTTCCTTTAATTGATAAACCACTCTTTCTCTTGTATATTTTGTAAGTTTAATACTTTAAATATTCTTTCTGATATGCACTGTCATATTCCAGCCATATTTTGCAACTGATGGATAAGCATCTTTGTGCTTTAAATATATATGCATTTAAAGCGCAATTCTCCTCTAGGTTACCAGAACCTATTTCCTTATTTTGCACTTCCATCTCACTTGAGATCACTTGTGGTCAATTTGGGACGCATTTGAGAATTTTTCAATTCTGCTTAGGATGTTCATTGCTATATAAAAGAACGCGCCAAAACGTAATAACAAATCTTTCATAAATATTATTTAACAAACACAAAATTTGATACAGTTATAGAACAAGCCATTTTTCGTCCATGTGTAGGTGACATTCAGTATATACACTGTTTCAAAAGTAAAAGAACAGTCTACAGAAATACGCACAGTGAGTGTGTACCGGGGGAAAGGGTGACAGAAAGCACGTCACTGCCATGAGAATGGAAAAGAAAAGAGTTAGCATAATGTAGATCAAAAAAAAGGAGGCTTGAATTGAGGTACGTACTGAGGAGGGATGAGAAGCATCTACTGGAAAGAGTGGAAAAAATAGAGTACACTAGCAGAAGAACAATAGGAAGACCAAACGTAACATTAGAGGCAAAGGCCCTCAAGTACATGGCCTCGGTTTAATATCTGGCAATGTCCTGGTTATAAAACAATGGTTATAATTTATTCTCATTTTAAAACTGTATGTGCTGTCTCGCATAGTTTGGCGCGGTATGACCCCTACTGTCCTTGCGCCACAAAAATACAACCAACCGGCAAGGAAATAATGGAAACTCCACTGTTATATCGCTACCTTTACCAGCAGAAATGGAAAGAAAGAAAACACGAAAATTAAGTTTGGTGAAGATGTAGTAACTTATCCCCTTTTATCTATGTATAGGTATCGTTCAATATATCCACTTTCGCATTGACTTATGTAAAAGATTTTAGGAGTGTTGGTCACAAAAAATGGCGTCGATATTCCTGGATTTGTTTGAATCCACTTTCGCAATCATTCGTATTTCCACCAGCATTGTTGCCAGTTGACAAAAGAAAATTGGTAAAATCAAGTTCTCATTCGTTTCAATCATTTCTTATCCCCTTCATTAATTTCTCGCATAAATCAATTGTTTGCCCATATAAAAATATGTCCAATCTATCAAAAAGGAGTGCCATGTTAGGGCTGTATGAATGGTCGGGTATTAAAAGTCCAACCAAATCCCTCAACTGTCGAAGAGTCAGATGAGTAATGTGGAGCCTGGCATTATCTTGAAGACGTTTAATTTTCAGATGATGTCCGCTCCTTGAAATTTAGAAGGTTCCCTGAAATAGTCGTAATGACTAACAATATATTTCCTTTTTAACGTGGGTATTGTCTTTTCAAATCTATGACAGAAAATAAAATCGCGTTGGCCTCAGCAGACTGTGCTGATTTTGGTTTTTTGTTAGGAAAAGTCTTAGGTTTTGTTCTTTTTTTAACTAAGAATCATTTGTCGATCCATTGCAATGGCTGACATTTAAAGATGAGCCTTAATGGCAAACCGAAGCCTTTTTGCATTTCATGAGCCCCGCTCTTTAAAAGATTCAGACTGTGGCCTAACTGCATTCTACAAGGGATCAGTCAAAAATAGCTTCGCAAAATAAAAAGTATATTTTATCTTATACAATTCAGTTAAAGAGTCCCCATTATCATAAATATAATTTCGATATTAATTGAATATATTTTACAAACTTTCTAATGCGTTTGCTTGTCATTTGTATGATAATTAAGCAAAATTTCCCACATAGTTAAATTAAACATCGTGATAATTAACTGAAGTTTATTAATCCAGTAGCTTGTTGATTATAACCATGACGTCATGGAGAGAACATAAATACAAAATTCATTTCCAATTTTAATTTACTATCTGTATCTTAAATTCATGACCACCTAAACGAAGCACAGCTTACACATGAGCCAAATTATCAATAAAAGTTAAGTATTAGATGATTAAATATCCGCAAAGAAAAGAATTTTTCTGCGCCTGGTTAAAATCGAACCCGGCCCTGCGGTGGCGCAGTGTGGTAACGCGTTCTCCTAGTGCGCCGCTAATCCGGGTTCGACTCCCAGCAGTGCAAAGAACGCTTACTCAGAGATCTCATAAAGATCGCACTGCTCACTGTAGTCCGGGGTTTGGTTCCCTAGGCCTTAAGAGGTTCGGATTCCTCGGAAAACAGTAGGTCCCGGCGCAGCATGACCACTGTAGTCTTTGAGCCGTAAAACCAAAAAGAAAGCGAAAGTAAAATCGAACCCACACCTCAATTTTCGAGCTTCAAATTAAGAGTTCTATATATTAAGCTACACCCCCTCCCCGTAAGCGTATATTTGGCTTTCACTACGGAAAACTATTCTTTCCTTTGATAGTGTTTAATTATCTAACACAATCGCATCATCGGCAATGATTAATTACTCTGATTATATGTTAACGTTCGTCTCGCTTTTCTGACTTTTGGCTTCTTTGACTTGTCGCCTTTATTTAAAAATCAGTCGAAGTGCTATACCATTCTTTGTGAACTTATCTGCAATGAAAGCTTTATAAACGTTCGCAGAGGGAAGAGTGATCGTCGGCTATAGCTTAATGGGTAGAGCATTTAACCGGAAATTGGAATGATGTTGGTTTGACTAACATCCGGTGCAGAATTCCAATTGCGAGTATTTGATCTTCTAATACAATTTTTTTTGACGCTTCCATCAACAACCCAGTTGTCCCAATTCTGCCTTCACTTGACAAAGGGAGCAGTTGGCTCCCGAAACGTCGTGTTTTTAAACCTTACGCCAGTGTCGAAATAACTGTTTGTTATGGAATCTCCTGGTGAAACTCTGTATTGTTTCGTCCAATTAATAAGATTAATGTACTTACAATTCGAAATTGTTTTGTTGATAAATGGTATGTTTTACAATTTTTACTCAGAAAACAAAGTTAAAAACGTAAATAAAGTGGGAAAATTTCGATTTAGCGTGCGGTGCAAAGCGTCATTGGCCGCATTTCGTCGGGAATATAAGTAAGGATAAAAAAAATAGTATTAAAATATTGATAACGTTATTGCGTGACTACTGTGTTGCCAGTTGTGGATGAGAACTTGATGTGAAAATATTACTAGATACTTGCAAGCTTGACTGAAACTAAGGGTAGATGGTTCTTCGTTGACTAGAGTAAATAAATTTTTAGTGATATGGCGCGCTTCCAAAAAACGTCAAATTATCGTGTATAAATTATAATGTTTGACACTGTTGCATGCTGTGTATATCGTAACGAATTTTATATTGACTGGTTGCTTTATCGTGGTTGTTTTAAAATAATAAACGGTAAATGAAAAGTAAATAAAAAAAAAGTTTAACATTAAATCTAGAAAATATCGTTTGGACGAAATTTATTTCTGCTACATTCAAAATTTTTCTTTTTGTATGGAAGTGAAAGCTTCATGCAAAATAAAGAAAACACCGGTTAACTTACAAAATAGAACTCCCCGCACTCGTGCTTTAGGAGTCATCAGCAGCAGTCCTTCATCAGGAGTGATAAATGAGAATCTACACTTATCTAAAAAGAAAATAAAGTGGCCATGCTCTAGCCTGTAATGAAACGAGCGGTCTTTACCTCATATCTAATTTACCTTATGTCTAATCCTCATACTGCAGCCACTAAGTCATTGATGTCAACCTGGCGCTCTATTTCTTCACGTAGTTATATTTCTCGGATGTGAAGCCTGTCCACCTCCCCACTCTCAATCAAATAATTGAACAGAGAAGCTAATCACAAAATTAATTTTCTACCGATTCTATGAACTTTTGTTCACTCAAGAACCAACATTTGACTCATAAACGTTTGAGAAAAGAAAGTGACTGTGCTCCTGACTGAATTCGAACTCGCAACTTCTTAGTCTCCATGTTATGGGTCGGCGACATCGGTCGCTTACAGAGTCATTTTTCTTACATTTTCGCAACGTTTCAATTCAACGACGTTTCTATGTTCTTAAGTCATTTGTTTTGTAATTCTTTAAAAATCAGGGAAGTTTATCGTGAAACTGATCCATAAGTATAAAAATGTTAAGTTTTTTATATTTTCAATCAAAAGTGTAATAGAAAACAGTGAATTTTTTTAATATGCAAATTTGGAAATAGAGCACTTGTAAACAGAAAGCGCGTTAAGTACACTGAAGTGCCAGAAAAACTGGTACAGGCGTGCGTATGCAAATAACGGAGCTTTGCAACCAATCAGCGTAACGCGATGCGGTCGGCAGCGCCTATATAAGACAAGAGATGTCTGGCAAAGCTGTTAGATCGGTTCTTGCCGCTACAATGGCAGGTTATCAAGGCTTAAGTGATTTTGAACGTGGCGTTATAGTCGGCACAAGAGAGATGGGACATAGCATCTCCGAGATAGCGACAAAATTTGGATTTTCGCGTACGACCATTTCACGGGTATACCGTGAATATCAGGAATCCGGTAAAACATCAAATCTCCGACAGCGGTGTGGCCGGAAAAAGACCTTGAAAGAACGGGACCTTCGACGACTGACGAGAATCGTTAAACGAGATAGACGTGCAACACTTCCTCAAATTGCCGCGGATTTCAATGCTGGGGCATCAACAAGTGTCAGCGTGCGAACTGTTCAACGAACCATCATTGATATGGGCTTTCGGAGCCGAAGGCCCACTCGTGTACCATTGTTGACTGCACGGCACAAAGCTTTACGCCTCGTCTGGGTCCGCCAACACCGCCATTGGACTGTTGATGACTGGAAACACGTTGCCTGGTCTGACGAGTCTCGTTTCCAATTGCATCAGGCGGATGGACGTGTACGGGTATGGAGACAACCTCATGAATCCATGGACCCTACATGTCAACAGGGGACTGTTCAAGCTGGTGGAGCTTCTGTGATGGTATGGGGCGTGTGCAGTTGGCGTGATATATGACCTCTGGTACGGGACCTAGTTATTAAATTATATTAAATAGTTGTATCTAGTGACAGTTTCGTAAACATCATGTCCATTGTGCATTCCGACGGACTTGGACAATTTCAGCATGATAATGCGACACCCCACACATCGAGAGTTGCTACCGAGTGGCTCCAGGAACACTCTTCTGACTTTAGACACTTCCATTGGCCACCTAAATCGCCAGACATGAACATTATCGAGCATATCTGGGATGCCTTGCAACGTGCTGTTCAGAAGAGATCTCTACCTCCCCGCACTCCTATGGATTTGTGGACTGCCCTGCAGGATTCCTGGTGTGAATTGTCTCCAGGATACCTTCAGACATTAGCCGAGTCCATGCCACATCGTGTTGCGACACTTCTGCGCACGGAGGGGGGCTACACGATATTAGGTAGGTGTACCAATTTTTCTGGCACTTCAGTATAGTTCACCTACATAATTGAGTTGACCTCTGCTCTAACCACTGCTATGATGCTGCGGCTAAGTTTTGAATAGACAATATCAGCCGTTTATTAAACCTTGTTCTCAAAACATCCCAGAACTAATTAATAAAAAAGGAACGTAGTGTATAAAAAATAGGGCTCCCCTGGAAATTAACTTTCTGAAACAAGAACACGACGAACTGGACATATTTAAAAATGTACAACTGCATTCAAGTGAAAGAGTAGAAAAACTGTTAAAAACGTTAAACTATTTAGTTTCCTTATGCATTGAAAAGCAATTGACAATTAAGAAAAAATACTCTAACGAAACTGTGTTAAACCTTCAAGAATGGAGATATTGGCATGAAATATTCGAAAATCGAACAGGAGTTTTCAGTAGAATAATATTGAATCTCATTAATGCAATTCTATAATATTTATTAAATTGAAATTGATTAAATATTATCTTATTGCATATTAATTTATTTTTAGTATATCAATTATATACCTTGATATTTAATCGGAAGAAGACTAAATAACAAGATACCTATATTCTTCCTATTGTCCCAATGGAACTGTAGGCCTGCCCCAAAATAACCCCATCTGTCCGAGTCTTTCACTTGCCTTTTAGTTTCTCCCCGCGTTTTGCCCTTTTCCTTTCGTTCCCTATTTTCTTCCATGTATTATTTAATCTACCTCTCTTTCGGGCCTAGAGCTTGTTTGTACACATTGGATTCACAACCCTTCCAACCTATTACTTTCATTATTAGATGTAGCAATAATAATTATTCAACCTGATATACAACATTCAGTTTTTACATAGCTTGAGCAGTATAAAAATTAAAGGAATGTAAGAGAAGATCTATATTAAATTATTTTAAGTTTTGAGGTTAGAAATGGAAGAGAATATAAAGCCGAAGCTTGTTACGAGATTTTCTTCCAGAATGCGGTGATGTTGATAAAAAAATAAGAAAAACATAAAAACGTAGATTTTTATGGTTCTGAATTATGCTTGTTCTAAAGAATTCAGTTGTTTTATATCTTTGGAGATGTGGAAAACTTGTAATAACTTAAGAACTGACTGAGCGTCGTTTTTACGAATTGATGAATATAAAGTATTAATTTTATTTAGGACTTTTGGTGGGCCTCATTTGAGAAAATTGTGATACACACCTGGATAAAACTTGTGAAATTATCTGTTTATCAAAATGCTAGCCAGAAGGATATCTGAAAGTAATGTGTAATCAGAAATTTTGATTCAAAAAATGTTAATTAACGTTTGTTGTACTAACATTTTAACAAGTTACTTATAGTATTAAGAGTTATGTATATGAAATACCATTATGGAAGGGATTATAGATTAAAAACATAATAGGACTTGGGTCCAAAATACAGAATAGCTTAAGGAGGAAAAAGAGGGATAGAGGTACCATCCTGCGTGTGTCATAATTTTTCTTGGACAGAAAACGCAAATGTCGTTGATTCTTTATGGTGCAGGTTTCGGAATATGTTTAATGGATATATATTCCACAAAAGCAATTATTTTGCGGATAAAAAACCTGAAAAGCTCAATTGCCATTTTGTGAGTTCAGTTGGTGGTTGAAAGTTTTGTCTCTATTTTTGTATTCGCATAGATATTAGAGAACGTTCCTTGTATACATCGAAGTGATAATGACCTGATAGAAGAAAGCATGTAGAATGGTAGTAGGAGTTTCCAAGGTTGAAAGACAATATGCAATATAATCAGTTTATATCTGTAAACAAGCGTGTTGTATTCGTTAAAACTGTCCGTAAGAAAATCCGAAGAAAACCTTGGAAGCTCTGTTGGGACGATCTACATGGTTTCTTCGTGTTAAGCGCTTGCTTCCCAGGCTGCAATTCGATTCTTTGTGTC
>QLNU02014176.1:45221109-45250293 GCA_006491805.2 Dysdera silvatica | reverse complement strand
AGTTGGATTTACAGCATTTGTGATGAGAATAACCACCATATACTATCAGTGGCGTAGGCAGAAAGTTCATAGGGGGGTATAGTCTTAATTTGAGGGGTTACAGAGCACGTATATTCCTATGCTAAATATACAAAGTTTCATCGAAATGGGGATTACAACCCCAAAACCGCCCCTGGCTACGCCTATGTATACAATCGGAATTTAGTAAATGCAAAACCAATCAGAAACAAAATTCCGTGAAGTTAAGCAATTTGTGCACTTTAGCGGACTCAGTTAAAATACTAATTAGAAAGCAGTATTTTAACAACATATTATTCAAAGAAAAATTACCAAGCAACTTAGAACACAGATCTTCAAATGCATCCACCTCTGTCCAATACTATGCAGCCAGATTTAGAACTTGGGTTTATAAAACAGAATCTAAAGCTTCGTTAAAGAAATGAAACGTGAGAGAGAAACGGATTTTTGAAGCACGTTTTGACCTTAATCCCCTGCTGCAACAAAATTTATAAAAAAGACAAGTTTTTCAATAAAATATTCTGCCAAGTTTTGAAAGTTTTGAAGAAGGGAGGTGGTCTTCTTGAAACTTTAAACATTTAGTATCCAATGCGCGTTCACTAATAGTTCTGTAGTCATACGAGTTGGGTGAAGGTAGCTGTCTGGTTTTGTGGAGGAAGGTGAGTGAGGATCATTGCTGAGCCGGAAACTACAATTTTTCGAAGAATCCGAACCTCTTATGACCTAGAGAAACAACCCCCGGACTACAGTGAGCAGTTAGTCTGTAAGTGTTCTTATAGTTTTGGCACCGTGCATAGGCGTACACAGAAAGTTCGTAAGAGGGGTTATGGGCTCAATAGGGGGTTAAAGAGTTACAACTCATATATTCCTATGTTAAATATACAAAATTTCATTGCAATGGTTGTTAAACATCAACACCCCTGCCTACGCTAGTGGTTGGGAGTCAAACCTGGTATAATGACGCGTTAGGAGAATTTGCTACCACTGCACGACCGAAGGGCTAGATAGCTGGTATACGATGGTAACTTATATATCCGATATCCTCCAGACCGTAATTATAATGGTCTGGGGAAGGAAATTACGAAAATTGTTAATCCTAAATTTAGGCACTTGTTTCTAATAAGTAAAGATCGTATAAAATGTCGGAGTATTACAATTTACCATATCTTTGTGAAAGATGGAATATTTTTATGTTGTAGAAACAACATTTTGGGTTTTAACATAACGTCTAATTTGAAATTATATTTTATTCGGTTAATATGAGTCACAAAAAATTTTGAATTGTGTTCCTTTAGCACTGAACAAGGTTTTTACATAGCTTGAACCCGTAATACGTGTTGCAAAATTTTTTTGAAGCAGTTTCCATAATTTTTTATGGTATCATCGCCTTGCGACAAGAGTGATAATGTAACGATACGCAGACATATATTTTCAATATTAATTATAAAACAATTTTCAAGCGCACAAAACTGCGTTAAAAGATTTTAAGACTTATGACCTTACGTTTCGATTTACCTTTGCGAACCTTTTTCATAAAATAGGCAGTTAATGGTTGTAATCAACTAATAATACTGTACTTGCTAAACGTGTTACTTTTCCGTTAAAAAATGCTTTATTACCAAAAGCTTGCTAAATATCGTCAAATTTCGCTAAATCTTGAAAAAATAAAATTGGCCTTTTTGACGTCATTTTATTCTCAATTTAATTTTGACTATTTAATTTTTTTAACTACTGATTACGGCAATTAGCGATAATTAAAAAAAAAAAATTTAAAAATGCAAGATAATTGATGTAAATGAATATTTAGGTCCTGTTTTTTTAAATGATCGAAAATCTTTAAATCATTTCTAGCGAATTCCTAAACAAAACGGTATTACTTTCTCAAACACAATGAAAAACATACGCTTTTTCCTAAGTAAACTTTGCTATAACACAATTACGCCGATGAAGAAATCTGAGTTAAAAAATAACACAGGACATGAGGGAAAACATACTTACACAAAGGAACCCCTTTCGCTGTTCACTGCACTTTGAGATCAGACCTATGGGAGATGATAGTGCTTGACTTCCTGATCACGAATATATATATCACTACGCTAATAAACGTTGATTGACATTGTTGTTTAATATAACCACTTGTCTGCAAAAATGACATGGCAATTTTTTATTAATATTTGAAATCCAACACTGACACTTTTTTCGCCAGGTTTAATATGTTTTAATCGCCCTGTATGTGAGCAAAAACAGGTTTGAAGTCTGTAAAATTATGACGGATCATCGTATTTAACGGATAAACAAAAATTATGTCTCAACTAATCCAAACCGTGTAAAAAAATTAATATGAAAAATGAACTTTTAATATAGATATTTGACGACGATGTTGAAGGCTACGCCAGATTGTCGTTTGAAGTAGTTATTTCGTATTATCGTAGCCCATGTCAAGTTTCTTTTACATTTCTTTTTCCAAAATATTATCTCATAAGGAAAAGAAACACATAACTATATAGAACCATGCATACATGAGTATGAATAAATGAAATGTATGCATGAATGAATGAATATATGAGATGCGTGAATATATGAGTATGAGTAAATTAATTGTATAAATATATGAGTATGAATAAATGACGTGTATGAATAATGAAAAGCTGCTATATTTACACAACCTGGATGTGGTCATTGCATATCACATGCTGTTGCAACCATGGAATTTAAAAAAATTGTGAACAAAACTTAATAGTAGGCTATTTGAAAATGCATTTATTGTAATTAGAAAAAATGTGAACAAAATTTCATGAAGTTATGTAACCATAAATTGTGGATTAATTGTTGAATTATGCTCTTTATTTAAAAATGAGAAAAATTAAACTGTGTACATCTCAGGAATGTCGTAAAAGTGTTACAGTACAAAAAAAGAAAAGAGTGAAGCAAAGCAATTGATCACAGTGGGCACATTTTAAGAATGACAGATTTTTGCAATTATCTCGGCTACAATTGTTGTATTCAATTTCAAAAGAAATTTCCTCAACATTTTTGAATTTTCCGGGATCATGATCGCTATAACAGCACCTAAACCAAGCATATTGTAATATAGGGCGATATTTTTTAGACTGTAATTGATTGTGAACCAAAGAATGCATTTTTATTATCTCATTTCGATGTCGTATGTCAATATCCATTTCATCGATTGCTATTCTGTTGATTATTTTTTTGTACAAATTTTTTATATTGTCGAAAGAAATAAACATCCAGCGGTTGTATGAGGGATGTTGCTTTGGGGGGTATTTGCAAGGATATACAATTTTCCGGAAAACCTTAATAAGTGTTTGGGTCTGTACTACCTGTCCATGAGTTTAGTAAAACACAGGAAGGAGGAGACATGATGGGTTTCATACAACATTCTACCCACTTTCTCATTTTGATTTTGTCCATTTTTTCCGACTTGGAGCATGTAATATATAAGTTTGGAGGTTGAAATAAATTCTTTTTGACATTCGGGAAAATTTTCCCGCAGCTTCTCTTAAACGAAGTAACATTTTCCGTGTCAGTTCCCCATTCATTGGTATTATTGTCATTATTGTATATGAATGTGTTCTGCCAAAATCAGACCCTATTAAAGAAAATGTCTGTTTTTCACCTTTATGCGATAGCTGCCTTTAATTTGGAAGAAAATAATTAAAACCACTTTGATCAGAGTTAAAAATTTGTTGGGGGATAATATTAGCAGTAACATTTCTCGTTATCAAAATAAATTCTATGGCACTATCTTCTATATTACCCATATTCTGGGTGTATATTTGAGTGATATATTTTGTTACTTTCCACTGAACTGTTTTGTTTCGGCTCTTAAAATTATCTATAAAATTATCGGAACATTTAAAATCCTCAAATCCTAACTCTTGGGATTTCAGGATCGCCCATCTTTTCAAATCTATATCATGAACAGGTAAATAATTTTCCATAACTTTTGTAAATCTGGCTAACATTTCATTTTTTATTATTTTATACTTTTCTATATTTGTGCCCATATTTGATATATATTTTCTAAACCTCGAAATATAAGTAGGGTATTTTACTGTTGGATATCTCCTGTTTGTTTTCTGGAATTTATTTTTTTGACAACTGTCAAAATACTGAACAATTGTTTGCATATTTTCTAAACTGAATTCATTTGCCAATTGATCGCCCTTTACAGTACAGTTATAATATTCGTCACCGACTATACTAATATCACTTTCTTCGTCGATACGGAAATCACAATTGTCTTCAAAATCTAAACTGATATTTTCACTGACATTGTTATTAAAAATTATGTTTTCGATTTTCGACAATACTTCCCGACTTTCCTTAAGTTCTTGATCAGTTATTAACGACGGAAGCGTGTCGTATTTATTAACGACCAAATTCAAAACGGATTGAATTATGTTCACTATATTTTTCATTTTCTCACAATCGGAAACTCGTACAACTATATTGACGTTACACTTGCGGACGAGTTTATATAGCTAGTGGAATGCGAAACTTAAATGTCCCGCCAACTCTTCAAAATTGTCGCCAAATTCGCCAAATATCTATGCTAAAAGTTCATTTTTCATATTAATTTTTTTATACTGTTTAAATTAGCTGAGACATAATTTTTTATTTTTATCCGTTAAATACGATGATCCTTCATAATCTTACCGACTTCAAACCTGTTTTTGCTCACATACAGTGCGATTAAAAAATATCAAACCTGGCGAAAAAAGTGACATTTTTGGATTTCAAATATTCATAAAAAATTGTCATATCATTTTAGCAGACAAATGATTACATATTCGTAATTAAGGAAGTCAAAAACTATCATTTCTCATACGTCTGATCTCAAAGTGCAGTGAACAGTAAAGGGATTCCCTTGTTAGGCATGGACCTAAACAGAAGCATTACTTCTAGCTAAGCTATTTAACTTAATAGTATGGTTGAAATAATTTAATTTAACAAAAAGTGAAAATCAGAAACACTCACAAGGAGGAAAGAAGAGCTCAGAAACAAAAAAATAATTACAGAGAGAAAATCATATCTTTTTACAAAGATAAAGGGAGTCGTGAAGAGAACAAATGAATCACAAAGAGAAACTAAGAATCCAAATAAAACAGGAGAACCTAAAAGAAACAGAAGCAGCATCACAAAGGGAACATAAGAGTGATAAAGAGAAAATAAGAAAAGTTACGATAATAAGAACTAGAGAAAGGTTATACTGTGGATACAGGCCTGCACAAAAGTTTAGACACAGAGGCAAATTATAAATAAAAGCGAGAATTTGCATTGAACTTCGCCGATATTGTATCTAAATAATCCTAGAACCAATAATAAATTGTGCAACTTAAAAGATTACCAAAAGTACTGAAACAAAATATCCCAACACCGTAATATTGGAATCTGCATGCCACAAATGTTTAGGCACATATGTCAGATTTATGCAAATTAACGGCGCGAAGTTCCCAAGTGATCGAAGGGGCGTTTCCCAGAGTTGTTATATAAGGCCTGAAATAATTTAGAATGCTTAGAACGATGCCGAAGTCAAAGCAATTTACGAATGACGAGATTTTGAAGATTTGGAGGCTGAAAACTAAAGGTAAATCTGTTACTCAAATTTCTGTTGCATTGAACCGTTCAAAGCGAGGCATTTATCGAGTGTTATCCCGGGGTGATCAGTATCAACCAAAATCACGATCTGGGAGGCCTCGAGTGACCAGCATTCGGGATGATAGACAAATACGAAGATTGGCTTCAAATGAAAGCCTGTCTGCAAATCAAATAAAAAACACGTTAGCAATGCGAGTGTCAAGAGAAACCATACGTAGAAGGATTGTAGAATGCAGGCATTTGAGATATGCAAAAATGCGCCGCAAGCCCTGCTTGCAATTACATCATAAACAAGCACGACTACAATGGGCAAGGCAGCACATATCATACAGTGACGAATGGCTGCAGGTGTTATTTAGTGATGAAAAAAAGTGGAACTTAGATGGTCCCGATGGCCTTTCGCACTACTGGCACGATCTTCGAAAACGCCCCTTAAGTCGGTTCAGCAGACGTCAAGGAGGAGGTTCAGTCATGGTTTGGGGAGCCTTTAGCTTCAATGGACAGACTTCTTTGGCGTTTTTGAATGGAAAACAAGATTCCAAGGCATACCAGGCAACTCTTGAAAGTCACCTATTACCTTTTGGCGAACTTTTATGTGGACGAAACTGGGTTTTCCAACAAGATAATGCGTCCATCCACACATCCAGGTCAACAAAAGAATGGATGAGCGCTAAAAATATTACAGTTCTCGATTGGCCTGCTCTTAGTCCTGACTGTAATCCCATCGAAAATGTATGGGGCATACTAACGAATGTTGTGTATGCCAATGGAAAGCAATATCCGTCCGTTTTAGAACTTAAAAAGGCTATAGAAGAAGCGTGGTTTAATTTTGAACCAGAAACCTTTCAAAATCTTGTGCTTTCAATGAACGACCGCGTATTTAATCTAATACGAAGTAATGGTGGCTACATTGATTATTAAAATTGTTCATTTCCTTATGCAAGTGCTAAAATTTATGTTTGTGCCTAAACTTTTGTGCCACATATTTTACTTATTTTAAGTTATATATTGCAGCAAGTTCGCTACTGATGTGATTTCTGTTCTCAAATTTTTAATTTGCATATTACATGTGTTCATACTTCGTAATATTAAAGTTCCTACTTCTTCAGTTTTAATAGTATTTTGTTATACTCAAATTTGTGTTGTGTCTAAACCTCAGCCTGTAGGAGTTATAATGGCATGGAATGTTACAATTTTCCACCTCCTCTAAGTCATACTAGTGATATAGATGGCGTTTGTCACAAAGTATTTTCAAAATTCAACTGAATTTGCCATATCAATCTTTAGGACGGAAAACAATTTGGCAAATGTACACGTCAAATAATTTTAAAAGCTGCTACAACCTCCAAGATCAACAGAATGGATGCATTCGTTGCCAAAAGTATTGCCTTGAAGTGTACGAGGGCGAATCAGAAAGTCTTTGCCCCTATTTTTTATTAGCCAAAATAAGGTACATACAGGTAATTACAAATATACGTACTATTCTACGTACCTTACACTATTTTTCCACATAGTCCCCACACCGGTTCAGACATTTGTCCCATCGCAGCACTAAATTTGAGATGCCCCTGTGGTAGAATTCGTCCGGCTGACTATGGAACAGTCGGACTGCTGTCTTGGCTTCATCGTTGCACGTGAATCGCCAGGAACTTCTTCAGCGGACCGAAAACGTGGAAATCACTAGGGGCGAGGTCCGGACTGTATGCAATCAGAACCGCCGACAAGCTCCGGTCATTTCACTGGGAGAGTCTGGACCTCGCCCCTAGTGATTTCCACGTTTTCGGTCCGCTGAAGAAGTTCCTGGCAGGACAGCGATTCACGTGCAACGATGAAGCCAAGACAGCAGTCCGACGGTGGTTCCACAGTCAGCCGGACGAATTCTACCACAGGGGCATCTCAAATTTAGTGCTGCGATGGGACAAATGTCTGAACCGGTGTGGGGACTATGTGGAAAAATAGTGTAAGGTACGTAGAATAGTACGTATATTTGTAATTACCTGTATGTACCTTATTTTGGCTAATAAAAAATAGGGGCAAAGACTTTCTGATTCGCCCTCGTACATAGTAAAAATGCAGCAATGGTGGGACGACTTTCATGCATTTTTCAAAAAGAGAAGAATATAGAATTTTTATTTTACAATGTTTTCTAAAACACATTCAAAAGAGTCAATTAAGAGAGATCAATATTTCTATATTTTGTGCTCCAGGACTAAGCTATAGTTCGTCTTGAATGGGCGCGGAAGTTTACTGTGATTGCCAAATCGTGACATAGATAAAAACTACTTTTACTGGGAGCCAAAGCCAGCCAGCTTGGTCTGAATGATTAAAAGAGTTTGAAACATTTTTCGCTATCCTCCAGTCATTCATTCTTTTCTTATTTGAATTAGTATCAAAACTGTCGCAACAAATTGTCCAATCTTCTGGACGAAATTACGTTACAACCAATTTAAAGCTCGTAACCTACAAATAATTCACATGATTTATCACACGGGAAATTCGCGTTGTAAAAGCAAGCGGCTGAGTATAGAGCTTAGCATATTTCATTCCTAAATATATTTCATAAAGTTATTTCCATTTTAATGGTAGGAGTACTATAATGGATTATAAAAGTAGTAGCTCCTGTGACTTAATCAAATCCTCATTGATGTATGCTTAACACCATGAGAACGTAGCAACCTATTTGCATGGTAATTTAGAATTAGTATTGGCATTAGATTACAATCGAAACTCCATTATGTCCGGAATCGTAAAATGGGTAATAATCATGTTACGACTAAATAACGAACAGTTGGAATCTTGTTAGGTGGGTTGAATGTTTTAGATTGGACGACTGATTTCGCGTATAAATCATACGCAAGGCTCTATTTTTGGTCCATCATTGTTCACATTCTACATAACTATATTTCTTCTTCCTCCTCATAAATATGCAACCTATTTGTTTTGTGGAAAATATAAGTATTTTCTTCAGCGCCATGGGTATCAGAAACTATTTGTTCTCGTAATTAAGTAAAACACTTCTCAACGTCATTAAAAAATTAAATTATCTTACTTTAAAAACACTTCTAGGACAAACTGCCATCTCTTTATAAATTAAAATGGGATGATCCTATAAACGGTATTTGCTGTATGGTCAGAAAAAATATCGGTATCATGTGTAGGATCAGCTATTTTCTACCCATTAATAAACACATAGACATGCATTTTTTTTCTTCTCACGTTTTCTACTGTCATTTAATATGGGGATTCACTACAAAAATCAATATACGAAGATTTCAAACACTATAAAATATTATAGATCTAATACAACTAACGTCACCATTCTAACTCCGAAATATTGTGCAAGTATAATATTTTACCAATAAACAAATTACTGAACTATAAATTTGTTCCCATTATGTTCAATAACTTAAGATGTAACACTGGTATCTTCTATTTTGGTATTCAATTACCACAACATCTTTATCCAACCTCATCTAGAGCTAACTATAGATCTTATCGTACAAGAATTGGCTTTGCTTGCAGAAAAATGGGATATGCTGGTCCAAAAATATGGAACTCCCTTCCACAATCAACTAAATCTCTCATTTCACGTTTAAAATTTGAGAATAATGTGCGGAAATTCTTTATTTCAGATTAAACACTAATAATTGAGTTCCTGTAACTAACTTCTCACATATGCTTTTATTCAAAATTTATAATTAACTCTCTGAAGCGTCTGTGCATCTTTGAATTGGTTCTTCACCATTGTTTGTAACTTATTTTTCTCTGGTATTTTGTGTAGCGTTTGATTGTAATTTAAATCTTACTTCTGAGCAGTATGGGCTCTGTCAGGCTCTCGTCTTTACCCATTACTGGCCCGGTGGTTATAAACTACGTTCATTACTGTAATATCAAGGTAATTGTTTATCTGCTTTACCATGTTTATTAGTACGTACTATTATTATTGTTCATTAACCACTCAAAATAAAGTTCAAAAATAATTTTACTAATAATTAACAAAGAAATCTATCTAGGTGCTAGAAAAAAATCTAGGTGCTTGATTGAGGAATGACTAAAGATCAATTCGGTATAATTTTTAAAAACGAAGACTATAAAATAAATTTAAATACAGTTTATACATATTTTTTATCTGCTTGAAGCAATTTTTTTTAATTCAAAATCGGATGCAGAAACCTATTTATATGCTAAGCAAGCCGGCCCTGATTTATCAAAATATTCAGGCTCGAATTATTTTGTATTGAAAATAAGGTGGTGTAGCATGTATTTCAATAATAGCTGTCAAAACAGGTTTCCAATTTTTAGAAGCAATGCGTTATTGCGAATCATTCGCTTCTAGCGTGTATTTTAAGCATTTGTCGCTTTATATTCGGTGAATCGGAAAGGGTAGACTTCTAAATTCTTGGAAAGACTTATTCATGATGAAATTTTTATCTCTGAGGTATATTGTGATTTAAATATATTCATATTTCCGTGTTCGTAACAATCTGCAGTATTTTAGTACAGCCCATTCAAAAAGAAAATATTGAAATTATGCGATTTTGTTTAAAAATAAAACACAACAAAGAAATGACAAAGCTGCTGTGGAATTGGCTGGATGATGTTCCACTTCCATTTCCGAGAAAGAATTGATTATAAATTGCTTCCTTGTCAGCATTTTTTTGTTTCAAAGGAATGAGAAAAAAACGTTAAATGTTAAAAAGTAGAGAAAAGTCCTTTTACATCGTGCGTACGTGCCCCGTGCCTTTTTGAGGCATCAATGTTTCGAGTAGGTTCTGAGATTTGTTTAAGAAAATTGAAGTTTGTAATTTCTTTCGCTCTCCTGCAATGGAATTTAGCATATTTCGAATTAGCATTTTAAAGTGCAAGTTTCAGGATACAATTTACCTGGGAAGGAAAAGGGTTTTCGTCGAGATATTTACTTACTTATTTTAAGTAGAACTCAGCAATTTTGGAAAGAGTATTCTAGCAATCATCAGCTTTATTTTGTGCCTCTAACGAATTCACCTTTCTAACATTTGAAAACATGTAAAAAATGAATTTTTAAGTACGTATCACAAATATTTTTAAGAATTATTTCCTACATAAATACATTGTACATTACATTAACAGTTAAGTTAATTTCTGCTTATGAAAAATCTGGTTATAAACATAACTACGCATTTGAGTAAATTTATTTGAAAACTATGGAGTATATTAATATGAATAAAGTCTATGGAAAGTAACATTAAACGAAACACAGTTGTATCTGACCATAGTAGTACTGCGTGTTAGTAAAAATTTCCCATTACAGGTATTTGCATAATTTCAAAAGGACGGAATATTTTAATATATGCATATGAAGTAGTAGAATAAATTTCCTGCAAATATTTGTATAATTAAATTAGAATGTCATTGAGATGATATTAAGTGGAATATAGTATTTTGATATTGTGGTAACGCTGTGATTGTAGTATAATAATAAACCAGTAACGGTATTGAATAGCAGTAGTATGGTTACGAAATAGCAATATATGTGTGTCGTAACAGTATGGAAGAAATGCACCGTGCAACTAACTTGGAAGAAAATTCATAGATAATTACAGTCGTAACCGAGTTGCTAACAATTATTTCGGCAAGCAAATGGTCTACCATTCTTTAGAAAAAAAAAATACTGACTTTCTCTGTTGTCAATATCAGAAAATAAGAACATATAAGGCAAACGAAACGAAAAATTCGTGAACAAATGTTTCTAACGACTAAAAATGAAATAAAATGAACTAAAATATATAAATATAAAAAATGAAATATAAATATATACCTAAAACTGAAATAGAAACTAAGTATATAACATATATATTAGAAAATCGGAGATTACGGAAAGGATAGGTAAAGGAGGAAAGGATTGGTCAAGTTCTTAAGATTCAGAATTGGCAAAGACGGAGAAGCGGGTTTTATGGTTGCCTCCGCCCTCCGAAAAATAAAGTCGTAACTGAGAATTGAATTTTGGACATCCACATTTCCTAGCTCAAACTAGAACTTTTTATGTATAGAAGAAAAAAAAGAGCATCTTGTGATCTTGGAACGAACCGGGGACTTGCCTTATGAACTGGAGTGGCATAACCAGTTCGCCCACCAAGACACAGGAAGGGCGTCCCCTTTTTTCGTATTTAAGGTTTGCATATTATTACCCTTCTCAAGGTTAACGCAATTGGCAACTGATGAAAACATTGAAGCCACCGGTGCACGCTTTGTGTAATTTTTCGTGGGAATTTGATAAGTCTAATAATTTTAAAGCCAACTTGTGAGTTCAGGCTAAGACTTTCAGTAAAGAAATAAGTCATCGTCATGGACTTGGCGACAGCCCAGGGCCGATGTGTCCTTATGGGCGTACTTGGCGACCGCCCCCGGGCTGATGTGCCCTCATGGGCGATAGGACTCGCGCCCTCCGAAAATCCAAGGTATACGCTCTGTGAGAGGGCCTAGTCCGCCCCTGCTTCTGCATAAAACTGAGGGATAATTTGGAATTAGAAAAAACTCCAATGCACTACCCTTCTATATAATGCTGGAATCTATTCAACCACTTCGTTTAAAACATCAGCTGACGCGTTTCGTCTGCATATTGAGAATTGCATGGATATTTTGTTTTATCAAATCATGAATTATAATAATTTAAAAATTAGGCGCACTCACACGAGAAACTATTAAAAGCAATAATTATATAGAAATTTATTTCACCGCTCGTTTTTAAGGGAAAAAGAATTAAAAAGAACTTTGAAAGTTAAATATAAAATAAGTTGTCCTCTTCGGTCTAGCCAGATCTTTTTTGCAGCCTGACGAGTGCTGAATAATTTATTGCATAAATTTTTAACACGCTCAAACAAAAAACAGCGTAATTTTAACAAAGATGAACGTTTACTTAAAATAAGTTTACGCGGTTATTTATACTCCAATCACAAGTAAACGATAACAATGGACCTTACAAAAAATACCTTTTGCCATCTAATTATTAAATATTAGCTTCTTGGTACTCGTCCAGTTTTCAAAGTAAACAGCAGAGAAAGATTAAAAATGAATGTTTTTGGTCATTTTAACTCAAAACTCTTTTTTTCTAGCTAAAAGTTTCTAGCGCAGTTTATTGGCAATTGGGCGCAATGTTTCCTGTAAGTAAATTTGGAAATTTAAAATGTCGTCAAATAACTTTTTAGATTCAGTGATACATTTTTTTAAGATTATTTAGCAAAGATACCTATTATAAGCGTCATTAACACCCTATTTAAAACAAATATTTTGGTACTGAAAATACAATATTCTTAGCACCGAAATATAAATTCCAAATGGTGCGTAATGCCTTCGTGTGGTGCTCTGTTTTATGCTACATTGCTGAGGCTTGTGAATATTTAATTATATTTAGGAAATAAACGTAAGTTTAACAAATATGTCTTTATAAATTCATCTTACATTTACTGCCATTACTATGCGGTAAATAGGATGCGAATGTGTTTTAACACATTCGCATTGGGAAACGAGAATTGTCGTTCAATAATAATAATAATAATAAAAAATGTTATCGGGAAACGACAATTCTCGTTTTGCCAAACGTGCGCTTTCCCGACAAATTCTTAGATAACGGCTTATATATTTACGATGGTACACGCTTACATTCGTTGGTGTATATACAGGGTGATAATTAAAGTTCCTCTTTCAAAAATGCAATTTATTCTGCTGAAATGGTACCAACCGGAAAACAGAAAAGAAAAACGAAAGAGAATATTATGAAACCAGTATGCATCACAGAATATAATAAATTCATGAAAGGTGTTGATCGTGCAGATCAATAACCTTTCCTATTATTCGATCCTTCGAAAAACAACTAAATGGACCAAAAAGGAAGCACTATATGTAATGAATATTGCATTATTTAACAGCTTTGTAATATACAAAATAAATCCAAATGAAAATTTTTTGTATAAAAACTACTCATGAGTTGCCAGGACATGGTTAACTGCAGAAGTTGATAAAATTAAGTCCACAACATCACGAGCAACTGGTTCAACTTCAACTCCACCTGGTAGAGCATGTAGTGACATGAAAAACGTACCGTGGAGTGGTGGACACTAAACTCGACAAAGGATAAAAATATCCCACAAGAATATGTATAGTATGCAAGACATACATATGGTAAGGACCGAAACATGATATGTATGCAAATTCTGTGAATCCTCGTTACACAAAGGAAGCTGTTTCATCGACTATCATACTAAAAAACAACGCTACAGATCTACAATTCCTGAAATTTCACTGAAATATATTATTACTAAAATGTTTATTGCGGTTTTAATATATATATATGTTGAAATATCTTTATATCACTAAACTACCCTGATTTCTGTGCAAGTTATAAGAAAAGTAGCCCGATGCGAAAGTTTTAAATCATTACATATGAAGCCATTTTTTTTTTATCTTTTTATGATAAATTCTATTAAATGTTTGTTTCTCGTACTGAAAATCGTAGGTATCCACATTGAAAGTAAAAGAGCCATGAGGGAAAAAAATGATAATTTTACCAAACCCCATCTCTTATGCAAATAAAAATTACGGGCCATCGTACAATGGTGTTATATACATTATAAGCAGAGGTGCAGCAATTAAAAATTGTGGAGGGTGTGAGCACCTTTATGACAAATTATGCGATATAACCTTGTACAGGAAAAAGTGTCTTGCGGTCCAATGGGGCGTTTGAATCTACAGAGCCTCCTTTACCACACCCCGGGTTGTAATATAAATGAACTCTAATTGGAAAGATTCCAATCCGTCACAGAAAATACATTCACTTCCAACAGTTAAACATGCAAAGGAAAATGTGAATTTCTGAAAGCCAATCCCTATTGGAGAGGCTGTAATTCGCTGCAGAGGAAGATGGAGGAGGAGGATTGTGCAAGGGTTTCATTGGGAAGGGTGGCCGCCGGAGACGGCGCTGTAATCCCAGGAGGAAGATGGAAGCATGCAAATATGTTAGGTAACAGCCAATCACGGTTTCGTGTCGAGAAATATGCAAAAAAGGCAGTTGTATAAGAAGCCAGCATTGTGAAGGGTTACAGGAGTTGCACGTAAGTGCTGATAAAAGGTGTTTAGAACTTTCGTACGATTTGTTTTCAAAACAGACGTGTTTCTATGGCTTCCAGAAGATGAATGGAAGATTCTGAGCGCTGGCGTGATGTCGAACGCATTGAAGCAGGACAGTCGCTTTCTTTTTGGTTTTACGGCTCAAAGACTACAGTGGTCATGCTGCGCCGGGACCTACAGTTTTCCGAGGAATCCGAACCTCTTAAGGCCTGGGGAACCAAACCCCGGACTACAGTGAGCAGTGCGATCTTTTATGAGATCTCTGAGTAAGCGTTCTTTTTGCACTGCTGGGAGTCGAACCCGGATTAGCCGCGCAATAGGAGAACGCGTTACCACACTGCGCCACCGCAGGGCGAAGCAGGACAATCAATCACAGATGTTGCTGTTTTCTTCGGCGTTCATCATTCCGTCGTGTCACGATTATGGAAACAATTCCGAACCAGCCAAGCAGTTGTCTGACGACCAACAGTATGGCTGGTCGCCCAAGGGTTACGATCCTCGAGGAAGATTGATATATTGCTGTTGTAGCCAAGCGGAATCGAAGAGCGATCTCCACATGTGTGACATCCATGGTTGCAGCGGCCATTGGTAGGAAAGTATCTGACATTATTATGCGCCGAAGGCTACACTTGCATGGATTGTACCGCCCTGGTACCACGAGTTTGTGTTTCTCTATTCGTCCAATCCAGAAGGGCACGATTGAATTGGTGTTGCCAATATGACAATTGGACTGTGTCTGATTGGTGCAAAGTTACGTTTACGGATGAGTCGAGATTTGCCCTCTCCAACAAGCGTATAAAGGTGTGGAGAGTAGAAGGTACAAGCAATCGGCCCAGAACATCACGCATTCCGAGGTGGAAGCATCAGGGTCAGGGCAAGGATCTCGTTGGGATATCATACCGGCCTAAACATCTAAAGACGGGGTTCTGTGACGGTTGTACGGTATCGGGATGAAGTCGCTAGACCATACTGAGATTGTACGCTGTAGTAGTTGGCCCTGCTTTCGTTTCATGGACGATAATGAACGTCTCTATGGAGCTGCGATCGTCGAAAACTATCTGGAGAGCGAGGGGATTGCGCGTGTGGAGTGGCAGCGTACTCGCCCTACCTTAATCTCATTGAAAACTTGTGAGATGCCCTTGGCACACCTTCCGCATTCACTCTCACAAATTTTTAAACTGCTCTATAGGAGGAATGGCGATTACATGACGGCGGTGATTGATCACCTAATCAAAAGTGTAATCACACGTTGTAAACTTGGTATGTAGATGAGGGGTGCTCAAATGCGCTATTAATGTCGGTTTTTTTTTTTGCTTGTTTTGACTTTAAACCTCATTTTGTTAATGACTCCAATATGATGTCATCTTATAATTTATGAACATTTAATATTGTTTTCATCTCTATGTAATTCTTTGTTTTGTTTCATGTATAAATATTTATGATGCATTCCTGCCGCATTTCTTGTCAATCAAAGCAGTACTTGTCCATTTTTTCGCATTTTACCGCTCCGTGCTTAACTTTTGGAAGTGCCAGTATATTAAATGGAAATTACTGTGGGTTTTATATGTCTCTATATACAGGAAAACCCCGGTTATTTCGGTTTCGATTACTGCGGATTTCGATTTATTGCAGTTTGTAATTGGGTACCAAATTTCGAATATTGCACTAATACATTCGATTTATTGCGGTATATGAAGGTACCAAACAACGACAAATGGGGAAAAAAATTTAGATATATTTCATTTTTTTTTATGTTAAAATTTTATCATAGCGCTATACAAATAATTATATAATGTATAATTAGTACAGTAATTAACATGCATTTGGCAGATCGAATTTACGTCCACAAACACGGGAGTAAATGCCTAATGCTAGTACTGGTATATTTCCGATCTGTAGTCAGAGATGGTTCCAGCGGGACTGCCTCAGTATGTAAATTTCAGATTTAAATGTACGATACTGAGGAAGAGGAAATAGAAGCGATAACAAAAAAATTCACTTTAAAAGAATTAGAAGAAACATTTCGCCTCGGAGAACTTTTCAAACGGGAGATTATGGATGCAGATACTAACCTTGAACGTTCTTCAAAAGTGATGAAGAAACAGACAATTGAATTCGTTGTTACAAAATGATACATGAAGAGAAAAATGTACAGGAAACAAATCACAAAGTACTTTTTTGCATAATACGCATTAGTACGTAGAGTACAATACATACATCTTTTACCATGTTTGGCGCAGTATAGCCCAGATGCTCTTGCGCCATAAAACATCCAAACAAACAAACAATATACATATGTATACGTTAACAGTAGGGTACATAATTTGCTTTGTTTCTACGTAACATCGGGTAACATAGTATCTTTATGAACATAATCTTTAAACAATGTTTTGGCATCATTATCAAGTTTTCAATGAAAAAATAAAGGTAATTTCCAAAACTTCGGCAAAAATAACTTATTTTCCATATACCGTGTGTCCCGAATATGGCGTTTACGAGTACTGCGGTGTTTTCGTTGGCACAAAAAACCGCGATAATTGGGGTTTTCCTATAAATTATTTTATTATGCCCGAATTTGTGTAAGACAAATTACTTTGATATCGCTCCAAATAATTTGAATGGGAAAAGTTTTTCTGATATTAATCTTATGTGTGTACAGTGGTGAATTATTTTGATATCAATCTTAGTAATATGCATAGGGACAAAATTATTTCCGTTAGTGTTAGTGCCAAACAAATACCTTCTTAGCAGTGAAGTGGGATCTGAAAACTTAAATTTTTCACATTTGGTTTGGAAATATCATTGCAATTTCCACTTGGGGAAATTGCATTTAATCGTACTCCGCGATACTCGCAAATCGAAATTAATCGCGAACAAGGGAGCCAAAACCGTGAATTTAATCAAACATATGAAAATGAAACAAACTGGTTAATACCTGTTTCCACAGTCATCTGGTAATTTACACTCGGCCTGCATGCTTAATTCGTTGTTTGTAAATTTCTTGTTAATTAGAAGATACAGCGGATTAACCAGCCAAATGATAAGGAGCCGAACCACGAGAAACAAATGCTTGCTTTCTCCTGTCAGATTATACAAAGCCTGTCAGGATTACAGTATCTAATTGACTTCGGGTATTGCGTTGGAAATAAATTTCAACTGCATGTGTTTGCGCGATACTGAGAAGATCCTAATTTGGACTTATTTTGCATCATAACTGGCAATAATCTTAATCATAAATGAAATTTGAATGGATTACGTTGGCCATACTACTTTTAGGCGAAAAGGTTGGGTTTTGGTATAATTAAACAGCTAATGGAAGATGTTTATTGCTTGAATGGAAGATAGGATTGTTCTCAATCTATTCCTCCTCTTCTTCTTTCTCAAGTGTCTTCTCCGATTCGGAGGTTGGTGGCCAACTTGGAACACAGTTCCCTATCTCTTCTCTCTTGGATAATTTCTTCCGTACTTAGCCTTGTCAGAGCCTTAAGATCATCCACCGCTCTTATTTTTCTGCTTCTTCGGTTTTCTTCCTTATGATATCTCCCCAAATACCAGTTGGGGTAGTTCGTAATTTTCACTTCTTTCTGCCCCAATTTTCCAACTTCCTTTTTATTATTATATTGAAGATGGTTATTTTTGTACAGCAAATGTATTTGATATATTCTCTCTCCGCCTAAATATAGTTACAGTGAAAAAAATTCAAAATTATACTTGCATTCTATATCATGTATGTGTGTAATGCTATAGAATAATTGGTATAATTTCATTCTTTTTGGTTTTATGATTAAACATTATCAGATTGTGTTTGATAATAATGACACTTTTTATGATATAATCTAAATATCTAGATTTCTAGGATTCTATGGGATTTTCTTTTACAGAGGTTAGTAAAGAAACACATTTTCTTTTCCTGTTTACCAAAAACCTGCGGAGTAATCCCTTCTGGGTGGAACGTAAATTTTTTGTGCATACATGCATATATAAATATACGAGATAAAATGATTTTACACTGTATTTTTATAGAATGGAAAAGATCGACCGTACAGTAAACATATAGGGGGATTTTTTGAATTCTAAAAAATAAATATTGATGTAAAAATGCTACAAAATCAATAATTTTTATTTTAATTGCAATTACAGTATTAATACGTGGGTGGCAAAAATTATTGTATAATAAATTCCCCCACGAAAACTCACAAAAATCTCGCCCCGGAGGCTTTCTTGTGTTGACCATATTTGGCAATTGTGTTATCCCTGCGGAGGGTAATAATACCTTAACATCTTTACATACGGAGAAAGAGAGCGTTGTTTCCTGTCCTCATTCGTCTAGCGGTCCAAGACACTCCGGGCTAAACGGAGGGACCCTGGTTCGAATCCAGGATGGGGAAAGCGTCTCTTTTTCTCCAAAACGAATAAAGCTCTAGTTTGAGCTGTAATTAATACGTGGGTGGCAAAAATTATTGTAACATTAAAGTATTGCCAATCACCATAACAACGTTACCTCTCATTTTTTGTTGAAAGCAACCTTTAATACGTAAATCTATCAAGACCCTCCGATGCTTTTATGTTTAATTCAATAGTTCTATTGGTAAAAAATTAAATTTGAGTTATTAGTGCATACCTCATATTTAGTGAGTGATATCGTGATACGTTACCTTGCATTAAGAACAAAGATTAAGAATTTCGCTGTTTTTCCGAGTTATGTTTTAACGATCGCCTATAATTTTAGAGAAAGGTTTGAAAAGCGTTATTCTGAATGATACAACTTTACTAATTTTTATTCGTATGTTTTTAGTATACAGGAGGTAGAATTTCGAGCTATTATTTCTTTAGGAAGTATAGTCGGTTGAAAAATATCCAGTATAAGACATAGGTAAAAGGTGGTATGAGCCACCCACTTTACTGCCTCCATACATAGTAAATTCATTTTATTTTATTCTTCACTTGTATAGTCGAACTACTACTTGGCGCAGTATAGCCCAGATGCTCTTGCGCCATAAAAAAGCCAAACAAACAAACAATAGTCGAACTACATTTGTACCACACGCATTAGGTGTAGATAGAATGTTCATACGGTGAGTAGCGTTTTTTTTTTTTTTTTTTTTTTTTTTAATAGGCTTACAACTAACACACTCGTATGCTAAATATACAAAATTTCATTGCGATGAGGGTTACAATCCCCAAAACCACCCTCTGGCTACGCCTATGACAACTAGTATTTGCATAAAATAAGTGTATATCATCTATACATCATATTCGACTATGTGTCATATTGGCTTGCAGTCGTTTTTCTAAAAGAGATTCATTTTTTCTCGGGAGAACTGAACGCATTTGCTCCCGATAGTAGCAGTTGAGCCATCCAAATGCTCCAGGCGTAGTATTCGCTTGTAATTGTCACTTTACAAAGGGGGCTATTGTTTTAGGGCTAAGTTACCTACCCCAGTGCTGTACATATAGTATTTGCTGTCAATTTTCGCTTTTCTAAAGGGGCTAGAAATTTTCTAGGGAGGACTAAACTTATTTGCTCCAAATAGCAACAGTTGACCAGCTGAAATGCTCTACATATAGTATTCGCTTGTAATTAACACTTTACAAAAGGGGCTGTTTTGTTCTATGGAGGGCTAAGTCACATACCTTAATGCTCCACACATAGCATTCCCTTGCAATTTTTGCTCTTCTAACGGAGCAAGATATTTTCTAGGGAAGGCTCAGCACCCACATCAATGCTCCAGACATAGCATTCTCTTGTCACTGCCGCTTTTCTAAAGAGGGCTAAATTTTTTAATGGGCGGGTTAATAAGTTACGGTTACGCCAGTGTACGAGACACAAAGGGTGCTCAAAGTCACTCGTAAAAGGAACAGACAACGCTTTTCCCCAGTGACTCTTTCACTACACTAGGAAATGCTCCCGTATGATTATTGTACTAGCGCCATTGATCACAAATGAGTAGAGTCGAACCTCGTTAAGACGAACACGCTTAAGACGAATTACTTTTAATACGAACCGTTTTCTGAAGTTCCGTCAGATTGTATAGCATGCAATCCCTTCAGATAAGACAGATTACTGTTAATACGGACAGCTTTTCTGTTCCCGTTGGTGTTTGCCTGCATTATGATATATATGTACGTGAGTTTTACGATGTAAGAATAACAAGATCATGCTGCGGCTCACCGCAGAATCACCAGCTTTAAGCTTAGCCCCTTACGTCCTGGAAAACCAACGTCGCCCCTGACTACGGTGATAAGTTAGTCGGTAAGTTTTTATTTTTTGGCAGATACTTGGAAGTAGAACTTGGGATACTGGCCCTTCAAGTAAATGCGTAACCACTGCATTATGGTAAAGTCTATTATGATATGTATTTAATCTTTTGAGAAATGTGACATTGATGGAGAGGAATATTTATTACGTTGTCTCCAATTTAGTAGTAGCGTAATATTTTGGTTAAAAGAAATTTAGTTCGTTAGAATTTCTAATGCGTGATCCCACAATCTATTTGTTCACTTTATAGGCTTTCTTAACTGTTGCCACTTGAAAAAGCAATCTTAGTAAGTTCAATTTCTAAAATTGGCACAGCATGCCAAATTGTTTTATTTTATTTCATGTTTTCCAAAAGTCCTATATAATTTCACTTTCCGTATCTGGCAACAAATTATGTAACTGGGTTTGGAAGTCTAAAATACTCTCCTTAACAAAAAAAAAATCGACGCACCAAGAAGGGGTTGTCCGATTGCGATAAAAATTGGTGGATGTGAAGAACATACATAGAAAAAGAAAGGATTACAATTTCAGAACAATTGAATGATTCATTGAGGAGTTTGACCATTACAAAGGGAGGAAGTCAATATGGGGTTGGTACACTTCTGGCCTGGATACAAACTATCACCCTGTGTGACATAGACTGATAAAGATCCCGGATGGTGTCCTGCGAAATTTCTTGCCAAATTGTCACCAACTATCGGGCTAAATCGTCAACATTCCTGGATGGTTGCAATCGCCTTCCCATAGGGTCCCAAATGTTCTCTATGTGAGAGAGATCAAGAGATCTAGCTTGCCAAGGAAGTGTTGGGTAAGCTTGAAGACAATCCATAGCAACACGTGCCGTGTGCGGCCGGGCATTGTCTTGTTGAAACGTAAGTCCAGGGTGTCGCAAAAGGAACGGTAACACAACAGGTCGTAGAATGTTGTTTACGTACCGCTGTGCTGTAAGTGTGCCAGAAATGACCACCAAAGGGGTCCAGCTATCAAAGGAGGTGGTACTCCAGACCATAACACCCTGTTGTGGGCATACAGTGAATGCCATAAGTATTCGTACACCTGCAGTGTGTTCTATTTAAGAAACTGCTGTATAATAATTATTAGATGTAGAGATATGAGACAAATGTCACCACAATTAATATAAATTTTTGTATTTACTTCATAAAAAAAGTAAAAAAAAAAATATACGTGCACTGCAAATAACAATAAAAAATGAACAAACTTACACATAGCTCATGTGTCAAAAATATTCGTACACTAATTGTTTTTTGGTCAGAAAATTCATTAATAAAATAATAATTCATTCTTAATATTTCGTTGGGTTCCCTTTGGCTTTAATCACAGCTTTCATGCGTTTTGGCAACGAATCCACTAAGTTTTTGGTGACATCCGTTGAAATGGATGCCCATTCCTCGAGAAGCGCAATTTTCAAATCATTTTTATTTGATATGCGTCGTTTTCTCATCCGCGAGTCCAGAATGCTCCATAAATGTTCTATAGCGTTAATGTCAGGTGATTGTGGAGGGGTATTTAGCTGTTTGGGAGTATTGTAAAGGAGCCACAGCTTTGTATTATACGCAGTATGTTTCGGGTCGTTATCTTGCTGAAAGATAAAGTTATTTTGAAGACCCATTTGAGCAGCACTAGGACCCAAATTTTCCTTCAGAATGTTAATATACATTCTGTGGTCCATGATTCCGTCGATAATGTGCAATTTTCCCACTCCCTCTGCACTCATACAGCCCCAAACTTGCATACTTCCACCTCCGTGTTTGATTGTTGGACACAGGTTCGTCGGTTGAAACTCGGTGTTATTTTTACGCCATACCATTTGCCTGCTAGCTGATCCAAATATATTAAATTTGCTCTCGTCAGAGAATATAACTCTATTCCAAAAGTCAGGACCTTTATCAACATGTTTTTTTGCGAATTGCAAAAGCTTCTTTCTGTTTACCTTTGACACGAAAAACTTTTTACGAGCTACACGTCCATTGTACCCTGCATTTTTGAAAATGCGGCGCACCATGCTTTCTGACAGTGACACACCTTGATTCAGCAGCTCTTTTCTTATCTTTGGAGCACTTAATTTTGGATTTTTCTTAATTAATCTAACAATTAAACGTTTGTGCTTTTCAGTCAGTTTTTGTGGACGTCCGCTTCCCGGCATATTTTGAATCGTATTTCTTTGACAATGCCGGTCAGTTATGGACTGGACTGTAGAACGAGGTCTGCCGACGAGCTATGCAATCTCTCGTAAAGATTTATACTGGTTAAGGAGCCTCATTATGGGCTTTTGTTCCGCTACACTTGTTTCTTTATTTCTACGATTCATTTTCGCATACTTTCTGCAGAAATGATAGTAAACGGGTTTATTGTTCATTGGCTTTTAAATGAAATCGGTGCATTTCCCGCAGATTGCTTCGGGTGCACAAACAACATTGCAGTTCTATCATTTTAGGACAGACTTTTGCATGTACGAATGCTTTTGACACGTGAACTGTGAATAATTTTGATGCTAATTTATTGTAATTTGCAGTATTATATACATAGTTTTAAGTTTTTTAGTTGAAAATAAATTATATTTTCATGGCAATCATGATGGCGTTTGTCCTGTCTACGTACATCTAATAGTTATTATACAGCAGCTTCTTAAATAGAACACACTGCAGGTGTACGAATACTTATGGCATTCAATGTATGTGGCGTGCGATAGTAAGGGCAGGATGCCCACGCTGACCTAGACGTCTCCAGACACATCTGCAGTTGTTGTCAGGACACAGTTGGAAACGGGACTCGTCACTAAAGACTATACGTCCCCAGTCAGCGCAGTTCCAAGTTGATCGAGCCCGGCACCACTGTAATCGGACTTGACGGTGTAAAGGCGTGAGAAGTAAGCGGAGTAAAGGTCGGCGCGAGCGTAAATTCCGCTCTCTCAGTCATCTGCAGAGGGTCATGTTGGACACATGTGTGCAGGCTTCACGTTGGATAGTTGATAACGACGAATCCGGTGCTGTGACAGCTGCTCTGACAATCGCTCTGTCTTCCCGTTCTGTTGTGGCCCTAGGTCGACCGCTGCCGTCCCGACGCTGACATCTGCCGTTGTTGACCCACTCTTGCCAGCACCGTCCAATCGCCGCATCGCTTCGACCCACATGTCCAGCGATTCTTCGATTCGTCCAACCAGCCTCTTTCAATCCGATAGCACAACCTCTTTCAAACTCTGACATATGCTCGTAATGAGCACGAATCTTTCGGCGAGGCATTGTTACAGTCGACGTAAGATATCCGCAGTCAAAATGCAACAGAAATTTTGACCACATATTGAGAATCGCTCCTTATATACACCTGCTGAATGCGCAGTTCCGATGCGCTGGAGTTCCCGCTATTCATTCATTGGACACCAAATTTTAATCATTTGCATGTTCGGTCAAAATGTCTTTGAATACGAAATTTCATTACAATCGGACAACTCCTTCTTGGTGCGTCGATTTTTTTGTTATAGAGTGTAATAATCAGTTTTCCGTTTATCACCGACGTGTATACGCGCACCACGAAGGCTTCGGAATACAAAATTCTTTTAACTATGTATTCGAATTAGTTAAATAAAATCGCTAAAAAATAAATTAACTTAAACGTTTGGGGTATTAATAAATATTTTTTCAACTGGACGAAAATTCCTGCATTTCTTCGATACTTATATCTCCAAGATAATGTTTCGATGAAATTAATCTTAACGTTGTATTCAAAATTGCGTTTTGATATTTAACGTATATTTCGTGCTCAGTGGAATTTATGTTTACAGAGCGTTATACAGCGCATTCTGAAAGCGGAGATGACTGAGCACCTTGAATCGCTTTAAAAACAATTTCGTCGGTACTTTCCCGAGCTTTTAGAAAAAGAAGCTACATTTGTGCGAAATCCATTTTCTGCTTCCCTGGATGTATCCAGCATTTCAAATGGAATGTATAGGATGTGTGAGAGAATTTTTAGATCTTCTGTGTGCACTTCGGCACCTGATATTTTTCGTAAACAAATTACCTAGACGGTTTTGGTGTGCTGTGTACAGTTTCTATCCAAACGTCGCCATGTTTTTCTTTCGAGTTTCACTTCTATTTGCATCTACATGCTTCTGTGGGAATGAATTTTTGGCACTTCTTCATATCAAAACCAAGGCAAGAAATAGATTGAATACTGATCATCATATAATATTAGCTTTAACAAACACTCAGTTGCGAATTCCAAAAATGGTTACTCAGATTTAACCGTAACCATCGCATTGAATATTAGGTTAATTGCATAGTAGAGTTACATTTTGGAAATTTTATATTTAATGTGCTTGTTTTACTATTAAAATTGTTTTTATTATGCAAATGTGGCTATGTCAGGCGGTTGGGGGTCGTGACCTGAAGCTTGGAAAATAGTGCTATAGGAGAACTGTAAAAAAAAAAAAAAAGATGCTAAATAAAAATGTTCTGATCCCCGATGGAATTATTTCTACATCCATATACAGGGTGTTCCAGAATAGCCGTACCACCTTTAATAATTAGAGTTATTTATCGAAGAAATGTCCCTAACCCAGATGTTTTAAAGGACAACGTATGTGCGGAATATTTCTCCAGAAATATTGCATTACACAGTCGAGCATGTTGTATATCGAATGCATTTTTTGGCTCAAAACATTGACAATCGTTTTAATGCCTAACTTCAATGTCATTGATGAACATGAACGTACGTTGTGTGAGTTACATTATTTTCCATAGCAACTTACATAAGTTTCTTTTAGCTTTTGCATCGAGTAAACTCAATGAAAATTTCATTTCAGATTTGTCTCAGTAATTAATCTTTTGTACTTCATCCACGTATTTCCTATTTTGGAGTCCCACATTTTCTCTCAGAGGTAAATTTGAAACCATTTTTAATTTTGTTAAAGGGTGAGCAAAACAAGAGGAAAAACCGTCAATATTAAATACTCAATTATTACGAAATTGACATTTAAAAATCGGATTTATATTCAAACAAATGGACTTTCGTAAGAGAGGGTTTTAACCGCTATCAATAATTTTCTATCGACTACAGAGTGTAGGTTTCGTTGTTATCACACATACACGTAGCATGGTGAAAAAACCATAGAGGAATCGGACTTAAGCTCACCATGCTGGCCAGACGTGTTGTCAACCTAGACTTACAAGTTTAACAGGGATTCCTGACCTCAGTCACGACAGCAAAAATCCTGCAATGTGTCATCCTATCAGGAAGTGACCGCTGTCCAGATTGTTTCAAATTTCACTGTATTTTACATGTACTTATATAGCCTCATAATCCCCTTTATCAATGTTCTGCGTACGTTGTTTTCTATATGTTATACGGATTGTTTTACGAATCTGTGATTTTTTATTGTTATTATAAAATCAGATGGTTGGAATGACACAATCTGAAATATAAAATGTATTGCGATGAGTAAAAATAGTTATAGATTTAATAAAAGAAATTTTTATTATATATGTAAAAAACTTAAAAATTCATTACATTAAATGTAAGATGTGTAGGGAGGAATATTCAGAAATATTAGAAAATAAAATAGAAAACAATTTGGAAATTTCAAAAAGGCAGAACCGAGCAGTTAAATTTCCGTTTTCGCACTAAGCGAAAAACAATGGCATCGGAAACGAAAACCAAGTCAAATGAATTTATTGATCGAGAATAAAATCAATCGAGTTCTAAGGCAAACGACGTACCATGTATAAAATATGTTTTTAAACAAACAGTACAAGCACCTACACGTTTCTTGGGATTTCTAATGTAAGTCCGGTTGTAAATATGACTTCCTCTTCATATTCAATTTCATAATTGTATCAATAGTATTTTACTTAGCAAAGATGTAAAACAGATTAAAAGTTTGTGGCACAAATTGTTCACAGTAACATACATCTTAAATAGAGGTAACTTACTCAGCAAGTGAGTGTATCGGACCTTACATTACGTATGCATGTGAATGGTTGGGCACCAAAAGTAAGGGAAGAGAAAACGCTTTAATAATGCTAAATTAAGGTTTTCCTGGCCAAAGATTTCAGGGATTGAATGAGCCCTTAGATGTATGCCCCTACCTTGCAATTTATTTAGTAAATAAATTATTAAACCTTCTTGGAACTTAAAATCGCAGCATTAAGCACTTTACAGGGAGGAGGTTTGAAAGTTACAGAGGTCGCAGTATGGGTTAATATTTCGATGTATTTAATTAGTATTTTGAAATATATAATACATTAATATCTGTAATATAGACATTAAATTCTTAATGAAGCTAATTATTAGTACTTTTATGTTTGAGAAAACAGACATGAAATGATGCCTATGGAATATATAATTAATGTTCCAAATCGTTTAAGTGAACGAGTCATTTTCAGCAATGAAATCAAACTAATCTATATTTAACATTAATGAATAAACTCTTAATATAAATATTGCATAATTAACAAATATTAATTAATATAAATATTACGTAACATAAATATTGAAAATTCCTTTAGAAGTATATTGCAATTTTTGATTCCCCTTCACCTTTCGTTAGGTTAAAATCTCCATCTAGCCTACGTTAAAAATATGAAACAAGATTTTCGATGCAACTCCATTTTTAATATAGTATAATGTTAAAGAATAATTTCCTTAGTGGTGCACGAATTAGCTTGAAAATTACAAATAAAAAATTAAAGAAAAAAAATGTAAAATCATTCATTTAAAACAAATTAATAAAACCAAAAATATTTTTCAGGGGCTCATATCTTCTATCCCCAATCTGGCTAAGGTACTGTTGGAAGTTCATTATCTTAAATATTCATGTTTTTTAGAAATGAAATTTTCTGCGATATTTGTAAATGAACGTAGTTAAAGTAACTCCTAAATAAAATCAAGCCCATAGTGGGGCCTCAAAATCGCGGGGTCTTAAACTCAGGCCTACGAATAATCCTGCACTATGTTCCGTGCGACAGAAACGTGCATGGTGAGAATGTCTCTAGGGTTAATTCTAAAAGATTCAAAGTACAATATAGACATGGAAAGAAATAGAAATAGCAAGTGCGATAGATAGATCAGAAAAAGGAGACTTGGATGATGAAGGCATGGGAAGGTAGAAACACTGAGGAAGAGGACTATCTACGAGTATGAAAGATAGAGCAAACTAGAAAGAGGGGAACAGGAAGAAACAGATGTGAATAGAATTGGAATCTGCTTGAACACATGGCTTTCTTTGTTTTAAAACCTAGTGATACTATCGACAAAAAATAATAGAAGCGCTGATATCAGCTCGCTAACTATGTAACAAGATATAGGCAGATTATTCGAAGTCATATACTTACTAACAATTAAGAACTTGCAACGTTTTAAGTTTTTTTATGCTCCCGGCTAAAAATTTTAATAACACATAAATATGCTTTCAACCATTCAAAGTAATGGTCATCATGAAATGTTACAAAATCTGAAAATAGTTATTTTCACATTCTGTAACATAAAAACCATGGCTTTGAATGGTTAAAAGCATGTACTATACTTCAAAGTTGTTCTAAATCTAATACTTTGCGTTGTAGTGATTTCTATATATGTTTTCTACCTTTATTAGTTCTTCTATAATTTCCTGCGTTCAGAAATTATGGTAATGAAATCACGATCTAAAGATTGGATGCTAGAGAAAGTTCTTTTCAGCTGCTTTCATCGATCTTGCTGAGTAAATGCACACAATTCAATAGCCACCAGTAAAGAAATATTTACCGAAGCTGAATTTGGAACAGTTCATGTCTCAGGTCTATGTATCGACAACAGTGTATTTATGTTCCTTTGCTGTAACCGGCAGAGCAATTTACTTGTTTGCCAATCAATAGAGCTCTGATATAACAGCTGTTAGCACGAAATCACTTTGATGCACTTGCAGAAAACACCACCCAAAATTCTATTAATATACGTGTATATTGAAAGGAAGTACTTTCGTGGATTATCCATTTTATTTGATGGATTTGAAATATAAAATTATGTAAATTTGATCCTCTTAATGTAAAAAGATGTCTATTTCTTTCTAATTTCTAAAGTTCAGAGGGAGAAAGAGCTAGATAACATTAAAATGATTATAAAATTAGCGAGGATGTGGAAAAATATTAATTTTATTAAAAGCGGCAGTGATTCTTTAACTCGAATTTTGAAAT